>OW240922.1:57908367-58112328 GCA_933207985.1 Pelobates cultripes
AGAGGCTCCTCCTAATTCCGGCATTCGAAAACAGAAGGTCAACAAGGACACTATGATGACAACAAACCACTTCAGCTTCTTATTTATTTCAACAGAAATCAGCATGTGTATAATTGGAGGTAAAAAAACACCTCCCTTGCTGTCAATCACAAAGCCATGGAGGGTTCTCCCGCACCTGCCTTCCCCCATTCTCAATGAGCAGTACTACAGATCATCGAGGAGGATAGGAAAGCCGTGCATGTGTGTAGTTTCTCAATAAGAAGCCTCTGACTGGGGAGGGTCTGCAAAGGCTTTCATGTATCCCCCAAAGAAAAGATGCAGAAAAAAAACTACATGTATATTTTATTTTTGGGGTATATCTACAAGAAGTTAAAACATAAATGAAATGGAGTTTTCATTTAAAAGTTCACATATATATAGGACCTCTGTGACCATATCAAATCTTCCCTACATGCTTTTACAAGCTGGAAATTGTGAGCATATAAATAGAGAGAAAAAAACAAACAACAAAAAAAAGATATTTGCTGTAAGAGCAGTTTGTCCAACGGGACACAACCTATCGGTCATCTGATCAGTTAGTGGGCCCAAAGGGAGTGTGTGCAATTGACATGGAGCAGAGATAAACCCATTATATGTCAAAGATATATTTGGCTACATATATGCATGCATTAGGCATCAAAAGTCAAGTTTCCGTGTTTGCAAATGACATAGGATAATAGTTTATTGCAGAGGGATTTAGATAGATTGGGGGACTGGGCACTCAGAGAGCAGATGGAATTTAATGTAGATAAATGCAAAGTTATGCACTTCAGGGTAAGAAATGCACTAGCAATTTACACTCTAAATCTGGGGTAGGCAACCTTTGGCACTCCAGACGTTGTGGACTACATCGCCATGATGTTTTGCCAGCATTAGGGCTACAAGAGCATTATGGAAGATGTAGTCCACAACATCTGGAGTGCCCCAGGTTGCCAACCCCTGCCCTAAATGACAGTGAATTAGGGGAAGAAACAAACAACAAAAAACACACATGATGCAGAAGCTGGCTTCAAAAATTAAGAAAAGGAATGGAACATTTGTTATGAAGAAAGGTTAACACACTTAAATCTGTTTAGTTTATAAAAATGGCACCTCAGAGGGGATATGATGGCATTATATAAATATATTCGAGGCCAATATAAACAATTGTCTGGAAAGTTATTCCTAAACAGAATACATAGGACACAAGGTCATGCATTTAGACTGAAAGAAAGGAGATTTAGCCTAAGGCAAAGAAAATCTTTTTTTTTTTTTAACCATTGAGACAATAAGGATGTGGATTTCTTTGTCTGAAGAGGTTGTTTTATTAGAGTCTGTACATATATTTAAGCAGCAACTGGATGAATACTTGCAAAAACAATATTCATGGATATAACCTCTAATTAGTGGGGTAATAGCTTCTTGATCCAAGGATAAACGGACTGCCATTCTGGGGTCAAGAATTTTTTTTTCTAGTTTGTTGCAAAATTGGAAATGCTTTAAAGGGACACTATAGTCACCAGAACAACTACAGCTTATTGAATTTGTTCAGGATTTTTGCTGTAAACACAGTTTTTTTCAGAGAAAATGCAGTGTTTACATTGCAGCCTAGTGATAACTTCACTGGCCACTCCTCACATGGCTGTTACAGATCCTTCCTGGGTCATGGTTGCCCAAAATGTATCCAAACATTCAGTTTCTCCTCCCTCTGCATGCAGACACTGAACTTTCCTCATAGAGATTCATTGATTCAATTCATCTACATGTGGCGATGCTGTTTGGCCAGGGCTGTGTTTGAATCATGCTGGCTCTGCCCCTGATCTGCCTCCTTGTCAGTCTCAGCCAATCCTATGGGGAAACATTGTGATTGGATCAGGCTACCACTTCTGATGATGTCGGCAGACTGCTTGTTTTTCTGAGCCTAACAGCATGCAGAGTTACAGCTTCAGGCTTGAATACCGTAAGATTTTGCTATATGTAGGGAGGCATGAGGGGCCCAGAGGGGGGTGGGGAGTAGATGGTGGTTTTAACACTATAGGATCAGGAATACAAGTTTGTGTATAGTGATACTTTAAACTTGGATTTTTAGCCTTCTTGTGGATCAACAGCAAAATTAGATGTGAGAAAGGCTGAACTTGACAGATGCAAGTCTCTTTTCAGCCTATGTATCCATCAATGGTGTTACGCATATTTCTTAGGAACCACAGGGAGGATATCCGTGCATCCCTGGTCACATGCTATTCGAAATAGCAGGAGATTATACAAATAATTAAATGTCAGGCTCACAAAAGTTCAGAAGTGGCTCAGAGGCAGGAACTCAGGCTTGGGACGCAGAAGGCTCCAGGTTCAAATCTGCTGTTGGGCACTTCTGGGGCAACCATCTGTGGCTTGCCTGGATGGCACGGTGAGAACTGCGACTGTGTTAACCTGGTCTTGTCTCTGACACATGATCAGATAATCAACATTGGTCTCTTAAATGGCTTACTTCAAAATTGCCTATGTTTTTCTGTTTTTTTAGGCATAAAGCCTAAAGATACTAGACTTAAGATAAGGCCAGGGACTAATTAAAAGTATTTCGAAATATTGGGCCGAGTAGATGGGTTGAATTGTTCTTATCTGCCGTCACATTCTATGTTTTTCTGGGGACTGAAGCTTCAGCTCCAATACAAAATTCATTTTAGTGAATAAATCCCGATCGTGTTACAGATCGTTCCATTCACAGCTTACATTATAGAGGTACATAAGGTTTCAATACTGGCTAACGCTAGTGCTTCACAATGTTCTATTCCTGACTAACATTACATTGTTACAGAAAGTACTGTTCCAGGCAGTGGCGTACTAAGGGGGGGGCGCAGGGGGCGGTCCGCCCCGGGTGCCACCAGGGTGGGGGGTGCCATGACCAGCCCCGCCGGCCCCCCCCCATGCTGCAGCTGCCCGAGCGCTCTGTAGAGAGCCTCAGGCGGCTGCAGCTTTGCCCGGTCGGTGCATCCATGAGGGTGGACCGCACCGCCCGGGCGCAGCATGAGGAGAGGGGCTGACAGGAGGGAAGCGCTCAGCGCTCCCTCCTGTCAGCTTCCTTTGCTGTAGCGTGGCCGAGCCCAGTAAAAGTCCGTGGGTACAGAGAGCATCTGTCTCCTGTACCCGGCTGGACTAACAGGAAGTGCACACTGAGTGTGCACTTCCTGTTATTCCGGCCGGGTACAGGAAACAAAAGCTACCTGTACCCGCCAACTATACTGGGCTCGGCCACGCTACAGCAAAGGTAGGGGGGAGGGGGGGATGAGAAAGAGAAAGGAGGGGGGGAGTGAGAAAGAGCAGGCAAGTATGTTGAGAAAAGGAGGGGGATGAGAAAGAGAAAGTGATGGGGGGATGAGAAAGAAGGCGAGGAATGAGAAAGAGAAAGCAGGTAATGAGAAAGAGAAAGGAGGGGGGATGAGAAAGAGAAAGAGGGGAGATGAGAAAGAGAAAAGGAGGGGGGGATGAGAAAAGAGAAAAGGAGGGGGCGAGGAAAGAGGAGAGAAAGGGGGGGGGGTGAGACAGGAGAAGCTGAGGTGGGTGAGAAAGAGAAAGAGGGGGTGGCGTTAGCAAACGAGGGGGTGAGAAAGAGGAGAAGAGGTGAGGGTGAGAAAGAGAGAAAGTGAGTGGTGAGAAAGAGGAGAAAGCGTGGGGTGGGAGTGGCAGAAAGTGAGAGGGGTGAGAAAGAGAAAGGAGGGGTGAGAGAGAAAGGAGGGGTGGGGGCTGTATAAGTTGAGAAAGGAGGGGTGGAGAAAGAGAGTGCTGAGGGAGAGGGTGAGAAAGAGAAAGGAGGTGGGGTGAGAGAAACTAGGGGAGGGGGGTTGAGAGAAAAGGAGGGGTGTATATTACCATGGGGGTGGATATTAATTATGGGGTGGATTAATTATGGGGGTGTATTAATTATGGGGGTGGATTAATTAAGGGAGAATTAATTATGGGTAGTGGATTACTGAAGGGGGATTAATGGGTGTATTAATTATGGGGGGATGGATTAATTATGGGGGTGGGTAGTGGATTAATTAAGGGGGGGTGGATTAATTATGGGGTGTATTAATTAAGGGGGGATGGATTAATTATGGGGGTGGATTAATTAGTGTGGATTAATTATGGGGGGTGGATTAATTATGTGGATTAATTAGTGTGGATTAATTAAGGGTGTGTATCAATTAAGGGGGTGGATTAATTAAGGGTGTGTGGATGAATTAGTGTGGATTAATTAAGGGGTATGGATTAATTAAGGGGTATGGTTTAATTAAGGAGTGTGGATTAAAGAAAACCTTTAACATTATTTACAGGTTTTTTTTTTTTGGGTGGGGGCGTGGGGGGGGGTGCAAAGCACAGGATCCGCCCCGGGTGCCAAATGCTCTAGGTACGCCCCTGGCTCCAGGGCAACACTATAGCACTCAGAAGGTTCCACCCCTGCCTTATTCTACACCAATTACTCACTAAAGTGAGAATTCCTATTAATTCAAAGTGAATTTAAAAAGTTTCCAGGAATATTTTCCCTAAATTTAGAGTTCCTGATAATTTTAACTTTAGTAAATTAAAACAGAATTATACAAGGTTTCATTCCTGACCAACATTATAATGCAAAACTAGGAGTGGAACCTGACATTTCTCTGCCAGAGTAGTTGGGGGTGTTTGGGTGGGACTGGGCAGCAGTTTTCCAGTTCCTTTGAGGTCCAGAGTTGATGACAGCAGAAAGATGCACAGCTGCAGCTAGCACTAAGCACAGTGCGCTCTGTGGCTTGAGCTGTAGTGCACGTGATGCCTCAACTCAAGGAAGCACTTGGCTCTGTGCTGCAAGTGTTAGGCCCTTCCTTTGATGAGGAAGCAATAGGAGTCTTATAAGAAATTACAAAAAGCAAAATACATAAACGGTTACGGGTCAGTAAAATTAATTTAGGCTTTATGGAACCCAAGAGGTGGGTCACACTTGCAGACGATTAATTAGTCAAGGAGATTTGATTAGCAGCACCTAGCTGATACTTATCCTCTTAATTCATATGGAAGCAGTAAGTATGTACTTATTTTTTTTAAACATGGCTTCTCCACTTTGGCTTTTTAATTTGTTAAATAAGTTTTGACCTGGTGTAATATGACGTGTTGTTCATCTGAGGTTGTATTTAAAAAGACCAGCTAAGGAACGGATTATTATGTCCTGATATGCAGTGGCCCTACCTATCAGGACATGGATCATTTAACCATTTATAGTTTACTTTCATGGGAGAGTAGATAGCAGATTTTAATCTATGGTTATCTTCTGATGAAGTTACCAGTGAGTTTTCGAAACTCTTTAGGCAGAGTTCCTAATACCATGACTGACTGACTGACAGCTACACGTTAGGTGGGGTGTTCATACCACCGGTATTCAGATAGAGGTCTTGGAGGTGTGACACCAGTCAGGAATAAGGGATTCTGCAAACTCTTCGCCTTCTTTCTACATCCAGTTGGCACAGAGGGAGAAAAGTATCAATAGAATCTTTGCAGGAACCGAGCTCCCTTACAGGCGATTTCTTACTTAATAAATATGAGTGTTCTTACTCTTTCCTATAATAAAGACTATTGTTTTACAGAGAACACTTTTTTTGTTTTAGATGCATAATACAAGAATTTACTTACTGATGCTTTTTCACTACCTATTTTATGTAGTAAAGAGTACCCACAGTGAGTATTTTGTGTACCCCTATTTTTAATACATTTTCCTTGCAGGGTTCTAGAATATCCAGCAAATTGTGCTTTGGTTTTTGCTAAAATTTATCTTTTCTTTGTAGAATTAAGCACAATCTGCTACAGTGTACCAGCATCTCACTATCTAATACCTTTGTATTTGTGATTACACTTTAAAGGACTTTAGTAAACGAGAGGACTTTACTGAATTATGTTTCCAAATATACTTAGTTTGATACCTGCATAGTAATGTTTTTAACAAAAACTGTACCGGTATTTTTTTTCATTTATTTAAGGAACACTATAGACACCTAAATTACTTTAGCTAAATAAAGCAGTTTTAGTGTATAGATCATTCCCCTGCAATTTCACTGCTCAATTCACTGTCATTTAGGAGTTAAATCACTTTGTTTCTGTTTATGCAACCCTAGCCACACCTCCCCTGGCTATGATTGACAGCGCCTGCATGAAAAAAAACTGGTTTCACTTTCAAACAGATGTAATTTTCCTTAAATAATTGTATCTCAATCTCTAAATTGAACTTTAATCACATACAGGAGGCTCTTGCAGGGTCTAGCAAACATAGCAGGGGATAAGAAAATCTTAATTAAACAGCACTTACAATAAAGAAAGCCTAAATAGGGCTCTCTTTACAGGAAATGTTTATGGAAGGCTGTGCAAGTCACATGCAGGGAGGTGTGACTAGGGTTAATAAACAAAGGGATTTAACTCCTAAATGGCAGTGAATTGAGCGGTGAGGCTGCAGGGGCATGGTCTATACACCAAAACTGCTTCATTAAGCTAAAGTTGTTCAGGTGACTATAGTGTCCCTTTAAATTTTTCTTATATTTTCAGTTCCTGATCTTATGATCAGTTTTCCACTATTTGTTGTTTTTGTTTTTTTTTGTATTTCCCTTGTATAAATCAATATTTAGTTGACCTAGCACCCTAAATTCCCCTTGGTAGTTTGGTTTCCCTGTTGCTCGCTCCCTCCTCCCCCCCCACTACATTTTAATAGTAAACATAGGGTTGGATACCTTATTCTCCCCACAATAAAAAAGGTTAGAAATTGCCATGCATCCACAAAAAAGGTTTTTCCGGGTAAAGAAAAGTGAACATTGATAGTAACAGGCTTCGATAGATAGCTGACAGAATAGTAGCAGGTCTGTTTTAAGTGATCTAAGGTATACAAAAAACATGACACACACAGTTTGTGTGTAAAGGAGTGTGTGTCACTATATATGTGTTTCAAAACAAAATTGTAATTACACTTATTTTATTACACGAAAAAAGTACAATTTAATCTCTTATTTATTTATGTACATTAACGTATTTACTCTTCTACGGTCTTCACAGAGCTTCTCCCTAACAGTACAATGAGATTGTGTTTTCCAAAGAGTTTAGCTGCAGCAGCCACAGAACAAAAACAAATATGTGGAAAAGGACAAAAAGCATTAAAACAAACTTTAAATACTATGAGGAATGAGGAACTACAAGTAAGGTTATAGCAGAATGAAAACAATATAATAGATTTACATTAGACCTGTGCGCTGAGAAGAAAAGAAAATGTTACAATGGCAGATCATCGGCTACAATAAACTGTAATACAATATGGAGTTAATGAAAACTTACTTTAAACTTTTATTGGACAAGAAAGTCCACAAGGCTTTCATACTCAAAGACAGCAACAGGATGATGATGGTTTCAATGTGATTTAGTTGAATAGTTGAAGGTTTGCATTTGGTTATCCTTAAATTTAAACGTACAGTAAATTTGGAAAAATATATGTACAGTTTATTGACACAAATGACTGCAACATCACAGTGCTTTAACACATAGTCAATCAATTTACATAACCAAAGGTCTAGAACAAGTGAGGAAAGGGTTTCAATTTTGGTTCATAGTTTAAATAACAAAAACAAATTAATAATAAAAATGTGGAGCTATCACCATGGATACCTTTGGAATGTTCATGTTGATTGCACCACTTTTAGTATTTTGCCACCAAATTGCTCTTTATGTTTCCCACTCTGGACTAAACAAGTAAGGTATTTTTATTCCTTTTAAAAGAGTAAAACCAATGGGAGAGCAACATTTGTTTTATATAAAAATAAAATGATTTAAAATCAACCTTTTGATTTTGTTCACACGTATTACACAGACTGCTGGGGTTGAATATGAGAAGCTCTGTGTCAAAACTCGAAGTGGAGAAACCACAACAAAAGCCAAGGTAGCGCCCCTGGTGATTGCTGCAGGTGTAGACTTTTGCCTAGAGTTTACTCATTTCATAACACCCATGAAACCGGTATTTCGGATTGGATTGCAGCTGTTCCAAGAATGGCTTTCTAACTAGTGGGCATTATATATATATATATATATATATATATATATATATAATTTTTTTTTTTTTTAAATATAAATATGTAGATAACATGATACAATTGTATACTAGAATATATCTCTTACACCAATATGGTTTGTAATAGCTCATGCTTGTTTTTAGTGTCACTTTGGAGTTGGATCAGTCAGTTGCTGATGAGCTCATTGGTTTCATATGGTACTTATGATATTTGCATATAGTCAACTACACGGATATATATATTATAAGGGAAAAACAGGTAAAGGGACAGCACAGAGAGTAAGATTATTCCAACAATAGGTGCACATTGAGACAAGATCGGGCATAACAGTCTTAAGGGAAACAACTTCCAGGGACATTTTAACATTAATGATTGAACACCTGTCATATAAGATGGAATGTCAGTTTTAAAGAAAATATGAAGTGTTAATTTAAAGACTTTCAGATGGCAAATCCCTAATTATCGCTGCATGAAATATTTACTCTTTTTTGGAATCGAAACTATGCTCAAATATATATATAATTTTTATTTTTCCTTTCAGAAAAAAAATATTTAGAATATACACAGTTATTGATTGCTTGAATGTTGAGCCGATTGAAAACATGAAAGCAAATGAGGCTTGCTTGTTCCAGAAATCATACTGTTCCAATGTTTTTCTCATTAACTGTTTATTTCTTATAATGGCATTCTTTAAATAAAAATGGCAGCTAGTCTTTTTCTTGACCAGTTCTATTGCAAGTTCAAGTGAAGAAGAAAAATAAAAATTAAGCACAGTCCATTAGGCTAGGCATTAATTGACCTCTGAGACTGGTGACGAATCAGCAGGTCGAGGAGTGGACAGGAGCGGCACTGGAGAGGTAGCCTCTATTAAAGCGGGGTTAAGGATGATTGGCAGAGACATTGCGGGAACTCCCACCTGCAAATGGGAAGTTAGTGGCTGTAGTATAAGAGGAGGCTGCGTTAAGTTGGAAGGTATTTCTGTTACAGGGCTTATTCTTATGGGAGAGCAGGAAGAACTGGAAACAGGTATTGTCACAGTAGGAACTGCTGAACTTGTAGTTTCAGAATCTGTAGAAAAGAATAAGACGAGCATTAATGAAGAAGCGTAATTTCATGTAGAATACACTGCAGATCTACCGTTAGTATGCCAACTGCCCAACTACATTGCTTTAGAAGCAATAATGGACCAGGTTTTGGAGAATGCTTAACATATTTCAAAGTAAATATTAAAATCTAACATTAATGTAGAAAAAGTGGACTTATGTTGGAAATATTACTTTCTTAGAAGAAGTGTATAATTTAACTCTTACTCTAAAACAGTTGTAGCACCACTGGAAGGATATAAATATGAAAATAACCAATGACAACTATTTAAAAAAAATATAGCTGAAAAAAAGGCTGAATTCCACACAGATGACTTTGATAAACCTTTGAGTCTTTTAATCACATGAAAGTTTTCAGTAAGCTTGGTGAAGAATGTACTAGAACTTACCATTAGGTCTTTGTTCAGCCTGACTTTCTGATTGTGCTAGAGCAGGAGCCATCCTGGTGTCTGTTTGGGCAGGGGCTGGGGCAGGAGCAGAAGGTGCAACTGTGGTCTTTGGAGGATTGTGCTCTGTTACTGCTACATGGGGTGGCTCTGAATGTAAACGAGAAAAGAAAAGTAATGATGAATTTTCTTCCATTATATAATATGCATGTGTTATTAAAGCAGTATCTCTAAACAACTTGCAGTCTAATGTTAAATATATCTTTTAACAAGTGATTTATGGGTAAACATGAGAAAAGGAAATAGTATACTTTCATAGAACACAATATAAAGTTTCTACAGATATGGGGACTAACTGTCTGAAGAGCTTCGAATTTTACAACAAAACAAAACCTAATTAGAACCTTAACTAGAAGACTTGGAAGCGCAGCTTCAAGCAATGCCTCCAAAGCCCACTGTGTATGAAAGCAGGGAATATTACTTCCAGACTCTCATATCGTAACATACCAAGATGTCACACGCACATGAGCAGTGCCATCACAGTCGGCCATAGAGAACTGAGTACAATGATTCTCTATGGAGGAATTGTAGGTGAATTACGGCGAGCACTATGGATATGACAATACTCCCGTATGAGGAGCCTCTAGGATAATGGAACCCGATGATGAGGTCATGACAGCTCCCGGGGAGACTCGGCGATGAAGAAAAGATGAGTAATTCGTATGTATCTATGTGATAAAGGGCATTACAACTGTAGTTGTCAAAAATACAGATATATATTCCTAACACTACAGTGTTCCTTTAATGTACTGATGTTCAACACTAGACTAGGATGAAAATCAAGTGATATTTAACTCATTATTTATTTTGAAAGACCTTTGTTTACACAATTTATTATATGTATAGATATGGCTTGCCATTTTGCACAATTTATCTATCAAAATTAGAAAATACTCTGTAAAGTACAAAGCCAAATCTGGGAATGTGCACATTAACATTTCAAATCTTTACTATATTTCTAGTTTGCAGCAGATATGTAGTCCACTATTCCTTTTCAGAATGTCATATAGTTTTAAATGTAATTTATTGTACTGTGCTCATGAAGTACAAAAATCTAATGAGAAAAAAAAAAAATACTCAACAAAATAAGTGGTTTTTTTTAATGTAGATAACGTCAATAAATCATTTTAGCAGTTTTGTTTCTTGAATTCATGTTAAGATGCAATTTGCTAGAGACACAGACCATTTGCAGACTGGAGTATTACAGTATGGATATTTTCTTCTTCAGTATATAATACTTCAGAATATATAACTGAATTGAACTGGTTATGCGGTCAAGTTAATTATCTCATGAGCCACAACAAATATTTCTAGTTCTATCTAAAAAATGATTAGCTACATATTCCAAAAACATTTTTTGGGAAAAGATTTATCCAGCTCAGCTATTATCCTATCTTGGCTAACTGGTCAATTTTCCACAATTTCCCTTTTAGCGAATAATACCAAGTGTGTTTTGAGATCATCAGATCAGTGCATATAGGTCAGAGTTATAGTGTCAAAGATGTTGGTCCTCAAAATATGTTTTCAGAATATGCCTTTGACAATGCTCATTCAGACACATTTCCTCATTACTATTGAAGACTGCAGTACCCGTACGAGTGTATCAGCGTGTCACTGTCTATACTGAGGTTTCAAAATACCAGTTTCCACACACCTTGTATGACAGTTTGCTTAAAAACCTCTTCCCTTAAACGAGGAAGGAAGCAGTCTATTCTCTCCCAAGTTATTTCCCACAAGTCCGAGTATCCAGTCTGCGAGTCGGCACTATGAAATATTCCCGCTGTGTCCATAACTAGCAGCATGTTTTTCAAGGATTCAGGAATAGCTTCCAGCTGTAAAAAAGTATTATAGTGAGGGACAAAATATAAACTGGAATTTTATTTAAAAATAAATAAAACAAAACTACAATGAAGTTAAAAAATCCCCTCCTCCCTTTACTGGGACAATAAGTGAGATTTCAAATTCAAGGCCAGAGTAGCATAACTGAAGGCATAGCAGACTTAGTGAATGTTTCAAGTTTGACAATTTTTACTTTAAATTCATAATTCCCTATGACTTCTCACTCTGAAGAACTCTCCACTCACATGTCTTAGATTAAAAGGGCTTACCTTTCCATCAGGACCCAATGGATCATTTTTAATAGAATAGAAAATAATGGTAGGTAGGGATGTCCCTAGCCAGTGACTTACCGTTATCAAACTCTGTCCTTACTCCTAACTCCTTTATTTTGGAGTTGTTCCTCCTCTCCGATCCCCTTTCCACCCCACCTCTCTTAGTCTCTGACACACAGTAAGACTGGCATATTGATGACTGGTTGAGTTACATTATCTGTTTTCCCGGAATTTACTTTCCATTTAATGATATAGATATATATATATATATATAACTCCACGTGTCCCGCACTCACTGCTCCCGGTCTTGTAATGCCTTGGTGCTAATCCTGGCCATAATATAGAATACCTTGAAGGAAAGCACTCAAGGACTTGATATGGTTCAAAAATAGTGCTTCTTTATTGTAGCAAAAATTTCAAGTAGAAAGAGTCAACGTTTCAGTCTCATTTGGACTTTTATCAAGTCTTGATAAAAGTCCAGATGGGACTGAAACGCTGACACTTTCTACTTGAAATTTTTGCTGCAATAAAGAAGCACTGTTTTTGAACCATTTCAAGTCCTGTGAGTGCTTTCCTACAAGGTATTCTATCTATATATCTATCTATCTATCTATCTTCTTTCAAAATTTTTGCTACTTTTTTAAAGGAATGGTAATAAAGTCCCTTTTTAGTACATTCAGTTTTTTGTTTTTTTGGCAATACATTTTTATTGAGTGTGCACTGCAAAAGTCATAAAAGTAGGTTATACATCAATCTTAAGACAGGTAAATTCAATAGTAGTACAACAATAGTGTAATCGTGCTGCTAGAGAAGAAATAAAAATAAAAATTATATAAAACAATATGCAACAATTCTCGAGTAGTGAAACATGATGCCAAGTTAGTAGTGACACGTATAAACTAGTATAATACAGCGAAAGTAAGGAAAGCTTGAAATATCTCACGTGTGAATAAAAAATAAATGAAATAATTGTTAAAGTGGCACTGTCATGGCCGAATCAAGTTTTTTTTTAACCCCCCTTTCGACTCCACTACATCTAACTGACCCCCTAGTCACCCCAAATGCCCTTAAGCCCCCCATATTACCTATGTTTTAATCTTTCTTTTGTGCCCGGACCTATGTTCAGGGCGCCGCCATCTTTGTGTGGGTAGATGAAGGCCCTGTGGGACACGTCATCTGCCCACACTAGATAGTGCTGTGAGATTCCCGCAGTTAAATACCTGGGCATGAGAACGGGAATTTCATCCTTTCATTCGTCAGAAAGACGAATGAATGATTAGAAATGTCAGACGAACAAACACCAAATACCAGTGTTCATTTGTTCGTTCAGTTTATTACAATGAGGGCGCTACCGGCGTCCAGCTCCCTCCTTGTAATATGTAAAGATAGAAGCGTCAGGGAGCAGTGCTCCCCGCCACTTCCTAAGCCCCCCATGTCCTCCCTCACTCTATGGGGGTCAATATGACCCCCATAACAGCATAAGGGAGATTTAAAAAGTGGCTGCTCACAAAAAAGAAAAACCCTAGTTAAAATTGTTCATATCCTCATTATGTGGAGGTGCACTTAATAAATGTGATGTATGACTAACAATTGTCTAAATAAAAAGATATTTTCCATTTTAGGTTTCTTGTTTATATCAAAAAAAAAAAGGTTGTGCCTGCAAGTTTTACAGCACATTAGTCATCATTCCACAATTCATTGCACACATTAAAGGAAAAAAACCTTTTGACCAAAATACTCTGATATTTAACTTGGTTAGTGCTATTTATTGATATACAGTTAAATACAACTTAAAAATGGTCTTGAAGGAGCAGGGCTGGCAACACCGTTTTTTTCTGATTTTGCATGAGATTCTTATTAAAAACAAATGAATCAGTGCTCTAAAACATTTTCTTGCTGTACACAAGACAGTATTTGTAGACACCAATCTTGGTAAAGGGTGGAGGCTTATTTCTTTTCTACATCTTGGGCCATACAGATTTTTTTGCTCAACACTGTTGGTAAAATGGTAATTGCTACTACTCTCTGCTTGTACCACACATAAATGTGAGGACAAAAAAACCAAAAAAAAAGCAAACTAATTTGCTATTCACTTCCAGTAACAGCATTAAAGATGGGTTTTGAAGAAAAATTATGATCATCAATATATAACAAGATTGATGCGGTGAAGTTATTGGGAATTGTTTTTTTCTATTTTAATTTTATTTTTGTTCTTGGTATTGCTTTCTTTTTTCATTATAGTTAAAAAATAAAAAATAAAATAAAAAAAATTGTAGGCACAAGATTTAGAGGACCATACACCATTTAGAAAGAAAGCTGCTTTCTTTTTCTACTATGTTGTATTGGATAATGGGTGGTGTTTTGGTCTGAAATTGTTATATGTCTGATTGTACCACCTCTTAACAAAATAATTAAAAAAATCAATAACAAAGAAAGAAAAAAAAAATAGTACTACACCATTAATGTAATCAATATGTATCCATACCAGTAAGTCACTTGATCCGGCAAACATGTACTTGTCCATAAAATCAAGTATCGTTAGCCACAGAGCAGCAAATGTTGTCAAGGAAAGCAAAGGTGAGAGATGCTGCAGGAAGACCTACACAGAACAACAAAATTTAAATTTATTAAAAATAAATAAATGAAAAATAAATAAAAAGGCAACCCCGTCCCCCAAGAATTTTTTCATAAACATAAATGAACAGGATTTGCATTTAACCATGTTTTGCACTAATTAGCATGGGCCTGAATTCTCCTGTAAGTAAAATCACGAGGCAGTAAAGCCACAAGTTAAAACGTCAGGTCACATTACCTATATTTTGCTAGAACTATGCTACTTTCCCAATAAAAACAGTGCGTACATGTTTTAGACATTGATTGTACAATCAATCACTCATGTGTAGTAGAGTATGTTGGCGATCGGCAGGTCAAACAAATACTAACCTCCAAATCAACATACAGACAAAGCCAATTAATACTTTGAATATTTTTCCTACATTTCGCAATGTTAACAAAAGGGGACATTCCTTCATATCAAAGCTGGTCATTTCCACTAGCCATCACCAGTGACAGCTGTTGGGGGGGAAAAAATAAGGATTAAATATGGAGGATCCCACTGTCTCATGGGATCATCCATAGACTTGGATACTGTACTCTCAGTGCAGAAGTCAGGTTCTGGAAGAAGAGTACCGGACAGAAAAGCATGGCAGTGCCACAAGGAACAGGTTTAGATAAGTAAAAACTTAAAGGACCACTAAAGTTAGCCAGACCACTTCATCTCAAGGAAGTGGTTTTGGCGAGGTAGCCCTGTCATTTTAACCCTTCAAATTGAAAAAAACACTACAGTTTTATAGAAAATGCAATGTTTACATTGCAGGGTCAAATACTCCTAGAGCAGTGGTGTTCCTGACAGCCACAAAAGATGTGCCTCTTCCTCCAGATTGTTATTTGCGGGACTATATATTCCCTTTAACAAAATGAATGACTTTTTTCATACCTTAGAAAGGAGGGTGGAGGCCCTCATTCTGGTCTCTTCCATGCCTCCCACGTCAGCAGGGCTAATGTTCTCCAGCAGTTTTGTCAACAGTGGGAACATGACCTGTTTAAAACATGTAGTCCTTACAAACTGTTTACGTAAATACAAATGAGAGTTTACCCCTGCATTACTGCTATGCTTTTTCATAACCAAAATGATGGAGGTGATTACTCTGCTGTTTGCTTGTCATTGGCTGGAACTTTCAGTTAAACACAAAATGAAAAGAAGAGACAATAGCACTCATTACAGTTTGCATACACATTTGTAGGTATCTATTAGTTTGGAATACGTAATGAGGAGAGAATAACAAAAAACCTATCAAGGTTCCCCCTGTTCTCTTCATGCACACCGCCAGTGACATGATTTAGGCAGTCAGGAGGACATGCATATCACACCAGAGTTACACTTCATTGCCTGGCAGCACACTCACATGGTGATGACATTAGCAGACATTCCTGGGCAAAACAAATGTGACCTTGGCTAAGTGCATGCTTCCAACGGACGTTCACTTAAGTGGCATCGTCCAGTAAGAGAATCCCAAGGGACCATTTTTTGCATTCTTGTATCCTGACAATGGGTATGTATGTATGTTTGCCAGCAGAAAGCAAATATGAAAGAAATGTAGACATTGCTCATGTGCAACTAGTAAGAATTTAGACATCTAGGTGTAAAAATTATACAGAGTATTTCACACGTCGCCATGTGGATACATGAAAGAACAGAACTGGAATATATATGTGTAAGAAGGCTGACAGGAAACCTTGTTATTTGGTAAATATAGCTTAACACATGACAAGATCATAGAAGATTTAAATGCTGCTTTTCACCTTGTTAAAGCAGGACTCCCATTCAAGTGCATCCAGAGTCTGAAGATCATGAACTAAGAGCGCCCTCTGCAGGTATGTGAGAGCTTGCATTCTAACCGGACGCCGGGCGTCACAGCACAGCCAAGCTATACCTGGAAAATCAAAAAATACGTAAACCTGTTAATCACAACATATGTTTGATTCAGTTTTTAAAAATTATAATTTATTTAAATATGTTTTTACTTTAGATTGTTTGGTAAAAAAATCTAATGTACTTCATAGTTACTTATTTAATTTATAATTTATCTTATATAGTTCTTTTTCAATACCCCTGCATCATCTTTATTATATATATATATATATATATATATATAAATATATATATAAATATATATATATTATATATACACACACACACACACACACACACACACACACACACACATATAATAAGGATATGGAATTCTCTGCCTGAAGGGGTGGTTTTGTCAGAGTCCATACAGATGTTTAAACTGCAATTGGATAAATACTTGCAAAAACATAACATACAGGGATACAATTTCTAATTAGTGGGGTAATAGCTGCTTGATCCAAGGAGACATCTGACTGCTATTTTGGGGTCAAGAAGGAATTTGATCCTAGTTTGTTGCAAAATTGGAAGCGCTTCTGACTAGGTTTTTTTGCCTTCTTTTGGATCAACAGCAAAAACATGTGAGGAAGGCTGAACTTGATCGACGCAAGTCTCTTTCCAGCTATGTAACTATGTAACAAACATACATGCAGCTGTATATTTGCATGCCCTGCTCTGCTGGTATCTCACTCTCTCCAACACTTTGATTACTATATCGCACAAGGGGGCTGGCTTAAAGGACCACTATAGTGCCAGGAAAACATACTAGTTTTCCTGGCACTATAGTGCCCTGAGGGTGCCCCACCCTCAGGGTCCCCCTCCCGCCCGGCTCTGGAAAGGGGTAAAAACTTACCTTTTTCTAGTGCTGGGCCTAGAGCTCTCCTCCTCTTCTCCTCCCCGTCGGCTAGCTGCGCGCGCATTCAGCCGGTCACATAGGAAAGCATTCATAATGCTTTCCTATGGACGCTGGCGTGCTCTCACTGTGAAAATCACAGTGAGAAGCACGCAAGCACCTCTAGCGGCTGTCAATGAGACAGCCGCTAGAGGAAATAGGGGAAGGATTAGCCCATTCATAAACATAGCAGTTTCTCTGAAACAGCTAGCTGGACCTGGCACCCAGACCACCTCATTAAGCTGAAGTGGTCTGGGTGCCTAGAGTGGTCCTTTAATGATGACAGCAACTGCCATGGCTTTAGCCTGAAGAGCGCACCATATAATGTGTGAGCATGTCTATAAGCATTATATTTTATCATAGCTGGTACAATGGGGAACTGACAATGTCTGGCACTCCAGCAACTCTAGAAAAAAACCTCAAGTAAAATTAATGCAATGTATACATAAAATAATTTATAGTATGGCTTGAACTTGAAGGATTTAAATTAATATCACTGCTCCCTCTAGTATTCTAGAGAAGAGATGCTACTGATCTGTCAGCCTTTGTGTGGGATGATAAGTGCCATCTATGCATACACACAGCACAATTTATCATGAAGAAAGTAAAAACAAACAGTGTTTCAACTAAAAGACCTGTAAGAGAGCACCGTTGTCAATGATAGAACTCTATGAACAGCAACAATGGAACAATACACCCCACAAACATATTCAAGATGCAGGGATGACCGCTGTGCAATTAGGATGTGAGCATTCTTTGAAACGTGGCACCCATTCATTTGCTTAAAAAAACAAAAACATTTTATATTTAAAAATATAAATTTAATATACATGTAAAGAACAAATTAACTGCCTACCTGAAAAACACCCTGTCAGCCATTGCATGGGGCCATCTGATGCACATTAAAGAAACACTTTTTTAACATGGATATCCTTAAAAATTAGTAGTGAGGGGCTATTTCACCTTGTAATAGTGGACACCAGCAATTTGACCATAGAGTCCTGGAGTCTGCTGTGATCTTTTCCCCGGCTGACTCTAGATGGCGCTGTTCCTCTGCCCAAGAACTGTATATTGTGGCAGCCCGAGTGTGCAAAGTGTGCATCAAGTCTAGAAGCTGAAAACAAACAAATCAGTGAGTCTAACTGTGATAGCGTGTAAATGTGACAAGTCAAAACTATTTACCTGCGTACTCACCACCTGGAAAATTCTCTTATAGACATCAATGGTACGTTTGTATCAGAAATTACTCTAAATATGGTGATGCACAAAGAATATTTAATTAAGTAGCCAAATAAATAGTACCAATGTTTTGGAATATCTGTGACACAATGGTTGGTATAGCTGTAAAACTAAATAATGCCAGTTCTGCCTAGTGCCATCTATTTACTGAAGAAACCATTGTGCATTATTGTCGCAATGCAATAATAATATATTATATATGAATTGCTACATACATTCTTAAATTAACTTGTGACTGTTTATACCACTATAAAATCTTGTCACAGAAGCACAAGCAAAGCTTTAGGAGTGAGCTACATCAGACTATGGTAGTGGATCTAAAGCATTATTAAAAACATTATTTTACATTGAGATTTCAGGCTCGCCCATCCTTTTTCAAATATGCCCTTCCTCTGGTTACCCACACTTCCTCGCTCTCTAAGCCAGTGACACTGTCCAAGCAAATGCTTTTGATTGGAACACGAGAGATTACTGGTGACGTCTGACAGACGTGGAACCCAGTGAGGGAGTTTCACCCGGCTCTGTATTCCAGGTACATTTAGTTCATAGGGTTTTTAAACAAAAAGGGGGTGCACATACATAAAAGGGCACTAGAGGAGGAAAAATTATTACAGCCATCCTTTGAGATGACTAGCATTTTTTGTGCTAAGATTGCCATTTCTACTTCCAAATGTTTGTTTAGACATAAGGGAACCAAAACAGGGTTTTACTTAATGAAATAGCATTGTTACTGGAAGTACAAGTCCGCAGAGACTGGATCTGAACTACCACTTGATGTTATGGGACAGAATAATAAATTATACTACTCTTCTCAAATTAAATGACTACCTATGAGTTTTTGAAAAATATGTAGAAATTAAAAAAAAAAAAAAAAAACAACAGGAATTTAAGTAGTGGTGTTTTGGAAAATATGTGCTACTAACTTATCAATCAATCTTACTAGGTGTAGTTGGTCAACAAATGCAAATAGCTTCAAAGCACAGTACTGAAAAAAATATTTATAGGACTGTTTATTGAAGTCTTAAAATAAATGGAAATGGCTCTGAATGGCTTGGAACAACTGTAATGCTTTAGAAAGCCTTCCCATGACTTTCTGGGGAGGGTTTGGGTATATTTTATGCAAGACTCCCAAAATTACCAGCACGATTAAAAGGAGAAGTTTGCGAATGTTAAGGAGTCTCTTAATCTAAGACTAATGAGGGGGTGGGGGTGGAACTCACACTACACCCAACATCTTGAAATATAACCAATTTGAATATACTGAATATGATGAAACGGGCTCCAAATAGCTGGGTACATTGTGTTTTTGATTTACATAGAGGCTGGACTTCAACCATGCAATGCAGTCTCTCTCTAATGGCTGTCCTCAGCTTTCCAACTTAAAAATAAAACACAGAAAAAAGCAAACAAACGAGAGTATTGTGTGCAGAGACTAAATTGTTGGTAAGTGCTCCAAGTGATTCAATAGGGGTTCAAGTAGCCTCCATGTATTATTGTATTGTCACAACAGGCACAGTGAAGTGTATTCATGGTGGAAAGACATGTAACTCGTTACAGCTGGTTCATTATTCATTAATACTAAGGTATAAAATAATGCATTCAAAAGATACGACACAATCTTAAATTTATTTCAAAATATCATAACACAGGCTAGCAAATCACATCTTGGATGTAAAAAATCTGGATATGTTTATGCATTTCTGGAATCGGCACTCTTATATCACAACAGCCATATCCTCCTCCAGCAAAATCAAGAGCAAAATAATTGTATTCAGTGTATGCCCATTCCCAAAATAGAAGAACAGAATAGTACCACCAGCAGAATAAGTATCAGCCTCCAAACCAAGAAACATAAATCCATCAAATGATGGCATAATCCCAGAGAGCAATAAACAATAAGTATATTGCATGCTGGAATCAATCAGATTTGCTCATGACTGACAGCAGAGAGCTCAGAGAACCCAACATGCCAAACTAGAGTTTACAACAGAAATGTAGTCACAAATCTCTTAACTTGTGATTATTTTGGGTCTGTTCACTAAATCCCAGTTTCTATTGTATTCAATTGTGAATATATTATTGCAAGAAATAACTTGAACTTGGAAGGACCTTTCAACATAATGAAAACTCTCAAATACAATGAGAGTCAATAGTGATTGGTCAATATTAGGTGAAAGTCTACGTAACTAGCATGTTCACTTGAAGACCAAAATGGCCACTGTTGGTAGATACAGAACAGATATCAAAGCTGTGGTTTTGGCAATTATTAATTTACCAAAAACGCAGGACTTACTGAATAGACCCAGTTTATCTACTAATTCTTAGAGTCTGTGGATAAAGGACTGGGGAAAAAGGTGGGAATAAAGGGAAACAAAAGTACCATAGGTTAAAAAAATAAAAAGTCATTAACTGCACACAAGTAGACCGTTTTATGTAAAAAGACAGCAATGTAGAATTTAGTCACAGAGCTTAAGTCTGCTAATGGCAAAAAAACTAATATATATATGTATATATATATATTTATTTTTTTTAACAATGCCTACATACTTATAGTAAACTACCAAATTGTATGAATTGTACCAAATTTGTATTGCTTTTCTAAAATTCCATGAATTAGTATTAATACTTATTCTAACTGCACAGGTTTTCCCAAAATATTTTAAGAACAAATATCTGTACATCTGTACTATCCATGTTTAACAATATTAGGGGACAGTTGGTACAATATAAAACCTGTATGCACATTATTTATATTCTCCTCAAATTATTATTTTGTAGTACTTTGAAATTTATAGCTAAACGAGTGTTTTAAAAACAGCCAGGGGGAAAAAAAAAAAATCCTTTTAATACAGTGAAATGTTTCTAGAATGAGTATGAAATATAGCTTTTTTTTTAAAACCTATATGGAACGTTTAAAAATCCTGCTGCTGTTTTAAAATACATAAGCACGCTCTTGAGGCATGCAGACAGACATGTCAATAGACAAAGGTTGAATAAAATCACAGAGGTAGTACATAAGGAAGATTTCAATAGGCGGAAAGTTCCTCATTGTTTCTCAATACGTTCATTACAATAATGTAACCAATGAGAACAAATGAAGGAGGAGGAAAGGCTTGCTATACTTACGTCGTGACTAACCTGTAATGACACAGTGTGGTAGCTGGCTGGTACACTTTCATCCTCCTCATCATCACTGTGATTGCGGTACGGACGCTGATTGGAAATTTTAGAGCGTCGAACCGGATTGTCTTTTTCCTTGGTTTTCTTCTTAATGCGGTTGGCTTTGCTGTCATACTTGTGGCTCTTTATCCTTTTCTCCTGAAATTTGCACCCTTGTATAATGCAGAAAGACACCAACATTAGTTTGTTTGTTTTTGCCTGGTAAGAATGCACCAAGAGAAACAAATGTCCAAGTGATCATGGAATATGGAATGAATTGAAGATGTCTGAAATTCAGTACTAAAGAAAACCGAAAAGTAATAAACTATCATAGCATACAAAATCTGACAGCAATTCTGCATATTTTTCTTGTTTTCGTGAAGTTCTGAAGATTACTCAAAAAACACACACAAATTCAAAGGCAATACGAAATAAATAGATGTGTAAGTGGAGCAATTTAAATGTCAATATGTCATTTAGCAGTCACCCAGTCATGCAAACTAAAGCATACTTTCAATACGGTTCGGGAAGAGAAATTCTTAAAAACACTTACACACACCTCCATTAAGACTCGCCTCTACAAAGATCCGAATGGTTTTCACACAGAGCTCAAAGTTTTCAGGTGTTACATGTGCAGCATCGCGGACAATAAAAGAGAGTGATTCAACGCTCTTCATAAGGGATTTGGTTTCATGCGTGCCAAAATCCAGACCAATAGTTAGACTATACTGGTTCACAGGAGTATTCGTAAGTGGTTTGCTGTTTGCAGCAAGTTTAGAAGAATCCACATCTTCCTTCCCAACCTGCAAAGAATTCAGCCAGAATCAATCAGTTTGCACATATTGCTGGTTGATACAACTGTATGTAAGAGTACACAATTCATAGCATGTTTAGTTTCTCCTTATTGCATATTGAAGGGTGCGAAGGCCAGTCAGCTTCTACATTAAAGGGGAGTTCAAAGGACAACAAAAGAGGGACGCAACATAAGATTTCCTTTTAATGGAAGGCAAATATTAGATATTACATGATGCACCTGGTTTACTTGAGAGAAGTAAACTCTCCAACTGCCATGACACATCTCACCTATACCTGTCAGGTTGGTGCTGGCTATAGTTTGTGTGGGGGGGGGAAACAGCACATAGGTCCTGTTTATAAGTAAACAAGCAGCTGGGTGCTTCTTCTCCCATGCAGTGGCACAGCCAACATCAACCTGACAGCACGTAAGCCAGCTAACAGTTTTTCTCCAGATATGATACTGTCAGCGGTAGAGTGCGTATGGAACTATGCATGTTTAACTTGGATAACCGCTTCAGCAACTGTGTAAAGGACATACTTATAACAGAGCGAATTTCCAGTGTACCCTTCCTATTAAAATGTACTATGAATTAATAAGAAGCATAAGAGAATATTCCAGTACCTGGTACAACCAATGTGTTTGGGAAGTTCAAAGTGAACAGTGAGAAAATCAAACTTTAAATTCCATTGCCTTTTAATTGTTGTTCACAAATTTAATTACCTACAATTAGGCCATAGTTGTAAGGAAACACAGTTTCAGCAGGTAAATCATATAGCAGACTTACGGTGCTATTCCTAAGCAGTGTTTATCATTGAAATCTATCCTACTGGTAGAGACAAACATTGGATTAAACAGCTGAGAGTCAAATCACTAGTAAGCAAGTATTTGCATACCTCAGTGGTTGTACTTTGCTTGAAAAGAAGTGATTTGTACATACTCACCACCAACCACCCACTGTTCACCATGTCCACATCAGTCACAGAACGGTGCATCTTTGACTGTTTGCTATGTTCTGTGTATACCTCTGAATCAGACGTGTATCCACGGTCATGGCTCACATCACTGGCATGGTAGGAAGAAATTTCACTGTCTGACTGAGCACCTATCAAACAGAACATAAATTATTAACCTGCTCCAATAGCAGTGAATGAAATTAAAGTCAATGGATAACACACATAGCACAGGCTTTTGTATACACCCATTGGGCATAAATATGTAGCATTGAACCGTTAGGATGGAAATTGTTTAGAATATCTGAGTAAGTAACCCTTACAACATGCTAACCAGCTTTAAAAACAGAACACTCCAATGTCATTGTGCTAAAATCAGATGTGTCACATTTGCAAATCTAAGCACTATTAAATGTCTTTATTAGCCTACCTAAAGGTTGTGTGATTTTATCTCCAATCTCTAGAATGGTTTTAAAGATAGCTGACTATGCTTTCAGTAAGCCAAGTTCAGAGTGGAAAAATACAGCTAACAGCACAATCTTGGTGCAGACTCGGATTTAGTTTTTAAAGGGCACTTCAGGATGGGTTTTCCCCAATTTTATTGTGTGATACAGATAATTCATTAAATATATTTGTAAACATAAATTCTGTTTAAAAGAAAAAAAAAAATTCAAAGATTAAAATTTTCACTTTTGATACAAATTTACTGGCATTACTTCACCAGTTTTACCAACTCCATCCAAAACAGAAAGTAGTGTGGCTAATCAAGAGTCTTTTATTCTGTGTTATTGTGTTTGAGCTGGTGGGCACGTTTAACCCTGCAATGTAAAGCTTTAAAAGTGAAGTTCAGACACGGTTTAGCTTTGCAGAGGTTGGAAATGTGACAGGCACTAGAACACACAATCGTATGCGTGTGTGTTTCTCTTTCAAAATGGGGGGCTACAGTAAAAACACAGTGTATTAAGTCCTAGAGGGAAGTCAACATTTTATGCATATGTGTTTTCCTCTAGTAGGTTTGTGACAATCTTAATAAAACAGAATAAAATGAAAAAAAAAAATCTAATTCAACAATCAAGATGAAGCAGATTTTGAATATAAATTTGCAAGTGTTATTCATTTTATTCTTTTACCATTACTAAACAGGCTTATTTCATACACTGAACTTTTAATAACATTATTTGGAGAAGTGACACTTGTTCCAGTAACTTCAGTAAAAGATGAAAATATACACACAAAAGAATATTGAAGTGTATGATATTATCCATAACAGTGGTGCAACTCTATGGTGAGATCACATAATGCATACATATTGAACTTCAACAGACCCTTTAAAAAATATTCCAACACATATTGTGATTTTACAGGCAAATCAATAGCAGGGAGTCAGGAATTTCAAGTGCATGTTTTCTTTTAAATATTTTGCATATATACTGTATATGCAAAGTTACAGTCAATCCCTTGGATCAGTTCTCCAGCTCATGGCAAAAAGATCTAGCGTTGTTCGCCCTAGATCAATGAACTTGTGAAAAGTCATACAAATAAACAGAAGGTAGCAACTATTATATATTTTGGTAGAATAAACTGCAAAGGTCTGGAGAACATCCACTTTATAGAAAAAAGTAACTGGTTGTGAAAAGAAGCTGAATACGGAACACAGAACAAAGCCCATTTTAAATGATGTATTGTCCATTATGGCGAATGACTGAAAAGCAATTTGATACAACCACTCCAATCATAATGGACTTGTCACGTAAAAAATTTGTGCTACTTGCCAGAGCACAAAAGCGTTTACCTCTTGTCCTCTGCCAGGACAAAATGAATGAACCTCAGTAGTCAAGACAATGTGACTTGTGCCTGATTATGCCCCAATGTTTTTACTGTGGTTGCGATAATTAAAAATTTAGCCAAGCTGGCAACCTAGGTTCTGATAGCATGTGAGCATTACCCTCTAGAATTCAGATGTTTAGGTAAAGTTAGGAATTGTATTCCATTTTAAAAAATTGTGTTATCCAATAGTCTGTTAGCTTTATCGGCACTTTACACCACCTATTTTCTTTTTCCTAATAGTGTTCGAATTTTATTTCTCTTGCTTAGTTAAATTATATTGAGTTCTTAACACTGCAATAGTTTCCTTACTGGGATGCTGGTTAAAAACAGAAAATCCTAGTTACCGGTAACGGAAAAAAAATATATATATTTGCCTGTCCACAAATAACTGAAAGGGTTTAGAGGATCAAAGAGGTCAAATTTTTAAAACATTAATCATCACATATATGTCGCACTTTCATTTAAAAACTTTTAATTAAAAGATATCTATTTGTGCCTCTTTAATGTAGGTGTTAGTGTATTCCTTAGGATTAGAGTCAGATTATGACCCCTAAACCTCTCCTTAAATTAAGGGGGAAAAAAGTATGTGCCATTTGACTTACCACTAATCCAGTGCCAGGAAGTGATCCCCTGGCAGCCGCTCCTCTTCTTATGAAATCTTTCAAGAGGATGAGCTCTGGTTCAACCAATGCTTCTCGTAGAGATGCATTGGTTATCTATTAAGCATGTGCGGCAATTGCTGTGCTTAGTAAATCAGAAATCTCATAAACAAGCAATGAATTTAATGCATCGCAAGGAGAAGCATTTACAATGTTCTGCGTGATGGCACCAAACGTGAAGATTTTCAATAATTGAAAGTCTGCAATGAAGACGCGCCTCTAGTGGCTGTCAGTGAGATAATCGCTAGTGTGTTCTCTGACGAATGTCAATATTGCCATTTCTCTGCAACAGCAATAGTTTACATAGCCAGACTGCAGGGATAGGGGTTATGTACCAAAACAACCTCATTAAAATTAAATGATGTTGTTTGCATAAGGTGTTCCTTTAATACGTTACGAGAAGTAACAAATCTACACTAAATAAACATGAAGATGTAATTATCTCTAAATTAATTTAGATTTGAACGACTTAATTTATATTTACCGTACATCTACCAGCAACTAAGAAAAAAACAACCTAATTTGTAAGATTGAGGGAGTAGACATACAGAACAGATGCTCCCTTCTAATCATACTAATGGATTTAAGTATCATATTTGTTTTCCTCCACTGGCCTTCAGCTAATTCAGACACTGCATGAAGCAGCTGCTTATCTCTTAAGAGGTATTGAATTACCTGTGTCATTATCAGCTCTGTTTGTCACCTGTAGAGCGGGTGGAGGCTTCACTCCTGCCCCTATACACTCCAGTAGACAGAAGAGGGTGTACCAGTCATTGCTTGAGTGAATGTTGGCAGCATTGGTTTTTAGCAGTTCATGAAGACCAAAAGCCACCTGGCGACTCACTTTGGACAACACACTAGGTTTCATCATAAGAAGAATACGCAGAGAATGAAGAACCTGCAAAGACAAGAATTACAAAATGGGCTTTGGTTTAATGACTAAAGATAAAATCAGAAAGCAATTTGCGATCTGACCTATTAATGCACTTAAAGGGACACTATAGTGCCAGGAAAACAAACTCGTTTTCCTGGCACTGTAGCTTCCCCTTCTGTCAAGGCCCACTCCCATGGTGCTTACCTGGGCCCACGCTCCGCCGTCTGCTGCTGGTGGGGGATACCTAATGCGCATGCGCGGCAGTGTTAGCGCCTGCACGCATTAGACCTCCCCAAAGAAAAGCATTATTCAATGCTTTCCTATGTGGATTCAGGCTACGCTTGAGAGCGAAAGGACGTCGAACGTAACTTAAAACACTTTTGGTGCTGTAAGAATCTGGAAGCACCATCTAGCGGCTGTCTGAGGGAGAGCAACTAGAGTTGGGATCAGCCCTGTAATCAAAACCGCAGTGTTTTGACTTACAGGGATAAGGGGATACATGCAAGGCACCCAGACCATTCCAATGGGCAGAAGTGGTCTGAGTGCCTACAGTTTCCCTTTAAAGAGATACTCAAGGAGTTAAAAGGTACAACACATGATTATGTCATGAAGAAAGTTAGTTGCACGAACTGAAACTCTGACTGTGGGATTTTCGTTTTATCAAACCTTTTTTCTATGCTGCAAAGGCCTTGAGTGCTGGCTTTATACTTTAAGGTCTAAATTGTGCAGCTGAGCTCCGGGCAAGGAAGACTGGGAAGCAGGAGTGCAAAACTCCATAGATTGTATATCTAATATATTTTATATTCATGATTGTGAAACTGTCATGATTCTGGGTGTAATGTCCTAAAAGGCTTACTATAGTAAAAAAACAAAAAGTAAAACAGAACAATCAAGAAATTATTGCGTTAAGAGCAAATGCACAATTATTTTTACCACTGTGGGCTAGGACTATAACTGTAAATTCTTCGGCTGATATTGACATACCTGTGCACTTATATCTTCTCTGCGTAAAAGGCGTATTGCCAAGCGCAGCAGCCCTACCACAGCACGTTCAACCAGGAAACAGAACTCTAACGCATGAGCACACAAATTGTAGAGGTGATCTCGCACAGCTTGCCATACACAGCCAACACGATCTCTAAATAGGACATGGCACAAGAAGAAAAACAAATATATAAAAAATCAATTTCTGTGCTACTGAGGGTCAGATTTCTGTCAGAAAAGGCACACACTTTTTTTTTTTTTAACTGCCAAGAGTTTTTACTTAAAATTCTGGCCTGACTTAACATATCCTTGGAGAGCTTTCTTATTACAATGAACTTTGTTTTTTTTTTATATATATGCCTTTAGGAAACTGTCTATAATTCTGTGGTTCTTAATCCATGGCTCCAGATTGTTTCAGCAGAACTACTGTTAAATATCCTGTGGATTTTGCAATGGTAAATCAAAGTCAAAAGGCATAAGCATAATACAGCCTGAGGACTTAAAAAATTCAACATTAATTTACCTGTTTTCTAGCACAATCCTTAGCAGCATTTCAAGGCAGAATGCAGCATCTTCTTCATCGTAAGTCTCTTCATCTGGGGTTACGGATATCAGCGCCTGAAAAAGTAAGCACAAAAATAATGACGAGGTGAGGTGTATACATAGACAGTTTGTCTTGGAAAACCCAAAGCATAAAAAAAAATAAAAAATCTTCTGCATAAAAAGTCATTCCAATTTTATGGCAAGACAGGAGGCTTCATATTTGCTTAATCTTTCTTTACTAAAACCTCCAGCAGTTCTATGCAAGGCCACATGTTGTGCAACTACAAAGCCAAATACATGGCTGCGCTCGATTGAAGGAGAGTTAATATCTCAAAATCTTACACCGAAGACATAATGTTTTTCTGTGATAATTGATAAAGTCAATGTATTTGGGGTGACGGAGATTTATGTTAAAGTGAACCTGTCATGACTGTACATTTAATTTATTTTTTGGCCTCTTGTTTGTTTATGCTGCATTCTTTCTTTCTGCTCAATTCTTATTTATTTAATCTTTATTTTGCTTAATAATTATAACTAAGAATTTTTTTTTTTTTAAAGTCAACTGTTTTCTAGTATTTCAATTCACTGTAGCAGATATTAGAGGTGTGGGGCAGAGTCATGTCAGCAACACAGCTTACGTTAACATCTCATTAGCTGAGCAGAGTATATACTTAGAGTATTCAATAAGGAAGTTACTTTGTTAAAGGAGGAAATGTGGCTAAGGGGGTGGAGTTATTCTGCAGAAATCAACATAAATCCAAACAAAGAAAAATCTATTTTCTCTACATTCATGTGTTTATAGTTTTGCTAAATATAAAACAGGATAGTTGACTTAAAGGGACACTCCAGGCACCCAAACCACTTCTGGCCACCTATCAGACAGCCACTATAGGGAGTTCCGTGTTCTTTGAACACGAAAAGTGTTTTAACCTGGAGAGTAGGTGGAGCCTGACCAGTGCCGAGGGAGATCGGCGCTTGACTCTGGTAAGTCACTGATGGGGGTGGGAGGGAGAGAGGCACTCCAGGGTCCTGCAGTGCCAGGAAAAAGAATATGTTTTCCTGGCACTGGAGAATCCCCTTAAGGAGCCAACGATGAAGAAAAAATACAAGATGCAATCGTAACGCTACCAGTTTTAACTACTGATCATCCAATCCATTCCTTACCTTCATCAACTCCTGCAAAGACTCTAGTTGGAGGAACTTGCTCTCTGAGATAAGCTTCTCTGGATCACACAACTACAATGAGAAGATAAAAGAAGGGACTTTAAACATCCCAAATGACACGGAACACATTGAAGATACAGTGTTCTTGACTACATGTACGTATCACACAGAAAGGACAACTGAACAGGTCTTTTTGCATTTCTTCACATATATGAAGTAGATTAACAGTCGTATATACTAGGGACTAGTGTTACAACTTTCACAGGAAAACATGAGATTCTTCAATAGCACACATTACAATATTATTTGCTTGCAGTTCCAGAAACCATTAAAAAAATCACAAGAAGATCCCAAATCTAGGAATGCCAAACACAAGATCAGAAGAGCATGTTATGCACATTTTTATTTTAATATTACATTTGAGAATACCGTTTGTATGGTGTTTTATGGAACTGCACTATGATCATTTTACTTCTAATTTGCAGCATCGTGTGTGTGTTTAATCACACTATTGGTACTTTACATGGAATGATGGTTGAGAATATATGGTGTGCCATTCTTAAGTATAAATGTTATGATAGTGGGGAAAGACACAAATAAACATGAAGAAATGTTTTTAGCCATGGTTTATAAGCCTGTATAGGGCACAGCAAACTCATAGCTTTTCAAATGTTAAAGATAATTCTAGTTCACAGACTGATAACTGTAGCCTTTTTTATGCAGTGCCATTAACAAAGTCCATGACTGCACATGCTTAGTGAAACACTTAAAGGGACACTATAGTCACCTGAACAACTTAATTAACCTGAACAGCTTAATGAGGTTGTTCAGGTGAAAACTATAGCTCCCTGCAGCCTCTCTCATGTAAACACTGTATTTTCTGAGAAAATACAGTGTTTACATTGAAAGCTAGGAACACCTTCAGTTGCAGTCACTCAGATCTGCTGTCAGCAGAGCACAGGGCAGCACTGTGCACAGGGCAGCACTGTGCACAGCATCATGTGACTCAGTGTCTCCTCCCGCTGCATGTAGACACTGAACTTTCCCCATAGAGATTGATTCAATTAATCTCTGAGGAGATGCTGATTGGCCAGGGCTGTGTTTGAATCATGCTGGCTCTGCCCCTGATCTGCCTCCTTGTCCGTCTCAGCCAATCCCATGGGGAAGCATAGTCAGCAGACTGCTTGTTTTTCTGAGTCTAACAGCATGCAGATTTACAGCTTCTGGCTTGAATACAATAACATTTTTACTATATTTATGGAGGCATGAGGGGCCCAGGGGGGCTAGATGGTGGTGTTAACGCTAAAGGGTCAGGAATACATGTTTGTGTTCCTGACCCTAGAGTGATCCTTTAAAGCTAAGCAGTGTGGATTCTACCCTTTGCCATTTCACTACCTGTATATAATTCCGTGATGTGACTTTTAACCTAATCACAATAAATGTTTAAAGATCTTAAGAAAACCTTCAGGTTTATTTATTTAAATGCCCCTGATCTGCCTCCTGGACAAGCTCAGCCAATCCAATACTTTCCTAGGGGAAAGCATTGTGATTGGCTCAGAGAATCACTTCTATGATGTCAGCCAAGCAGGCAGATTAGGGGCAGAACCAGCAGTAGCAGACTGGAATAAAAGTAAGATTGTACTATATTTAGTGGGACATGGGAGGGGAAAGACTTGTTATTTTTAACACTGCAGGGTCAGGAATACTTGTTTCTCTTCCTGATCCTATAGTGTTCTTTTAATATTTAATCTTTAACTACCTTGGTGCCACAAGGCTGCTCTAATGTTACATATGTTCTGTGCTTCATTTTATTTGATATACATCTTTTTATATTCATTTGTTACTTATTATACTGCATATATTCTTATTTGTTATACCATGGAGCCATCTGATGTTTCCTGGATCATCGCTAAATACTGATGCTATTGTAGCTTTGTGCTGTTTATGCCTAGCATAACGTTCAAACATTTAACTTACAAAAAAATAAAAAAAACAGGATTTTATAGTTATTTTGTGATCAGTTTTTTAACGTTGTTTAGATTGGTCATTGAAAGAAATCTAGAGGAAACCACGAATTAATACAATTGGCTTTGCTTTTAGTCCAATATTTTAGATGGCTGAGCATCAAGGGAAGCACAGTAAACAATATCAAATCATCCCAAAAACCATCAGAAATGTATGTAAATAGAGCGCGTTCTCTTACCTTTATACATTCCAAAGCCATTTTCTTTGCCTCTTGATTTTCTGTAGATGGCCCTCTTAGACTTGACTGTTCTGTTCCGCTGAGAGTAAGCCAACTGACAAAACTCAGAACAGTAGACTCCCCACTGAGAAAATACAACATATTAAGCCAAATGGTTTCCAGGGTGTTTGTCCAAAATCCTCAAACATTTAAAGGGACATTCCAGACCTCTAAAACATTTTAGCTTGCTTAAATGTTTTACATGTGAAGACTGCGTCTTTTTTTCATTTTACAGAAAGTGCAAATTTCAATTAAAATGTACACATATATTAACCTTTTTACACACCCTGGCTGTTAATCAAGACAATCCTGTTACTTCCTGATTTGCTTCGCTCGGCGGAGCTTAACTCAAGAGACAGCAATTGCCCAGAGTATCTGCCTTGTCATAGACTTCTCGTTGACCTGAATCGTGAAGTCTGTAATCGGGCAGTCACAGCAAGTCTGGGCTGAGTTAGAAGTGGAGAGCTGCCAAAAGCTGCAGACAAGAAATCTGCAGCATTTGCAAGCATTTTTTTTTTTTAAATATGCATAAGTAAATGTGTTCATGTTTTCATTGGGGTATATGTATTTAACAGTGCTTTCTATTTTGGGGGATTTTGGAAGGGATGGCCCATTAAGATTTACTGTCTCACTTTCCACCACAGAACAAATCATAACAATCTGGTAGCAGGTGGTCAACACCTAAAGGCATATTTCAAAGTTATCCTCTTTTCCTCCATTACAGATGGACCTGGCGACATCTGGACCATAATGGTGTTCGTCAAAGACCACAAATACCCAAATAATGATCTTAAACATACATAAAACACTCAACGGTGTATCATACACTTGATTCAAAAGTCTAACCTCTACCTGAGTAGGAGCATCTTGCTTCCACTACAGATGTGTGTCACTATGGGTTTCATTCTCTGAACCGTGAACTAGTAAACTGAAAAATGAAATCCAAAATCTAGGCCAAAAGAGCAGTTACAGAAAAATAATTTAACTCCGCTAGTTACAACTCTGCACTTTTAGCCTAAATTTTGCATTTCTGTTTTTAATTCACTAAAAGTTGATGTTTAGTGAAAAAACCTTTATGTTACACATAACTGCACAAATATACAAAAGCAGATTCCATATGTTTAAAAAACAAAAAAACTTTGTAAAATATATATTTTATTTCAAATTGTGAAAAAGAACATACATACCGGTTGGCAGGAATTTCTTCCCGCTGAAGTGAGATCTTTCCATTGGGGTCTACATAGTCTTCAACCTGAGGGGAAAAAAGTTGTGGTTACAATAATGAATTCTTGATATACTAGCAATCTAACAACTGTAACAAATAAAGAGAACCCATTATAATGTTGAAGTATGGTGCAGAGCTCCAAGTGCAATAAGGACACTGGCAATTGTGTCTTTGATCCAGCAACGCTTATCCACACCGATAGAAACTTTGACAATATCCCCAAACTTCCACTTTACACATTTTTCTTATTTTTGCTAAATATGATTCAACGTTTAAAACAAAAGAATGATGAAAGAAAATCTCTATTTGTTTACAAGTGAGTAAATCTGCAGGCCTATAAATTGATAGACATAACTTACAGATCTGACTCTATTAAAGGTAAGAGGTCCCATGTGTACACATTCAGACGATCCCAGAAAGACAGAAAATGTTCTTGCAGGTTTTTTTATTGAGGTTAATATGGTAATAATCAGCAAAGCATAATTCAACAAAAATTCTATTTGAAAACAAAATCCCAGTGGAAACAAGACATTGATGGAAAGTATATTCAAACTCATCCAGTAGGAAGTCAGATGGTTAAAGAGTCACTAAAGGCGGGTATAACTACTTATTGCATATTTTTAAGGTGCATATTAGTATCATTACTTTATGAGCATCATTAACAAGTATCTAGCAGTGGTGTTTTGTATTACAAACACTGATGTGGCAAACTGAACTAACCCACCTGTACACTGCTAACCCTTGCTTACTTTACAACATCTAGAGCACCGCCTCTCACCTCTACCATAGCCTTGGGCAGCAGTTCAGCGCGGAAGAGCTGTAGCATGGAGTCCATAATGTTTTTCCAGCCCTCCCGTAAAATGTCTCCATGGCGATGCGCAAGGTGAAACACAGTCTTTGCAGCAATCTGGGCTTTTGGGTTACTTCCAAAAACAGTAGGAAGGTTTTCTGCAGCCTTACATAAGAAGTAAATACATAAAAACATTGTTCAAATGCACACAGCAGTGCAACAATTGTTTAGTACAAAATAAATAAATAAAAAAGTTATAACATCATTATTTAGAAAATAAATTGTAGACATTGGATGGTCTTCGAAAGACAGACATCAAAAGAAAATAGCTGCAAAGTCAATGAATTCATAAGAAAAAAAACAAACAAAAAAAAACAACTTATGAACGGATTCATTTTAATAAAATGGTTTTGTAGGGAAACTTCTTTAAAATATATTTTTCTGTTTAAGATGCTTTATAGTCCAAAAGTTATTGAGCATTAAATAGGGATTCGTTATGCAGCCTGATGCTGTATGTTCATGCAATATTTCCATTATTTGTTAAATTAATTTTATCAATCTAAGTCAATTGAACTGAAGAGATAACATTCACATTTTATTCGCACACATCCAATTGTCATTCTCCAAAACATTTGAGTGATGAAATGATTAAACTGGAAACAGTTCACCTTCAATAATTTTATCATTACGTATGTATTTATAATTCTATAGAACAAAAACAATTCTAATGTACCTGTCAAACTAATCAGAAAAGTTATTATTCTACATATGAAATCTTCATCTGATAGCAAACACTAAAGATTATAACAAGAAACAAGAACGATCCTTTACATTTGCAAATCATGACTGCAATCAAGTCTTACCAATAGTGACTTAAATTGTGATTTAAACAGACTTGATTTAAATTAAATTCACAAATCTACAATCTACCACATTCAACTTTGTCTATAAAGTGTTCTGTTCTAGCCACTTATTTCATTTGTTTTTCACAGACTCATTAGTACATTGGGTTTAGTGTTCTGGAGGTTCAGTAATGAACCACAGTCAGATCACTGTAGGATGATCAGGTGTTCACTAATCCCTGCTGGATTGTATTACTGGCATTGAGAGTCAGTCTTGGACACCAACTGCACTTTTATCCTATGTAAATCTAGTGCTCACATCAGTTACAATCGAAGCACCGAGACTAATAAACCTGCCAAGGCTGACCTCTTATTTGATATGGATTTCACGCTCAGCTGCTCAATTGTTTGGAACGTTGACGAAGATACCAAGAAAAAAGGCACTTAATATTGCAGAGCATGTTCTGAACATCTCACATGTCTGCTCATGTAAGCGTGGGAAGCAACAAGTGCCTTTAGCAGGAATAACCCACAAGATACTTACAAGATAAAAACAAAAACGCTTTGACAGGTCAAGAAAATTTTAGACACCTCTGGCTCATGTTGGACTAACTCCTAGCATGCACAGCCTGCAATGCAGCCGTTTCCAGTTGTGTAAGAAGTCTGTCCTACTCATAAGGTTAAAATGAAAGCAAAATTAAAACAATTATCCACCTAACCATTCTTAAACCAGCAAATTGGAACATTAGAGACAGTCTCTTTATTTTAATAGTATTATATGGAATAATATACCGTGATAAGTAGCACCCAAAGCAACATGCACACTGTATGTTTAAAGGTAGTATTACATATATGCAGCTTGAAAGGGTAAATTAAACAATACAGATCAGTAACAGAAAGCTTACCTCGCTGCTAAGAGTTGTAAACTTGCACAAAGAAATAACAAGATTGTCGAAAACATCGCTTAGTCCGTAGTGAGCAGAGATCATTGCACATTTCCTAAAATGGCGATAGAAAAAGATAAAAACGTAATGTGAAAGTGAATTGGAAAAATAAAAATATCACTATAAATGTATAAACAAGAGGGCTGCGTCACAAGTAGTTCGAGCGTACTAGTGAATATATAAAACATCAAAGATATAGGTGTGTGAGCGCTCCAATAATAAGCATAGAGAACTCCAGCAGCGATAAAATAGCAAGTGACTATGTAAAAATTGATCGAAGGATACAGTGTTTCAGAGATACTCTAAAGGTAATAACATATAGTTGTACATGTAGGGATTCCCTAGTACTTTAGAACCCAGGTCTTAGACATAAATAGGAGCCCGATCAACTAAATTGTTATTTTGCAATGCAAGAAAATAACTTTATTGTGAATGTAAAAGTATATGTCTCTCAAAGTATAAACCTACAAGATACATAAATCTATAACATGCCATATATTATGACATAAAACATAACATTTCCTAAAATGAAATTCAATAAAGCAATTCTGTAAATTGTGAGAATTCAATAAGTTGGGGGAGGGGAACACACATCTATATACATACAAATACACTTATATGACACAAAAAAACAAAAAGGACAGGATAAATCTATGCTTCTATAACATGGCCTCTCTATTAAGCAGATTGCATTTTCCTTCTCTACCTCAGGTAAAAATTGGATTAGACAATTGAGGAGATATGGCTTTTATTTTCATTTCAGTCCTCTTCTAAAGTGTACATTTGAGGATCACTTTTTTTTTTTTTTTTTTTTTAATCATACAAATGTACTTATTTTGTAAGGCTAAGCCCCCTTAAAATTATTCAGACTTTTTTTCTGCATTAAGAATAGTATATATGGGACTGTTAGTTTGCAGTATTACCAGTTAGACACCCCATTGCCTAAATATGAGAATAAAAAAAACAAAAAAACACTGTTCAGTATACATACTCCAATAAAAACCTTCAGATCTCTTGTCTGAAGCCTTCTCAAACCCTCCACTTCTAATTCCACTCTCCAAACTCCAATCACAGACTTCCCAATTAAAGTAAATGAAAAGTCACGTAATCTGAGCAATTGAGTGCTTTTGAGGATAGCTCTGCTGAGCTAAGCAAACAGGACATGCTTTTCACACATAAAGCACTTCAAAATACTGAAGTGCTTTAGGGAGTGTGCCTTTAACTAATAGACTAGCAGATTTGATTTTATCTTCATCTTGATTTCAGTTTAAGGATTATGAAACATGGGCAAGAGAAGAAATCGGTTATTACACGATCTTTTCGTTTGCTACAGGGAAGCATGAGCAGGTACAGTTCTGTGTAGTCCTAGTACTGGCAAGAATTTATTTTTGCATCAGTCATTTACTGGGCAGCAAACACATAAATTGGTGTTATATATTACGCTAGCGTTTCTTAACTCCTGGGTTGGAGTTTCAGACATTTATATTAAATCCTCACTGATGGGAGCAGAAACATACCAGTCAGGACCTATTTCAATGCCTACCATTTTTGTTTTAGAAGTTACAACATAGTGGAGATTCAATCAAAGTCATCAATAGGTCATAAAGCTAATAGCACAAACATAATGTGTGTCGCTGTGTCCAGTCAAAAAAAAAAAGTTAAGAAAAACAGTCTTGCGCTTCTAGGGGCCTTAATGCCAAAAAGAGGAAAAAGCAAGGGATGATGGTCTCACTAACCCATTTTCAGATGTGAAATGCTTCATTTACCTGAAACCAGATATAGCTTTCTGAATGATGGTTTCATCCATGCTTTTGTCAAAAACATATGACAAAGCTGCAATAGTTGGTCCCCATGTCATTGTGAATAGATCATGGTCATAGCTTCCTTGGGCCACATGCAAGAAAATACCCTCTGGAGTGGCACCCCTGTGCAATAATACACTCCACATATAATTTTCCTTCACAATGCCGGTTTGCTCCTCTGGCATTACAATCTCATCATTTCTGGGAAGAGAGAAAAAAAAAACATGCTTAATAAAGCAAAGTAGTGAGAACCATTTAAATCAGGGGGTATATTGTAGGGGTGATAACCTAGGTTATTCCACGTCACAACACTTAAAAATGTATTTTCTTTTGGTTTTAAAAAATAGGCTACAAATAAATAGGTTACATTCATATTTAGCAAGTACAGTAGTGAAATAATCAAAGCACTATGGCAATTACATTTGGCCCCAATGCATTTGAGGTATTAGCCTTAATAGAATCCTGGTAAGATTTGTTCAAACACTGGTACAACACTTGTCAGAATATCAAGGAAATATAAGCTTTAGAAACTTTGAAGTTTTTACTAGTACTTCAAGACTTTTGAAAACAGATGTGAAGCCTAGACAAAACAAAATTTACAATATGTTCTAAAAGGTGTTTTGGTCCATTTCAAATATTTTTATTTTGCATGCGATGCCAGGCTGTCATGGTACAATCTCTGTATATTACGCGAGAGTGCTTAGAGGACATGGGCAAGTATGTAGCACTGTAAAATGAATGCTCAAATGCAGTTGAGCCATAACTGGAAGGGCTGAAAAAATATATTATTTTGTGCCTCTATATTCGTATTTTAGATCTCACCTGACCCCTTTACCTACCCCTACTCATTTACGTTACTTGTGTAAATAATGAACAAATATGAAACATTAAAAAAATGTCCAATCTCGTGGCTTCCTCCTAAGTTTATGTGGCATCATATTGCTTAAAGTATGTAAATAAATATACAACATCCATTTAATATCTTAGCCTTGAGGAAGAAAAAAAAGCAGGTACAGGCCAAACAGGGAGTAAGAACAGTTCCTTTGTGAACGGTACATCAGCGAGAACATTTCCTGTAAGGGAGTTGCTAATTAACCGTAAGTGGCTTGTTTGTCAAGATAGAAGAAGCAAGCAGTCATCTAATTCCCCCTTCACCTTAACACTTCTCGAAGAATCTAAGGGTCTTGCTAAGGCCAGGGTTGCTAAAGTGCAGACTTTTGTTCATCACCCAATACATTCCAAGACTGGCCTCTAAGTCTGCTAGCATGAAAAGAAGAAATATAAGCAGAGGAGTGCCAGAGATCACATCCTGTCTTCTGAGTGGTGTAATCCCCTGGGCTTTGAAGTCACTGGTGTTGGATTTATCGTGCAGACTGGATTTCTGAGCATTTCTTAAGCTCTGCTTGCCTATAAACAGCTGTGAGCATTAAGGACAGCACGGTTTCTTAGCATCTAGATAGGGTCCAGTGACGACAGAACAGTGGTGAGGGAAATTTGATCAACTGCTTGTGTGGACCATTGAATCCAAATTAAAAGAGAAACAAACAGATTAATAAATATTAAAGTATACGATAAGCTGAAAACCCAGATTCAGCATTGTGCCAATTTCCATAGTACCACCTTTCTTTAGTAACAGAAGACTATTACAAAGAAGCTTCTCAAACATATTCCAGAACGTCACCTTTCACGGAAACAGACGGTAGAATGCTTTGTATGTTTTGAATTTCCCCTGCACATTTTTAGAACTATACTAAAAAAAAAGGCCATGCCCCGAAATACTTTGTTTTTAGACCTTATTGTTAAAAGGACTGGATTAGAGTCCCTGGCAAAATACACCTGTAAAAATAAAAGATAACTTCTGTAATGTCTGGGGTGGAATAGCCTTGGAAATTAAACAGATAGCTCTGAGGCACATTCTTTCAAAAGGAAACTCCTCTTTACCGTTAAACAATTAACAAAGAAGTCGCCCCAGTTGGTTTAGATCAGTAACAGTTAACCTTCACAAGCTGTCTCAACTATTGAATGGGTAAAGAATGGCTGAGCATAGTGCGAAGTTTGGTTCAAAAACCATTTGAAGTGCCAAGGAAGGCATCAGCGGTTAAGGCGTTGCTCTACAAACTCACTTTACTGCATGATAAATATCTTCCAGCATGTCCTGGTCAAAGTCTTTACCGCCATTTACACCTTTAAGGTTTTTTCGGAATTCCTGCACAAATGCAATGAAAAAAAAAAAAGAAAGATTCAATTTAATCTAAGATACTGCAACAATTGTATTGTAGACATTTTGGACACCAAGAAAATAATGCACAATGACCAAAATGCCTAATTTCAGTAAACATTCAGGATTTTTTAGATAAAATAGCTCCTGGCCTTGACAAAAGATGACATCTAGTAATGTTAATACAGTAACATGATTACTGCATTTTACCTTTTTGACTGTTAGCACAGCTTACAATTATAAATGATTTTCTTATTTAATATGGATCATGTTTTCTTTTTAGAAAGTAAAGCAGCATTTAATTCTCAGTTTGACTGATTTAAACACATGTATTTGGGAAGAATGAGTGCAGAGAAAGCTTAAAGTGTAAACATGGAAACATAGAATGTGACGGCAGATAAGAACCATTCGGCTCATCTAGTCTGCCCAGTTTTTTTTAATACTTTCATTAGTCCCTGGCCTTATCTTATAGTTAGGATAGCTTAAAGCCTATCCCACGCATGCTTAAACTCCTTTACTGTGTTAACCTCTACCACTTCAGCTGGAAGGCTATTGGATGCATCCACTACCCTCTCAGTGAAGTAATACTTCCAGATATTATTTTTAAACCTTTGTCCCTCTAATTTAAGACTATGTCCTCTTGTTGTGGTAGTTTTTCTTCTTTTAAATATAGTCTCCTCCTTTACTGTGTTGATTCCCTTTATATATTTAAATGTTTCTCTCATATCCCCCCTGTCTCGTCTTTCCTCCAAGCTATACATGTTAAGATCCTTTAACCTTTCCTGGTAAGTTTTATCCCGCAATCCATGAACCAGTTTAGTAGCCCTTCTCTGAACCCTCTCTAAGGTATCAATATCCTTCTGAAGATACGGTCTCCAGTACTGTGTACAATACTCCAAGTGAGGTCTCACCAGTGTTCTGTACAATGGCATGAGCACTTCCCTCTTTCTACTGCTAATACCTCTCCCTATACAACCAAGCATTCTGCTAGCATTTCTGCCTACCTTTAAGTCATCAGAAATAATCACCACTAAATCTCTTTCCTCAGATGTTGCGGTTAGGACTCTATCAAATATTCTGTACTCTGCCCTTGGGTTTTTACGTCCAAAATGCATTATTTTGCACTTATCCACATTAAATGTCAGTTGCCACAACTATGACAATGTTTCTAGTTTACCTAAATCATTTGCCATTTGGCCTTTCCCTCCTGGAACATCAGCCCTGTTACATATCTTAGTATCATCAGCAAAAAGATATACCTTACCATCAAGGCCTTCTGCAATATCACTAATAACAACATTAAAGAGACTTGATCTAAGTACAGATACCTAAGGTACCCCACAGGTGACAAGCCCATGCTTCGAATATACTCCATTGACTACAACCCTCTGTTGCCTGTCACTCAACCACTGCCTTACCCATACAACAATATCTCTGTAAAAGCATTGTGGGAGATGTAGTTCACAACTTCAGAGGCAAAGATTGCCAACCCGTGCTAGGAGAACTTTGCATTAACGTGAACCTGTCATGACAAGATTACTTTAAACAAGGCAATTGCAACTTCCATTATTTTCTGGCCATCCAATGCATTCAAAGAATTGCAGGCCATCAACAACTGGCACAGTTCGAGACGCCTTTAATCCATTACATTGTTTGCAGCACTTTTGCTAAAACTTCAAAGTCAGTTATAACAATGTCAAATACATTACATGAGCCCATATATGATTGAACTTTCACCTCAAGAGTCATTGGCACATTCTGTTTCCGGACATTGTGATTGTGTTGGTCAGTATTCAGCATTATGACGGCATATGCTAAAGCAAAGCTGGCATCACTATTTACAAAGGGAGTTCCGTTAGATTTCTGTAAAAGATTACAACTGGTAACAAAACAGAATCTTAAAGTGCACATTTTACATGAATCAATTTCTCCTGACCATGAAAAACAAACAAAAACAAACAATGCATCTAATTAGAGAAAACCACTGTGGAGACAATATATGGGAAGTGTGTGCCCCACCACTGTTTAGTGTGTGCAATATATACAAGCATATAGGCATGTGCGCACATGTGCAAATTAGAATGAACTTGAGCTACAGAAGAGAAGTAAACTTTGCCCTTCAATCTTTGATATTACGAATGCAGGGACCATATTTCAGCTGCAAAGGTTTTTGCGAATTATTGCAGTTGTAAGCCCCTGTGAGTGCAAAGACAGGGTACTGTGTTTTAATTAATTTATTATTAGCAATTATATAGACATGTATCCGCAGAAATTTACAATTATATTTATAAATATAAGATAAGAGGATATTGAGAGGTGAAAAAGGCCCTACCAAACAAGCTTACAATCTATATGGATTTGAGGTAGGCAGATATTAATCATTAGGTGTCTTGCCTAAGGACACTTACCTGTAATTTGGTCTGACTAAGATTCAAACCAGAGTTTCCCAGTTTTAAGACAGTGACTTTACCCGTGCAATTTTGCAAGCTGCTGTGATCCCTTTAAAATGTGGAGTGGACTGTCCTAGCAGATATACATTTCCTTTACTTACTCTCCAGTGCTCTGTGAAAGCCTCCAGCAGCCTATGAATAACAGGGGCTTCACCAGGTAAACGGAAAGCTTCAAGGTAAAGTCTTAAAGCCTCATCAATTCTCAGGCCTTGGAAAAGGAAAGTCCTGAAAAGTGAGAGAATTAACTGAAATAAGAAAAGTACAGATCACTTCTAATGAAAAAATAATTTAAATTGTAAAACGATAAGCATCTTGTCTATCACTATATTTACTCCACCTCCTTATTGGACCAGACAGTATGGTATATGTGAAAATATCCTAGATGGTTCAATCAAGAGCAAATAAAATTGAAGGATTAATTCTGTATTTGTAATTTTCTGCACTAACACTTCAAAGGGAAGTGCATAAATAGGTTTTTACTGTACAAAACAAATCAGTCCTAATGAAAACCATCACTCACATATTAAAGAGGCAGACAACTGCTCAGAGTACCTGCCGAACAAAGTCTTCTCTCATTGAGCTGTATTTGGAAATCTGTGATTTGACAGTCCCAGAAAGTCAGGGCTGGGTAAGTAGGGGAAGTTTTCAAAGTCAACAGACAAGAAAACGGCAGCTTTTGCAAATCATTTTAGATATATCCCGTCCCAATGACCGAATATTTTTTCCATCTCGGTTATAGCCATTCATTAGCTACATTAATTTGTACTCCACAGATTCTAGATGGCAGAACTCCATCGCACAGTCATTACCTAATAGACTATCAAGAGTGGTAACAATATATCACATGGTCATTTTCCAATTGTAATCCAGTATGGTAGTAGTGTAATATCACAGTCATTCTCTAATTGGAGGTGACTGCAGTATATCACAGTTATTAATTAAAGATTGCATATGTGTAAAGCTCACCCTACAAAACTTTCTAGTAAATCAAGGTTCTTGCGATCGCTCACAAATTCCCCAATCATCTTCTTGTCCAGCCTTGGGTTCTCTCTGAGCCATTGAGCCACCTCATTGTTGTCCATAGGCGTTGCCAAGAGGTTTTTCTCTTGAAGGAATTGTATCCCTTTCCTAGACTTTTGGTTGAATTGCTCTGTACCAGTTATTAGAAGCTGAAAAACATCCATCCAAATACATCAAATAAAGGTTACTGGCCTCTACTGGCATCACTAGCAGATAAAATGCATTGAACAGTGAATCTTAGCACATCTATTATGTACTGATGTGCTTGAATAGCACACATGGAATAAAATGTAGGAGACACAGTTAGCGCAGTAGCGAAGAGAAAATAAATTGTCGAATTCCATTAAATGCCATTAACTCCACTACATCTAATTGCCCCCTAGTCATCCCCATATGCCCCTAAGCCCCCCATATTACTTTTTTCTTTTTAATCTTCATTTCGTGCCTGGACTTAGGTCCTCTGCGCCGCCATCTTTGTGTGGGCAGATGAAGTCCCTGTGGGACATGTCATCTGCCCACACTAGATAGCGCTGTGAAATTCCCGCGCATGCCCAGTTAAACACAAAATTGGACGGGAATTTTGTATATTCATTTATTCGTCAGAAAGAAAGGAATGACTAGAAATTTCAGACAAACAAACAAACACGATCGGTGTTCGTTTGTTCAGTTTATTTAAAAAACTAGAAGCAGCAGGGAGCTGTGCTCCTCGTCACATCATAGGCCCCCCCATATCCTTCCTCTCTCTATGGGGGGTCAATATGACCCCCATATTAGCATAAGGGAGACTGAAATCTCCCGAATGCCCCTACTCGCTATGTCACGAGTAGGGGCATGTCTACTAAACTGTGAAAAAAAGTGTACCCCCGAGCGGGGGCTATTCAACTAAATGGGGGACATGGGGTCCCCACCCGATTGGCGGGTGGGGGCCTAAAAGACAATAGGGACGGGACACACCTGTTGTCCCCCCCAAGCCCATGAGCAGCGGGTGGGGGCCCTAAAAGATAATGGGGGGGTACCTATTGTCCTCTCCCCGGCCTCCACCCATGAGCAGCAGGTGGGGGCCCCTAAAAGTCAATGGGGGACAAACACACCTATATCCCCCCCCGCCTCACCCATGAGCGGTGGGTGGGGGCCCTAAAAGACAATAGGGGGGACGGACACCTATTGTCCTTCCCCCCGCCCGTGGACCCCACCCACGAGCGGCAGATGGGGACCCTAAATTAAAAAGTGGGGGTGACTAATTGTCCCTCCCGGTCCCCACCCACCAGCGGCAGGTGGGGCCCCTAAAAGTCAATGGGGGACAAACACACCTATACCCCCCGGCTCCACCCATGAGCGGTGGGTGGGGGCCCTTAAAGACAATAGGGGGGACGGACACCTATTGTCCTTCCCCACCCCACCCACGAGCGGCAGGTAGGGGCCCTAAATTAAAAAGTGGGGGTGACCTATTGTCCTTCCCCCATCGGCAACGGGCGGGGGCTAAATGTAAAAATACCCCCTGTCTCCCCCCAGAATGACTAGAGTCCCCAAGCCCCTCCCCCACCCCAATAAATAAAGCCCTACCTACCCCCCTCACCCTAAAAATAGTGAGGGAGGAGACAATAAAACTAAATACATGTTAATAAATAAGAAAAATACTTACCATTTAAAAAGTCTCCTTTTTTCAGCCCCAAAAAAGGTAGTATTAGAAAAGTTGGCTGAAAGACCAATCTTCGTCTTTCAGACTTTTGGTATTTAGCTCCCTGATACCGTGGAAATTAGGGAGCTATCTACTAAGCGGCTGCAAGATGCAGCAGCAGATCGGATCGGAATTTCATTAATTCGAATGAAATTTCGAACCTACCTAAAAGTACCGATTGTCGTCCTATCATGAACGGACAAACTGTTCTCATTCTGTTATGGCGAAATTCGGTAGTTTTGCAGGCGTTGTGTCTAAATGACCGAACATTCAGTAATAGTGAAAGGAGGCATCGCAAGATCACAGAGGAAAGGTGAGAATTGTGGGAAATTGCTCTGACCACAGGAAATGGAGCACACTTTGCTCCTCTGCTGGTCAAGCGTAGGAAAAATACATAAGACAAAATAGTCTCTACTTTGTCTTATGTTTTAAAGTAAACTAGAGCAGACAAAGAAATGAAGAACAGATCCTGAGAGGAAAAGAAGAGGAAGCGATTAGGGAAAGGGAAGGTGAATGCTGCTTTTAGTCAGCATTCACTTCTAGAAGTGCTGCTTCTAGTCAGTGGGACAAATGATCAAAGGCTTAGTAAATAGACAACAGTATAATGCCCATAGAGCTATGCTTTACAAAGTGCATGAAAGTATAAGCATACCTACTTGTAAAAGAAGCTAGAAGAATACCCTGCCAAAAGCAATGACTTTCCTCCCTCAGCTGACAAACATTATACTTAAGAGAGGTTTAAAAGTCGTTGCATATTAAGCAGCATTAATTAACATAGCATTAATCAGGAGTAGATCATTGAGATTAGGGGCTAGAAATGAGGCGGATATGGCTTGTGATGTGCTGTATTTGACACACTGTTGTGTTCTTTCTTGCTCTGGATGTGTTCATTGCAAATTGGTCCTTGCATTGCATATGATTAAAATAAATAATAAATAATACTAAACACGTGGCATGATGTAGTTAACAATGAATTCAACATGCACTATATGTTCAGATTAGATATTTTCTTTTGCAGTATGTTTCTTTCTTAACATTATTAAATGTTTACGTAAACTTCAATTTCCAAACAAAGCTCTTTGCAATTCTATGTTCATGAATATTACAGCACATTTTCATACTGGGATAACTTAAATTTGACCTATACTTGCCTATAAATGTAACGGTCTCGCTGTCAATATGCAGGTGTGTTTAAAGATCTTCTTAAACACTTTTCAACACAGCCACTTAATTATGGATAGTATTCTCTATTAACACTTCTTAAGGGAGCCAACAATGCATAATATTATATGAATGTTATATCAAAAATTAGTAAAATACCTTTTTCTTATTCTTTATTTCATTCAATTCCTGTACAGTTGGAAGGCAGGATGAAAACCTCTGTGGTTTCTTTACAGTCTTCTTCTGAACTGAAAACACATGAATTTGGGGAATAACAGTGTGGAAATGAAACCAAGCCAAAAGTAGATGACTTAAAAGAGATTTATATAAATACATGGAAATCCAGTTCATCATATACAATCCTGCATGAAGAAATTTCCAATACAACAATGTTTATTTAGGTAGGGGGTCTGTCACCTCTTTGCAGCTTATCACACTATGAAGTGGGAATTACTATAAACATACAGTTCAGAAAGTCCATGTCAGACAAGTAGAACGTTTAACTTATTCATGTGCTGCACAAGTAAGGATTAAATAGTACAGGCAAGGGATGTTCACACAATTGACGATTTCTTGCAATACGTTGGAAAATGGTCTCATTACTTCATTAACACAAGTTTGGAGAGAAATACACCTTCTCTGAAGCCTCTTGAAGTAAGAATGAAATTCTGTTTTAAAGTGATTATGCTGCTTACATAGATATGTATACAAGTCCAAAGGGTGAAGGGTGAAGAGTGAAGAATGAGGGAGGGGGGGATGAAAAAAAAGTTTCAGCACTAAGTGTGTGAAACTAGGTTTAACGGCAATATTTTTATTTTATTTTATCCATACAAAAGTTCACAGGACCAATATTCTAATATTTAGAAAATTAAGCTCTCAGCAGTATTGTATAATGGTGATTTTATTTAACTATCAAATAGGATGAGACAGTGTCTATGTCAGGCCATTTTTGTTTTTTGTATTTTTAAGTTCAGCTACTGAATAGCTTTTGCTTTTTTTCCAGATCTGCTATTGCTCCTGTTCCATTTTAGATGTCCTTGAAGACTAATGTGACGCTTAATTTGCATTTGTTTAAAGCATAGGTAGATTAATGTTAATACTATATTACTTTGGTTACTTTAGCTATTATAGGTATACAACTTAAAGGGCTCAAAATTTCCGAGCGCCACTGGAAAGTTAAAATATTTGCCCTGGGGAGAAGAAAGATCACCCCTTGTAGGATATACTATGGCTTGCAGTTGCAAGTAACTTTTAAGGACTACAAAATCCGACAATCAAATCTATAACCACAATAAATTCACCATAAAACACTGTGTTTTCCCACTCACAGTACGCTTTAAGATCACTTAAATAAAAAACAACCATAGTAGGTGCTGGTGAATGAGAAAACTGGGAGTATTACAAAATTAAATGAAAAACACCTAAAAACCCCATAGAACCACTCCACGTGTGGAATATATAGCTAAAAATAACAGATACAAAAATACTCTGGTATATGTGCTTGGGCTCTGCGCAAGGTAACTCATGCGCACAGCCCAATAGTAGATTTTTTTTTCATGTTCTTATGTTTCTCACATGCTAACTGAAAAAGTGGACAAGGATACAAAACTTGAATTATTACAAGATAAGTGTAAAATTGCCACGATTTGCACCTGCATGAGTTATCTTGTGCACAGTCCAATCACATATACCAGAGTATTTTTTTTTATCTATTAGATTTCTTAGCTATATCTTACCATGTGTGGAGTGACTCACTGGGGTTTTTATGTGTTTTCATTTAATTCTGTAATACTGCCAGATTCATCTTTTTTTTTTTTTTTTACTTTTAAGGCCTGGTTAGTAGCAGAGGACTAAAAATGCTTAGCCGTGCTGCATACTTATTTAAATCCGATGCGAGCGTACAGCAAGAATAGAGTTTAATTTGTTCCAATGCTATGCAACTCACCTCCTTCTGTGCTTTCCTCTGCTTCCTGTTTGCCATGACACATTTTATCTGCCATAAGATGACCACTAGTGGGAGGTCGTGCTCCAGTAGGTTCTACACTTACATTCGTCATCTTTACTTCAGTAGGACAATCATTGCCTTAGGGAAATTAGAAGTGGTTAGTGTTCAAAAGAGTCACTTTGCAGCTCAGAGAGAGCAGTCTTGAGTCAAAGATGGTCTCCAGGCATTGGAAAAAAATTTGAAAGCATGTACAGTTTACATAGTTCTAAACAGCATGGCTAGTGCAGGCTACCGTATTCATTAGTTAATCTGCTCATTAACAATTTAAAATTGATGAAATGAAAATAATTTTGTAGGGTTCGTACCTCATTTGCATATTCATACATTAACCCCTTAAGGACCAAACTTCGGGAATAAAAGGGAATCATGACATGTCACACATGTCATGTGTCCTTAAGGGGTTAAAGGGTCACTATAGTCACCAAAACAACTTTATCTTAATAAAGCAGTTTCAGTGTATAGATCATGCCCTGCTGACTCACTGCTCAATTCTCTGCCATTTGGGAGTTAAATCACTTTGTTTATACAGCCCTATCCCTGCCTGTGACTTACACAGCCTTCATAAACACTTCCTTTAAAGAGTCATCTAATGTTTACACTTCCTTTATTGCAAATTCTGTTTAATTTTAAAGTAAGTTATATCTGATTGAAAGTGAAACAATTTTTTTCCATGCAGGCTGTGCCAGTCACCACAAGGGGAGGTACGGCTTGGGATGCATAAACCGAAATAAAAGTGATTTAACTCCTCCACTGAGCAGTGAGACTTCAGAGGCATGAGCTATACACCAAAAACTGCTTCATTAAGCTAAAGTTGTTTTGGTGACTATAGTTTCCCTATCATGTATTTGAGGGCCAGAGGAATACGTAAATGCCAAGATAAGACATAAGTAAAATAAAACAAAATGTTAGGAGTCCAGGGGCTAGTATGTGGCTATAATAAAAAATAAATAAATTAAAATAAAAAAAAATAAAAAAGTCAAATAATTACTTTTCAAGTTTGATCAGTTAAACAATTACCAACCATTTATCCTTATTTCAAAGATTACTGTTTTCAGTTTTAGAATGTAGGCAACCGACATAAAATGCATGCCAAAGCAGAGGAGTTGGAATCAAATATCCAGCTTACTGTTGATAAATGTTTAAATTACATTTTGCTTTTCTTAGGAAGACAAATGCTTACTATTTCCAGATTCTTTGGTTCCTTCTGAGGTATCCATGGTGGTTTTCCCAGTCTCTTTCATATCCTGTTGTGCGGCGTTGCTGAGAATTTTGGCCTGGCAATGTGCTTCTGTACTATCTATGACGGTAAGTAAAGCTTCCAGGGAAAGTAGATGAGTTGTATAAAGCTGTCCGGACACAGGAAATGCATTCTGGAGACAGGAAAGAAATGAAATTAAAAAAAAAAGAAGATGTTATACAGAAAATCTAAAATCCCAAAGCTGGTGAACATTACATTACTCCTCAACGGGATGGATAGCAGGTATTTTCCTCCAAATACGATTACCCTGAATCAGTGTTTTACAAAATGCACAAAGTATCCACTTCTTACAAGCAAATTTGCTAAATAGAGGTAGCAAACAAAAATGTAAAGACCTTGGAGAGCAACTTGGTGAGATCTTCAAAGAGGTTGGAGCAATAGTAGTCACAGTCATAATTAATATAGAGCTCGGTAACAAAACTGGGAATCCGCCACAGTTGCACAATCGCTTCCAAAGCCATTTCTTTCATCTCGTATGGCATTTTAGGGTTCTCCATGGTAATAACGTCCATTAGCTTCTTTATGTACATCTGTGAGAGAGTGAAATACAAGTAATTTGATTAATTGATTACAAAGCAGCAGAGAACTCCTGCTGCAACTTGTAGCAATGAAACACTGGAAATACAGTTCGCTACAGAATAAATGACATGATGAATAAGATATTACATTTGATTCTTGGTTGAAAGCGAGATAGTGTTCAGGGAAAGAATCTTATGATGATGGATGTGTGAGAAACAGAAACCTGGGAGCAGTATTTTGGATGACAATAGGGTCATGTCAGAAAGTTGCAGTTCTAGAACAGATAGTAGTGTATAAATTATTTTTGGGCCCCGTGAAAGAAAGGTTGGATAGAAGCAGTACAAGTCAAAGATGCCCTCAAGGCATTAGATAAGAAATTAAATCATACACAATGTGTTCACATAGTTCTAAACCGAGTGCGTAATACAGGTTCTTGTAGTAGAGGGGATGCACAGACTACAATAAAAGGTAGAACAGGAACAAGTGGACAGGACATCCCTTACTGTGACTGAGAGAACACACAGAGGCAATGACAGGAATTTAGATACAAGCAAGAGGCCAGAATTGCAAGTTAGCTTCTTATTAATGGAAATGCTCACACAGCTATTGATATACAGTCTTTATAGGAAACACCTGTACTGTTCAAGTAAAAAAATAATATATGTAGTGGGTTTCATATGCACACAAGTTTTGTAAATGGAATTTGAAGAGATTGCAAAAAAAAAACCAAAACAAAAAACACTGAATGACTAATTGTATTCTCTTTTGATGGCTTTCAAACAGTTATTCTCTTACACTTATGATTATGTTATACTATCATTTTAACTTCAATATAAAAATCATGTCTTTATTTTGAGTTAGGTATACATGTTGGTATAGTTTTCATGTTGCATGTTCACAGACAAGCAGCCATCCACCAGCCCAAGCAACCCAATTTGCACGGTTGCCAGCCACTGAAGGAGAAGTGTAGAAAGGGATGTGAACAAAGATATATGCATTCAAATGTGATGGCCTTCTCAATTTTCTTTTTAGATAGCTAGATAGAACTCTTAAAGGGGCACTATAGTCACTAGAACAACTACAGCTTAATGTAGTTGTTCTGGTGAAAATAATATTTTCCTTCAGGCATTTTTCATGTAAACACTGCCTTTTCAGAGAAAAGGCAGTGTTAACATTGCCCCTAGAAACACCTCCAAGTGACCACTCCTCAGATGGCCACTGGCTCAGGGCTGCACAGTAAATAGCCCTGCCGTTCAGCGCCCCCACGCTCTGCATGGGGATGCTGAATTTTCCTCATAGACGCATTGATTCAATGCATCTCTATGAGGAGGTGCCGATTGTCCAAAACGGCGTTTGGCCTCAGCCCCCTTGCTGATTTTAGCAAATTGACTAAACATCTGCTATTTTGATTATGTAATCAAGGGGGCGGGGCCAGGGCCAGCAGACCCTTGGAAATCTGAAAGTAAGGTGAGTTTTAACTAAGGGGTGGGGGGCAAGCCCCCTAAATGGTGGGTTTTCACTATAGGGTCAGGAATACATGTTTGTGTTCCTGACCCTATAGTGATCCATTTACTAACCACTGTTCAGAGATTTAGACAAGCACAGTAAATCACATGTCCTGTGCATGAAAATACAAGATCTTGCACAGAATTCTATATTGAACCATTGACGACAAAGAGTTACAAGGTGCGGAGGTGCTTTTCTCAAATTACTGATCAGAGTGAAGATACCAAACAGAGAGCAGTGATAGTAAATTGATGGAGTCTTCAAGATGGATGGTGATAAATTCGATATCAAAAAGCCACAATATGGTACAGCGAATGTAAAGTGAATTGGGAGTTGTCAATTAATTGTAAATCTAAGAATAAAACAGCTAAAATGGAAACATTCTTCTTTTAAAGAGACACTATAGTCACCAGAACAACTACAGCTTATTGTATTTTTTCTGGTGAGTATAATCTGTTCCTTCAGGCTTTTTGCAGTAAACACTGTCTTTTCAGAGAAAATGCAGTGTTTACATTATAGCCTAGGGACACCTGCAGTGGCCACTCCTCAGATGGCTACTAGAGGTGCTATCTGGGTCAAAAGCTGCACAACACTGAAATTCAGTGTCTACACCCTCTTTATGGAGACACTGAACTTTCCTCAGAGATGCACGGATTCAATGCAGCTCTATGAGGAGATGCTGATCTGCCTCCTTGGCCGAGATCATCAGAATATACAATCTCAGTCAATACAATTGTGACTGGCTGAGATCAACACTTCTGGCAAAGTCAGCCAAGGAGGCATATCGGGGGCAGAGCCAGCAGCAGCACACTGGAATAAAAGTAAAATTGTACTATATTTGGGAGAGCAAGGGGGGGCAGGTATTGGTTTTGACACTATAGGGTCAGGAATACATGTTTGTGTTCTTGACCCTATAGTGTTGCTTTAAGCTATTTTTTCAGCTTCTTGGCCTAAATGTCTAGTTAGTGAATAAACTTAATAGTATCAGGCTTTAATTGCAGATTTAAACTATTTAGCAAAGTTTACAAGAAAATAAAATAACAAAAAACAAAAATGGATATACCTCCATCTGAAACTTTAAATGTTCTCTCATACTTTCACAGAGAAGAAAAAATGCTCGTAAAGAAGAGGCATACAGGTTTAACCGTTCCACGCTTAGCAGCTGAAAAGAGAACATAAAAAGGCCGGTATGAACATTTACATGCAAAAGTGATCTTAAAAAGATATAAAATTAACATTTAACCACGCCTGTGAGTATTTGGTTTAGGCAAACATATATAATTAGCCCCAAAAGCATAGGTTAAAAGGTTTACTTACTACATTTATTTTTATTTTGTTATGGATTACCTGCGCAATAGCATATAGATTGTCACCAATACAGAGAAAATATATGTAATAATAACATATTTAGAAGAAATCTACCACCATCTATATAAGATTCTGTCATATACGTTTAGTTAATGTTCACTAATATTTATTGGCAATAGCATTCTATCATGGATGTGGTGGTAGAATACAGCTTGCTGATATGTAACACAATAATACAACAGCTGGCACACACCAAACTGAAAAACGGCAGAGAAATTCCAACTTACCTGGAACAAGTGCCGGCAGAGTTCATCCTTTACCAGGCCCAAAAGTGAGACATAGTTTGAAATAGGTGCAGACTCTAGGGCAACTGTAATAAGTTGTAATCCCATGTGTATCATCACCTCAGAGTTATGGCGGTCATGGGGATTAGTCAGAGATATAAGGAAGCGGAATAGTTCACGGATACAAGGCAGTCCATACGGTACCAAGACTGTTCCTGAAAAAGTAGACCGTGATTTAGTTATGTTGCTTGAAAAAAAGTTTTGCTTTTTTTGTTGCTTATGTAAAAATGAATCCACAACAAACATGAAAATTTTAAGGTTGAGAAAATCAATGCATAAACCCAAAACCATATGAACAAAAAAGTAACATTCATAGGTTCAATTAGTCCCCTCATCCCTTAAAGATTTTAGTTCTGCAGTACCCAAAGAAAATACTGGTCCACTAGGCTGGTAGCCTACAAAGATGACCCTCTACAAAAACACTATTTGAGGGTCAATGAGGCAAATGATTAAAATCAGATAAACAAAGTGATAAAAAGTATACTTTTTTTGTTTTCATACATGAAAAACAACTAAACATGATCATACAAAAAGTGGTCTCTGCTTCAGATGTTCCATGTCAAACATGGCAACACACAGATGTTTATGAAATACATATCCCATAAATGTACACAGGAATGTAAGTAACAACTGAGGTGTTGTTCAGGATCTGTGGTATAGAAGTTGGTCAACTAAGCTTAGACTGTATATTGAATAAACATTGTTTATTTAATGCTGCACTGTCACCCCCACCCTTGCAAAATTAGTATATAATAAAGAGTTATTAAATACTCATACTGTCAGTATTGGCATTTCACATAAATTCCAATCCAATCAAAAGATATACTGCGACAAAGTAGAGGCTGCGTTGTTTCAGTATTTTTCCTACGCCTAACACATCTAGACACTGGACAGAGCTACCACCATCTACAAGTGTCAATCTCCAAGCCGACACTGGATGCAGAGAAATTGGCTGCATCCATAAAGAATCCCACAGTCTTGGGGGATCCTCCATAGCCCTTAACCCCTTAAGGACCAAACTTCTGGAATAAAAGGGAATCATGACATGTCGCACATGTCATGTGTCCTTAAAGGGTTAATGCTGTACTCATGCACATGTGCGAGAGTACAGCAATGAGGTCGGCTTCTGGCACTGCAGCACCAGAAGCAGAGGAGGACCATCCGGAAGAAGATGGCAGAGTCTGCGAGGGATAGGTTTTGCTAATTAGTAGAAATAAATGAGTCAGATAGAACACCATAGGACAACAGTTTGTGTCAGTCTTACATTATATTACAATTATCTGCTCAAAAAACATTTTTCTAAATGTCAAAATAGATCCATTTAACATGTATTCATTTTATCTTGCCTTCTTTCTGAAAAGGCTGAGTAAATCTCACGCCCCTGGGGTTTACATAATCCATATCATGAACAGACGCAGAGTCAGACTGGTCAGCCATGGACATGTTGTCATCTAAAACTTCTGGAATGGACTCCACTGAAGCAGACTGGGTCTTCCTCCCCATCAACTCTTCATTCTTCATAAAGAAAACAAATATTTATCATGGGGTACGTTATACAACAAGCAAAGCTTAATGGAAACTAGACAAAGCAGTTTACAAGAGATTTGTACATACACGCAACCCACTTCATATGTACCACTGTCATAAAATCCTCCAAATAGGTACATCTTTTGAGTAAAACAATATGCCTAATATGATCATCTGCCGCTAGCTTGTACCAAGTGTAGTGGTAGAAAAGGGCTAACTGAGTCAGGAGTTTAGAGGGGGGATAAATACCAGGTATACCAAGGGTAGTGGACCCCCCCCCCCACAAAAAAAAAAAGCTTAACAATGCTGAAACAACAATTTCAAGCCAGAGACAAAATGGAGTAAGGTAGGATTTAAGCCTTAGTAATAAGCGTTTCAGCTAATTCATATTCTGTGCCCTCGAGGGCACCCCTTACCCAAAAGCCTGTTCACCTTTAGTCTGAGCCCTTATCCAACCCACAGTGCTAAACAATACATAATAGCTGAATAGAAGTAATGTTGATGCAACTCAATGGTACAAATTATCTCTGCAATAAATAAATTAGAAGTTGTAAATCATTGTATAGTGAGCACACTCGTGGTCTGGTAACTTGAGAAGTGCGCCTGTCAGAGTCCCTATATGTAGTGGTAATAAGCAATTTTTTACTGCCTTTTTGACGCACAAAGTGAGTTTGCACAGTATATTTTGCAAACCTTATCTGTGCTACAGCTGTATAATACGTCTCAGGTTGCTCAGCTATGTCGTCTGAGTACAGCAATACCCCTGTATGTACCTGTCAGGTATATGTTGATAATAAAGGGGCACATTTGTCCATGTCCCATTTTGGGGTAGTTGAGCAGGTTGGTTATTCAAACTACCCCACAAACATACCATTTCTTAAAGAATACACCCCAGGGTAATTCAAAAGGCATATTTTGAACCTTAGCGTGGGATCATTTCCCCCCCCTCTATTTTGTGTAGTGGTAATAAGAATTTTTTCAGCCTTTTTGACCCACACAGTGAGCTTCTACAGTATATTTCACAGACCTTATATGTGCTACAGCAGTATAACACTTCATAGGTTGCTCAGCTATGTCGTCTGAGTACATCCACATATACCTGGCAAAGGTACGTACGGGGGTATACGTACCTTTGCCAGGTATATGTGGATGTTGAAGAGGAACAATTGAGACACAGCAATTCAGTTTTTTTCAAACTTAGAATTTTTACGCTGTTTCCATGTTCCATTTTGGAGTAGTTTAGCTGGTTGGTTATTCAAACTATCCCACAATCGCATACCATTTTTTAAAGAATACACCTTGGGTATTCCAAGAAGCATATTTTGAACCTTATCGTGGGAACATTTTTTCGCTAGTTTGTTCCAGGTGTAGTGGTAATGAGCATTTTTTTTTTTTTTTTATGTACGTTGTTCCTTTTTTACACTTTTTTGTAAAACTTTTTAAAACTTTTTTTTACTGTTAACTGCTAACCAGCTTAACATTAAATCCCACAATTTCCCACTAACTCCCAGCTAACTAAATATATAATTTTAAAATATTTAAAATTAAATAAATTGAACCCCTGAGGGGGGTTAAAAATAAATTTGATCACAGTATAATACTGTGATTTGTTATTTGATCACTGTAGAAAGTGATTATCTGGCAGGGAAAGGGTTAATTTTTATTAGGACTGGTTAAACAGGGGTGGGATTATTTACAACATTATTGAAACTTTTATTTTCACTTTTTAAAACTTATTTTTTTCTGTTAACCCCTAGCTAGCCTAACATTAAATTCCCCAATTCGTTACTAACACCCCCCACACACCACCACCACAGCTAGCTAAATATATAATTTTAAAATATTTAAATTAAATAAATGTAACCCCTGAGGGTTAATAAATAAATAAATAAATAAAAGTGAACCCTCAGGCGTTAAAAAAAATAATCCGATCATAGTAAAATGTAGCTCCTGCCAACTGATCACTGTAGTCAGTGATCAATTGGCAGGGAAGGGGTGGGATTTAAATTTAATTACTTTTTTTGCAGGGAGAAGAGGATCAGCACTGATCCGTCTCCCTGCACTTCACCCTGAACACGAAAGTGCAGTGATGGGATCAGGAGTCCCAGCATAACACGTGCTAGCTCTGACAGGCAGATACCGAGATAGACAGGAGCAGCGTTAACCTCGCGATCGCTGCAATCTGGGGTTAATGTTCACAAGGGAGGGAAATTTCCGTCTTGCGTCAGGGGAGGGGTTAATCTTCAGCTCCAAGCACTTCATAAGCCAGGATTAACCTCTAAATAAGGTAGTGTGCTGTAGTTTGGACATCTCTGTTCTGATAATGATCAAATACAACACCTAGGCATACACATCACCTCCACTGACATACCTTGTTGTCTTCCTGGTTCTGCTGTTCTGAAAGGCATATATCTCCAGCTCGCATAAGAGCCGTAGCCACACTGTGATCAAGGTCAGAGAGATCCTCTTTCGATGTGGTCTGGGAGGACAATTCTAGGCCACTGTCAGTTACAGGACTAACAACAGATGATGTTGTTTCTGAACTTCCCACTGAGAAGGACGAGGTAGCATCTGGTGACGAAGCATCAATAAAAGGAATTCCACCTATAAAAGAATAAATAAAGGGCTTAAATTAAATGTATATATATATATATATATTTACTCTGACAATATGTAGCTTACCAAGTTAAAAAGTAACAGGAAAAACATATATACATAGTTGCTGTTTTGACTCATTTAACATTTTTCTGCATATAGTTTAAGATCAACACAGAGGGAGTGGAGCCTAACTGATGCACTGACCGGTCGCATATCTATGGCTCCCTGCAGATAAACGCTCTAAAACAGACTATATGAATTTTTGCTCCTGACATATCCTGGAAACTAGAGGAAGCCATGGAGGTTGACATACTCTTGATTTAGACAGATCAGCACGGCTGATGCCTCAGCTTGTTGCTGCATACTCAGAATGTATTTCCTTGACTCTCTTCTCCACCTGCCAGTGAGGGATATCCCATCACTTGTACGGCGGTGGCAGGTTATCAGCCACCCCACAACAGTCATCCTGCTGCGAGAAAAATGGGAGACCACACTGGCAGATCACTGCTGCAAGAACTGCAACCCTCTCTCAAGGAGAAGCTTTAATGCCTGTTTACTGCCTGAATTCTGTGCTGAAAGTCCCGCTGACACATCCCTTGTCCCATACTGCCCGATAACCCACATCTTCAGCCCAGGCTGGAGGCACTCATCAAGAGCAGCCTGTCAAAAGACCACCTAAATGGCAGGTAAGAGGGTGACATGGTCTAGACTGCAGAAGCTGATCGGAAGTCAACGTCTTGGCAATTCTTGCAGAGTTGAAATGAGCCTGGATACAAGCTGGGAGAGGGCACAACGTCCAATGAGACCGGTTTTGCAGTTACCTCTGAACTGTCCTTTCCAAATAAATTAATAAGATCAACAAAGAAATCCTAAGTATACTATGACAAAAACAGATAACTGCATTTAGCTACATTAACGCACACCTTTGAATAGTTAATGGAAAAGTCTGCGATACACCGTTCAGAATTTGCATAAAATATTATGCTTTTAAGATGAGAATAAAGTACATTCAATGGGCCAAGTTGTTAATGTCTTTAATTTCCACCTCCCACATTCAATTTACTGAACTCAGCATCAATCAAAGGATGAGCCACATGAACTTTGGATAGTACAATTAAAAGTAGAAGTGTTTATATGCAGTATAGTGGCCCACTAATTAAAATTGTAAGGGCCTTGTTTAGTTGGTTGTTTAGGTGAACAGTACTCTAGTTGATTACGTTGGACATAAACTATACTGAATATGTGGGCTAGCAACATTTAGACTCCAATTGGGAGGTGGGGGAGCATGTCAAATATTTTTCTCTTACATGCACTACTAAATATACCCATTTACACTGGTCAGCCACAACATTAAAACTACCTGTCTAACTTCATGTAGGACTACCTCATGCTGCCAAAACCGTTCTGATGCATCTAGGGATGGACTAGACAAGACCTCTGAACGTGTCCTTTGATATCAGGCCTCAAGACATTAGTAGCAGATTCTTTGAGTTCGGCAAGTTCCAACACATCCCACAGATGCTCAATTAGGTCGAGGTCTAGGGAATTTGGAGGCAACACCTTGAACTCTTTGTCATGTCCCTCCAACCATTCCTGAACAATTTTTCCAGTGTGCATTATCCTCTTGAAAGAGACCACTGCCATCAGGGAACTGCAACATTCTCAAGGTAGGTAGCATGTGACAAGTAACATCCACATGAATGTCAGTACATTGCCTAGACCGTAACACTGTCTCAATCAGCCTGCCTTCTTCCCATAGTACATCCTGCTCCCACCTCTACCCCAATTCAACGACACAGATACACCCAGACATCCACCTGATTTAAAAGAAAAACGGGACCAGGCAACCTTCCTCTATTGCTCCATGGTTAAGTTCTGACGTCCACGTCCCCATTAAATGCGCTTTCAGTGTTGGAAAGGGGTCATGATGTACACTCTGCTGTGTTTGGGCAGCATTGCCGCAGACCAGTCAAAATGCGATGCACTGTGTGTTCGGGCACATTTCTATCATGACTGACAATAGATTTTTCAGCAATTTGAGCAACAATAGCTCTTCTGTGTTTACGGTCAAAGTCACTCGGATCTTTTCGTGAAATGTGAATTTTTTGGGGAAATTAAAGAACAGACTTGTCACTTGCTATTCAATATTTTCCACGCCTTGATAGGTGCCATTGTAACTATCTAGTCAATGTTATTTACTTCACTTGTCAGTGGTTTTAATGTTGTGGCGTATAGATACTTCACTATGTGGTCAAATAATTAGAGACCATTAAACTTCCAAATAACCATAACAGTCTGCAAATTACAATGGATCAATAAATTCATTAAAAGACAAACCAGAAAGGGAACTGGTTATGGAAGGGTAGATAAATCATTGATCACATTCACTTTAACTACATATTGGGTACAGAAACACACGGGTAGCAAGAGTTACACAATATATTAAGGTTGTCTGAACAAATACACAAACATCTATATTTATTCACCTCACTCTGCCACAATATGCTGGCAGTAGAGACCTACCGGTTACATTGGTGGTCATGGAGGTACCATTGGTTAACGCCTGCTGTGAGGATGGGTCAGCTCCAGCCTTTGTTACGTGGCGTGGTGCCCTCGGAGACCTCTTTTGCTTCTTCCATTTTGAGGAGTCACTCATTCCCCCTGCTCTCATTTTCAACTGCAAAGAGAATATTAGGTATAATGAACAATAACATTTTCTTTGGGTATGATTATGTACAGACTTGCCCAGGCACACTTTATTTCATCATGTTGATGCATATGTAACATGGTGCAGGAGTACTGATAGATTTATCACCTGATTTACAACCTGTAGCATTTGACTTTGTATGGAAAGCACTGCCCTGCACTGTATCATTCTCCATCAATTAGTATAGTAAGAGCTAAAAATTTCTGCTCGCCACTAGCCATAGGTGAAAAAAATGTAGCCCTGACAAATGAGACATGGGCTCTATTTCCAGTGGCGAGTAACTTTTAAAGCCTGCATAGTGACAGGGGACTTGAAATTTTAAGTACTGGAAGTGATACATGTCTTGAACACGCAAGGAGCATGTCAAAGCCCTAATTGCATGTGAAATACATTATAGGAAAATAACCACTTAATATTTCACATGGGCCACACATTGACAGGTGATGTGTTAAATTAATGGTGATGTTATTTCTATATATTTTATGCCTTGTGTTCCATCATGCTTAGCTCATCAGGAAAGTGGTTTCCAATGATTTTTCTTTTTCATAGCCTTGGGTCTCCTGTATTATATTCTCTATAGCAGTGCACCAAAGCATGTCCACGTCACAGAGAAACAGTTATCTGGGAGGAGGAGTAGATAAATGGTGTGCTTTACAGATAGACAAATAATTAGTGCATCTATTAGAAACTTTGTTACCATGGTAAACACTTCCTATATAAACACCCATGAGGCAAAGAAGAAACTAAAATGTAAGTTGCACATTTTGCTGTATTCTGCAATAATGAATAAAAACACAAATATATTCAGAATATCCTCCGGGTACACTTTCACTGTCTATTCAGTAAAAGCCTGACTTTCAAACAGATACATAACTCCGTCTATTCACAAAAGGCAAATCGTTATTTAAACCGGAATTAGCACTTTTTCACTCCACTTCAAGCTGGCTATGTGTAAATTAGCCAAATTAGAACCAAATTGCCTTCAACCAGTTGTTCCAATCCCCCCAATACAGACCAGGGGTACTGCATCTAAAACACTAAGACTCCCTAATTCTAAGTCACCCTAACACTACCTCAAATGACCAATACTGTTAAGATATCCTTCAATTATGTTCAATTTGGTTGAGGTATATTGAAATAAACTCACTGCAGTCATGATATCCATTTGGCTAAAGTTTGGGCACCTTCAGTTGTTCAACTTCAAATACAGGGAACCACAGAATTTTTTTTTAACAAACAAATGCAGTAGAATTAAGTAATAAATCAGCCAAAGTTGCAAACATAAGCAAGTTGTTTTTTTTTTGTTTTGTTTTTTTTTTAAATAGGCTCACATAGGTTATTAATGGGAAACTAGCAAGGGGTACCAGCAGGACTTTAAAATCTAAGAAGGAGCCTTGAGAATAATTATACTATTTTTGGGGCACACATTTACAATGAGTTATTTCACACAACATTTACGTTCATGCTTGTAAAATAAGAAGGAAAATTATACATTTGTGCACTGTAAGAGGAAAACAATACTGCTTTAGATAGAAGACAGAGCTTAAAATAAACAAACATTTCATAGACAACTAAAGTTGAGATATCACAAATTTTTACCAGAATGTTGTTCAGATTCAAGTACTATGATAATTGCAGATTTCATAAGCGAAAGATCACTGTGCTTAAAGGGATACTATAGGCAAGACAATTCTAGCGTAATTAAGCGGTTTCAGTGTACAGTGTTCAGTGCCTCTGAAGTATCACTGTTCGATTCTCTGCAATTTAGGAATTAAATCACTTTAGTTTTTTTCCATGCAGTTCTAGCCACACCTCCCCTGGCTGACTCACACAGCCTGCATGAAAAAAGTTTTCCATTTAACAATTAGAGGTTAACTTGCTTTGGAGGTTTTTAATCTTCTGCTCTGTAAACTTAACTTTAGTTACACACAGGGGGCTTCTGCAGCTTCTAGAAGGCTAGTAAAAGAGCAGGAGATTAGACATTCTAGATTAACCCCTTAAGAACACATGACATGTGTGACATGTCATGATTCCCTTTTATTCCAGAAGTTTGGTCCTTAAGGGGTTAAACAGACTATGCAATAAAGGAACCTAGAAAATATATGTTCCTTTTCAGAACATGTTTGACTAGGACTATATAAACTAAGTGATTTAACTTCTAAATGACAGAACAGAGCAGTGAAACTGCAGGGGTAAGATCTATACACACCCAAACTGCTTGATTAAAGGACCACTATAGTGCCAGGAAAACACACTAATTTTCCTGGCACTATAGTGCCCTGAGGGTGCCCCCACCCTCAGGAACCCCCTCCCGCCGGGCTGGATGGCGAGGAAGGGGTTAAAACGTAAATTTTCTCCAGCGCCAGGCGGGGAGCGCTCCTCTTCCTCTCCGCCTCCGATCCTCCTCTTCGGCTGAAGGCACATGCGCGGCAGGAGCTGCGCGTGCATTCAGCCAGTCTCATAGGAAAGCATTTACAATGCTTTCCAATGGACGCTGGCGTCTTCTCACTGTGATTTTCACAGTGAGAAGCACGCAAACGCCTCTATCGGCTGTCAATGAGACAGCCACTAGAGGCTTTAGAGGCTGGATTAACCCATTTATAAACATAGCAGTTTCTCTGAAACTGCTATGTTTATTTTTTAAAAAGGGTTAATCCTAGAGGGACCTGGCACCCAGACCACTTCATTAAGTTGAAGTGGTCTGGGTGCCTAGAGTGGTCCTTTAAGATCAAGTTGTTTTTGTGCCTATAGTATCTCTTTAATAAAATCAAGACTCCCATGCATGACAATGGTGGTTCTTATTGGCCATGTAAAGTCACCATCAAAACAATGTAGGCCAATCAGTGTGGCTGAAGAAACCTAGCCGAATTTAATTAAAGGGACACTCCAAACCTCTAAATCCCTTTAGCTTTCTGAAAAGATTTGTGTGTGAAGAGTGTGTTCTAATTTTTTATTTTGCAAACAGTGCAGACACTTTTCTAAATTAACCTGGTTGCCCCCACTGGCTTTCAAGCAGATAGCAAGTCCTGTTACTTCCTAGTTTGGCTAGCTTAGGATACAGGCAATTACCCAGATCACAGGTCTTGCAAAAACTTCTCATGAACTCCATTGGGTAGTAAATACATTCTAGAACTTCATATGGTTTTGAAGAAAAGAATAGGGGAGAAATTAAAAGTCCAAAACCTCCACTTTGGTGTTGGAGTATGTATGTTGAGGGGTTTCATTAGGAAATGCTGCACATACCATAGCGCCAAAATCAGCAATCCCAGAAACAGGACACCGGTGGGATGGGAGTAAAGGATACAGGGTTAGTGATCCTGCCCAAAGTTGGTGGAAAGAGGGCAGGAAAGCTGGTGTGAATGCACTGTTTCAGTGCTCTCTGCAGGGTCCTAGAGCTCTGTGTAGCGCAAGAAGTCCTAATGATACTATCATGCTATGCTTTTTGGGGACAGTTTCCTGGTGTCACCAAAACCAGACACCAGAAAGCAAAGTCGGGATGACTGGACAAGTCCCGAAAATGAGAAATTAGGATGGTTGGGAGGCATGACACAGCGTTAATTAGAGTAACTATTGGGAGTGTTAGTCACTCTCTGGCCATGTCAACAAGAGTTCCAGGCTACGAATGTCAATTCTCGACATACAAGGCATATGTTGTTAGCACACATAGCATGCTGGTGACTACCAAATGGCAATAAGAGGCCCCAAACCATTCCGCCTTAGCCTCTCTCAGCCTATCCTCTAGGACGCCCTCCTTCTGCAGCGAGGGGGAATCAAGCCACGAAAAGTGGATCAGCTTGCAGGGAGTATTTGGACTTGGTAAAGGATTGCAGGTAAGTTTATTGTTTGATTTCTTTTTATCTATTAAAGGGGCCCCTTGCTAGCAAGAGAAACTGCTATGTTTATAATATGGTTAATCCAGCCTCTAGTGGCTGTCTCTTGACAGCCGCTAGAGGCGCTTGCGTGCTTCTCACTGTGAAAATCACAGCGAGACGATGCCAGCGTCCATAGGAAAGCATTGTAAATGCTTTCCTATGAACTGGCTGAATGCGCGCGTGGCTCCTGCCGCGCATGCGCATTCAGCCGATGACGTCGCTATGGAGGAGGAGAGCTCCCCGCCCGGCGCTGGAGAAAGGTAAGATTTTAACCCCTTCCTCTCCCCAGAGCCTGGTGGGAGTGGGTCCCTGAGGCACTATAGTGCCAGGAAAACGAGTATGTTTTCCTGGCACTATAGTGGTCCTTTAAATAACTGTCAAGAGTATTTATTTTTCCCTTCATACAATTTAATCCTTCTGTACCAGTATGTCTATTTACATATCCTTCTGGCTATGGCATTACCAGTAATAAAGTCTTACATTTTGTAAAGCTCTTTGCACAAGAAAGCTACAGAAGACAAGTTAAATAAATAAATAAGCTATTTGCTAAAATTAAAGAGGTAGAGAGGTATAATTCACGTGTTAGAATATAGGTGGTGGGGGTGGCATCTATGTAGATTTTTATTTTATTTTTAATAACAGTTTAGGCTGTTTGAGAAATTAAATTGGGTTATTTGGTTGAAAGACAAAAACAAAATCATAAAATAGTTACTTTCTGTTCATCAACCATTCAAAAAGTAAAACTTTTTTTTTTTTTTTAAATAATGTGTCTAATCTACCTACACAATTCAGCAGTTTAAAATACTTGTAAAGTGATACAAAGTTCACTTGTTAATTATGTTCTTCTATTACATGCTAATGGCCTTTAGGGCAGAGCTGGGATGTTCTTTGGCAATTTGTGACAATACTAAGCAAATAAAATTCTTCGACTAATGAGTGCCCTTAATCCACACAAATTATATGTTTTGACGAGTAAGGCACTCACCATTAAGTGACTGCTTTTGTGGTCAAACATTTTTTGTTTTTTTATTTGCCCTTTCCCTTTGACTGGAGTAAATTTGGAAGTGCTGCACTTTTATATAGAAGATATAACTGGGATACACAGGCAGGTTCAGAGCGACTGTGTTACAAGAGTGGGATAGGTAGATTTACAAGCCTCCTTACCTGAACACGTTTGTTTTTCCAAAAGATATTGTAAGCCTCAAGGAAAAATGGCATGAGCCATAATTAGTAAATTATTTAAAGACACCACATTCTATGCATTTGGAGTGCAGACAGGGGACTGATTGACACACCACAACGTGAAGGTTAAATCACAACACCATGCACACTGAAAAGAAGGTAGTCCATGATTCCAAATGTGTTCCTATACAAAACCACTAGACTTCCCCTAAATTATCCTACACACTGAACCAGAACAAGATTTGAACACTGCTAAAGGCAGGAAGTGGTCTCTCTATGATTTGCTTGTGTTTACATGATTTTAAAACACTCTTTATCAGTGTTTTATAGGAAGGTGTCCATCAAACTGAATTTACTAGAGTTTAAAGATACCAACACCCAGTCTGGTGCATGCTACAGCTAGAGAAAAGCTTTAAGGCTGCACTGCCTACGTTTGAACTGTCTATGACCGATTATACCTAAGCATTCCTTAAAAGTGCGATGGAGAGCCTTAGGTCTGCAAATTGCATTTTTTTATTAACACACCTGTACTTTAATGACTTGACAGCTAACTCATGTGGCTAGATCTAGTTGGCAAAACATACACTATGGCCTGATTCTATAGAACAAAGGACTAAGATGGTCTATTGGCACTCACATCTTAGAGGAAGAAGAGCATTTCAGGAGTCTAATTTATGCCACTTACTTAAATTTAACAAATATCTGCCTGAGGGTGATCCTATGGATACTAGGTCTGCTTTAAATAAGATAGAACGGTCTAAAAACAATGTCCCTTTAATGTGTTTTGTAAATTGCCTAGAGTTTTTAACATTATGGGACAACAGCATTAGAAATGTCCAAATACCATTTCATCTGATAAGACACCACCTCGTACACTTCTTCTAAAATCACATGAATACAAGCTACCCATTCCATTAAAGAGAAATACACTTATTAGTATTCAGTAAACCTGCTAGCATAAATAAAATCAGACTGTTTTACAGGTAACAGGAAAAAAGCAGGCAACTAAAGAAGTTCTGGGACCCAAATCTAACCAAATACACAAAAGGGGATCAAATAAACTATTTGGATGCACATGTACTATATATTAAAGGGTGAGTCTAAACACAATAACCACTACAGCCAAGTAGTAGTCATAGTGAATAGACTATGGCTCCATTATTTGCTTTTTTTTTTTTGTCACACAATTTGACAAAATTTACTGTATATGCAACCAGACCACTTTATCTCAATGAAGTCAATTAAATCTAAGTGCCATGTTCCGGTCTCTTTAACCTTGCAACCAAAACCATTAACGGAGGTTAACATGCCTCTAGGTTTCTACTGGCTATCAGGAAACTAGATGCACTTCCACAGCTAAAGCAGAGTAAAACCACATTTTAAACCCCTGCAAGTGGGGTTGGACACCTACTACAAATGTAGGGAAACAATATAGCATTAGGATAGTGATCCTTTAGGATTGATGTGACAAAAACTATCCCGAGCATCCAGAGATCGCCTGCTCTTTAAGTATCTTTATAAACAGTCATACTGATTATCAATATCAATTCCCTCCATTGACAGCAATATTAGGCTAAGGCTAACTCGCCCTTCGTGCTCTCAACCTATCACTGCCCTCCAGGTGGGATGGAATTAATAAGATTATATACATTATTCAAAAGAAAAATTGGAGCACTCTTAAGACTTCTTAAATCCAACTGAAATGTTACTTTATTTGAACTTCTTGTAAAGTAATTAATACATTTGTGACCAACGTTTCAGCCTGTCCTCGAGAAAGACCCAAGGAGGGGCCGAAATGTTGGTCATGGATGTATTGTATTAATCACGTTGTGATAAATTTAAAAAATCTAAAATTTCAGTTGGAGTTAAGGCCTAAGAGTGCACAAGCTTTTCCATATAGAACATTGTATACAGGGTTGGAGGCACCAAAGCAGGTGTATTTTCCAGGTAGAGTGGAAGTATCTGTTATACATTTACCCAAGTAAGTGGATTCTCATAAGAGCAGGCATTAGGTTGCTAGATAGGACCTGCCAAGAATGGGATACATTGACGTTGTGGCAGGCTTATGCAATGTATTATTATATACTGTAACTAAACCCCCATTCTTTTTGCCTAGTTGAGGTGTTTAAATTGTTTTTTAAGTGAATGATTGCACTGGATCTTTTATGTTATGTAAAAAACAAAAAAAATCAAACAAAAAGGAAGACTAAAATAAAGTTTAACAATTGCAGCAATCTACAGTGCATCCGTTGTGCATACATTTGGGATTATGAACAATAAATTCATCTATGCCACATTGATGTGAAATATAGGATATAAATTCAATTTCTTGGGAAAAAAACAAGTTGATACTAACATTTAATAAGTAATAGACTATATTACTTATAAGTATCATGCCATTGTCGCATGACTTCAATACGTTACAAAAAATACCTAAAAATCACTAAATACGTTTGCCTTTCGCTGCTCTTCTTATTATCATTGTGACTAAAATATCTATTTGCTTTTTGAAACTGGGAAATCAATCAACCAAACAATGGATTTACGTTAACAACAAGATGGAAGTAGGTTTACTAATACAAATGACTGATTTTGGCTTTTAGTGTTGCCACTTTTCTATGCTTTTATTTATCACAACTAAGGCTTAATAAAAAATTGCTTAGGTACATATGGAAACAGGACATTTTCGTTAGATATATATATATTTTTATCATTATGTTTTTTTTACGAGATGTGGGAGTGAACATGAAAACTTCTACAACCCAACGCATACCTCAAAACACAGCAAAGCCCTTTATCCTCATGCATCCACTACAAAGCCATGCTAATGGGTTAGATTCAAGAGCGATAGGAATGACTGGGCAGAAAGCAAACAAGCTATGTAACAAATAGCAAAGGTTTCCTGTGTCTTAGTTCCACACTGTAAGGATAAGGGAAAACGGGGCGGCGAGACCTTTAAGCTCTTAAAAAGTACCCTCTCTAACTGGTTCAGGTTTTTGGGGTGATCACCACTATAAAGCTCCACTTTGCAGAGTAGACATGAAGAAATCTGTGGAAAACAGGCAGATGCATGATTTAAACAAAACAAAGAGAAACTTAGGAAGATACACAAGCGAGAACAAGTGGAAATGGAACAGGGTACAGAAATTATGACAAATTATAAATATGTCAATACATACATTTTTAATAAAAACAATTTTTGGGCTGCAGCAATTTAAAAGAAAAGATTGTACTTTAAATAAAACATTAGTCAAAATTGTTTATCTTTGTTCAGTCTTTATAATATACTTTTTATTTTTCACATTGTGTATATTGAAGATGTTTAAGAAATGCCTATCTTTCGTACTCCTTTCTGACAACTATAGTCTTCTGTCAGATTGTCCATTATCTGATCCAATGCTCATTATTTTGCAGCTGTCTCTGCTCTGCTTTTCAAAAGTCATCCAACAGAAAATGCTGCAGGCATAAAAAAAGCACACAATTTTGAAAAGCAATGGATGGTTGAAGATATGTGAGCACTAGGTCTTATAACTGGAAAACTAACTAAAAGGTACATAAAGATGGCAGTCAGACGGGAGTAATGGGAAATTTAGGCAAGAGACTACTTCAAAAAGTTAATTATACCTGGGGGAAAAAAGGGTGATATATGAAATATATTAATAGTGATAGAATTTTTTAATATATATATATATATATATATATATAGTGTCCATGTTCCTTTAATTCACTGTAGATGTGAGAACATTCCATGGGTTGTTATCTATATGAATCTAAATACTTGCATAATGATAAAATGGCTGAAAGATTTGCGCATTAAAAAATATATATGAAATGCATGTCTTCAGGCATTTAACAAATGTTTTCTATATTTATGTGTTAAAAATTGTACATTTAATATCATCTATATATCTTAAAAGCTTACCTATCCCAGCAGAACAAGATAATGTTCTTATATTGGCACTCTAAGCCGTGTGAATGCCATTACATTGTTCTGCTCTGTGTGTATTCTGGCAAAATATATGTACCTCTGCAATCTGTCAAGTCAGTAAGTTTGTAAAACACCGGGGAATGGTATCACAAGTGAGTCAAAGGGAACAGATAGCACCTAAAAGCAGTTAGAAAATTGTGATATACTTTAGGTATGCTAATGAGTTAGATCCTCTAAGTCCTGCAGCACATCCCACAGATGCTCAATCGGATTAAGATCTGGGAAATTTGGAGGCCAAGGCAACACCTTGAATTCTTTGTCGTCATGTTCCTCAAACCATTAAAGGACCACTATAGTGCCCTGAGGGTGCCCTCACCCTCAGGGTCCCCCTCCCGCCCGGCTCTGGAAGGGGGAAAGGGGTAAAAACTTACCTTTTTCCAGCGCTGGGCGGGGAGCTCTCTGCCTCCTCTCCGCCCCGTCCCGTCGGCTGAATGCGCACGCGCGGCAAGAGCTGCGCGCGCATTCAGCCGGTCGCATAGGAAAGCATTATCAATGCTTTCCTATGGACACTTGCGTGCTCTCACTGTGATTTGGAGGAATTGGAGGAAGGATTAACCCATTGATAAACATAGCATTTTCTCTGAAACTGCTATGTTTATAAAAAAAAATGGGTTAACCCTAGAAGGACCTGGCACCCAGACCACTTCATTAAGCTGAAGTGGTCTGGGTGCCTAGAGTGGTCCTTTAATTAACAATTTTTGCAGTGTGGCTGGGTACATTATCCTGCTGAAAGATGCCACTGCCATCAGGGAACGCTACTGCCATGAAGGGGTGTATGTGGTCTGCAACAATATCTAGATGGATGTTACTGTGACACATACCACCTACCTAATTGTCAGGACCCAAGGTTTCCCCGCAGAATGCTGCCCAGAGCATAACACTACCTCGGCCAGCCTGCTTTCTTCTCAGTGCATCTGCTGCTATCTCTTCACCAGGTAAATTATACACATGCACACAGCCGTCAACCTGATCCACCAGATCAGGAAAGGATCTTTCATTGCTCCATGGTCCAATCCACACACTCATGTACTCATTGAAGGCCCTTTGGTGGTTGACAGGGGTCATCATGGGCACTCTGATCAGTTTTCATACTAGCCTTCACTCTTCATCAATGAGCCTTTGGTGCATATGACCCTGCCTCTGGTTCATCTGTTGTCCTTCCTTGCACTACTTTTGGTAGATACTAACCACTACATACCGGGAACACCCCACAAGACTAGCTGTTTTGGAAATGCTCTGACCCAGTCATCTAGCCATCACTATTTGGCCCTTTAAAGTCACTCAGATCTTTTCCCGATTCCAACATATGAAATTTAAGAATTGACTGTTTACTTGCTGCCTAATATATCTCACCCCTTGACATGTGTGATTGTAACTATATAAATCACTGTTACTCATGTCATCTGTCAGTGGTTTTAATGATGTGGCTGATCAGTAACTTAATATATATATGAATTGCAATAGAGTTTCACAATATCTCAATATAAAGCTAAAATCTAAGGATACGGATATTGGCTCTCAATTTAGAAAGCACTATGTATAGATTAGAAATTGCCCAACTACAACATATAATGAAACAAAAATAATGATGCCTATGATATGTGCAAAAAATATTGTAATTTGTTTCTGTAACTATCAATCCAATATATTTCTAGGAGGTATAGAAACGTAATTATATAAATGAGAAAACAAAAATTAACTACTATTTTCACTCTTGTATTACCAAGAGCATGTTAATTTCTGAACGGTGACAGAGACAAGTACTATACACCTATTGCACGCTCTTACAGTCTACATGTTCTGGATACATCCATCCTACAGGTCTAGAACATCTCAGAGGTTGCAACTTCATCACCTTTAGGTGGATCAAGCCATTAAACAAATTATTCCTTTACATAAGTAGTGCTTATTCCTGTACAAAGGTGTGGTATATCTGAACAATTTCAACACACTTCTTGGCAAAAGATAAAGCTGCCCATTTCTTTTTAGACAAATTATAGCTGGTCTTAATATTTTGGATTTATGACACGAATAGTATATCTAAAGGGTTATTCACTAAAGTGAGTATTCAAGCCGAATTCAAATTTAAGGCCAAAATAGGTAAACTGGTCAAATTCTCCCAGTCCGTTTTGCTTCCAGTTAAGCTATTTCGGACTTAAATTTGAAATTAACCATTTAATTCTCACTTTAGTAAAAGAAACCTGATAAAATGTATATATGCTAGGAGCCTTATCTAGGAAGAGCATGAATTCAAACAGGATAGAATACACTTGGGTCAGTATAATTTGTTTTATGAAGTGCACTGCATAAGCACATCCTTTCATTGGCCAAATGTTACAAACAATATAAAATTATTTAATTAGGTTTGTCCCTGTAGCAATAATATAATCTACATATATGTCCCTGATTTGATATACATGCATTGATAACAAAGTACATGCATTGCATATTTGCATGTATTATATTACATTTTTCACTTTGATTACATCTCTCACAGTGATATGATAGCTAATTTCATGGTTTATGAATAGATTATCTATAGTAAACCTGCTGTATTTCCCTCACTGAGTTAGCATTTGCAAGAAACAACAACATGGCTCTTGTCAGAAACAGATAGGCAGCATCATATAACATTTTAAATATTTGGTATATTAAAAAATTCCAGCAAACGCAGGCATTTTAGACAGTGTATTCCAAGAAAGTTAAAAAACAAACAAAAAAAAACTAACACTGTGTCCTGCACAGTGGAACCCTGGGAGCCTGATTGGCTGTTGACATCACATGGTCTCTGCAGCTATTATTTTTTTTTTTTCTTTTAATCAGCCACTGAGGGGATTTTAATGTTTTGATTCAAAGATGACAAACCCCGCACTAAAAATTGCCACTGTTCAAGTGGCAATTCAAGCTAATCTTACTATTGCTTGATTAACCCCTTAAGGACACATGACGTGTGACATGTCATGATTCGCTTTTATTCCAGAAGTTTGGTCCTTAAGGGGTTAAACAAACAATGTTTGCAAAATTGTTTGTCAGGAACACAGATCTACATTCCTGACCCTATAGTGTTAAAACCACCATTTAGGTGGCTTGCCCACCTTGTCTCCCGGCCCAACAACATTTCTCCCCCTCTACCCTAAACGCTGGCTTGACCAATCAGCATCTCGTCATAGAGATGCATTGAAAAGGCAGTGTTTACAGCAAGAGGTCTGCAGGGACAGGTTATACTCACCAGAGCAACTACATTAAGCAGGAGTTGTTCTGATTACTACAGTGTCCCTTTAAAGAGCACACTCTTCACATATAAATTAGTTCAGCAAGCTAATGCTTTAGGTGTCTCAAGTATTCCTTGAAAGGAAAACAATGAAAGTGTATGCAGTCAGAATATAGACAAATAGTGATTTGTCATGTGCATGTTTGTCCAAAATCAGGAAAGGAAGGAGGAGGGGGGAGGAGGGAACATACATTATCACAGATACATAAAACAATACGGTTTGCTATCAAAAACATGCCTCATAGGTTCATACAATCTAAATGTACCTTTTTCATGTTTGTTCCTATGTAACTTTTAGCTTCTTCTTTGAATTGCGGTAGCCTGAAACAGAAAGTGGAAATAATGTTGAAGTGGGTTAAATGTTTCAGCATTCTCTAGAACCCCACACTAAGTCTCAGACTTCGCTTGTGGGCTGTTACTTCAAATGTGGAAATCTCACTCATTATATACTCAAATGAATTAGGGAAGCATTATGTGTGAAGAAGGGAATACTAGATTCCACTCGTGTTAGTTTGACATTTTGCACCGGTGAGAACGCCACTTAATAATGCGTTCGATCTTGTGGTCATGGCACATGGATAATTGAGTTTTTGGTGGATGAGTGTAGTACAGTATGCAATTTACCTTACTAGATAATCAGATTACACAGCTTCTGTTTAAAGTAACTTTCACTACAGGCAACCTCATTTCCAAATTATGCACCCAATACAAATTAATTTATATCCTTTTTAGTGGTCAGCATTATTTTGCTCACCTATCATTTTTAGCAATCTTGTTAAGTAGACTAGATCTTTGTTGAGAGCAGCTGTTATTATGCGGATTACTTTATTTTAAAGTTAGTTTGTTTTTCAGTATTGTACTTTATCCAAATGAGCTTTGCTTGGCAGGCGTCAGAGGATCTTTGTGCAACATTATGGTTAATTAAAGGGAATGTAGTGTAAGGAATACAAATCTGTATTACTAACTGTGATGAGACCAATCTCGCCACTGTGCATTGGAGAAGCACAGACACGAAAGCCGGGTCATTCGGTACTTGCCCTATTTGAATATTGATACCCCAGATCACTATATGCCATGGAGCCCATTCGTATAACGAAAGATTATGTGAAAGACTTTGGCTCCATGGCAATTGAACTGTATGTATGTAATCTGAGCGCCATTCAGTAATAATGTGCGCTCAGATCTAAGCTATCTGGGGATATGTTAAATGTACCTGTTTTATGCAATAGCTGCACAGTTATATATTTTTATGTATTTTATTGTCTTTTGCTACCATGTGTTCAATGGAGTTTTGCCTCTGTCCTTGGAGATTATTGGATTACTTCCCAATTATCTCCAGGATAGAAGACTCTATGGAACAGGTTTTGGGACGAAAAGCCATGCTTCATTTGTTCACAAAGGACTTCAATCTATCTTTTGACCCACTGGACTAATTTGTGTGATTTTGACGTATGTTTGTATTTGGAGTATGCGGATTCTGAAAATGTAAGTTTTATGGGAATGTAATGCATACTTTTAAAGTTATGAATAATGTGGAAAAACTGTGTTTCTCTGCCTGTGATAATTACATTAACCCATTGTGTAAGGTAATTGTATCACAGGCAGAGGGGAGGATTTTGTGTGGGAGTGTCTGAGTGTATTGTATGTGTTTATTGGTTGTTTTACAAAACCCTGTGGGTGGTACTAACGTGTAAGAATGTGTATATAAGAACAATAAACCCACAGTTCTGTCTATTCCTGTTTTGACCCTCAACACAGAGCCTTGTCTCGTTCTTCGGGGGATTTATTGTATGCTGTTTCAGTTCGACTGCTAAGAGTGTAAACCTTTCGTATGGTTTTTCCTATTCGACTGTTTACGGCATTCGTATGTTTGAGAGCATTCCTATGCTTCTCCGGTTCGGTGGATTGGTGTCTTTGGTAGCTGCCTGTGTATCTGGAAGGGGAATATCCTCTAAATGGCGGTTTAACCCCTTTTATGCCTGGGGGTGCCATTACACTAACAATATAGTGCCCTCTGGTCACCCCCCACCTCCCTCACAGTGCCCTCTCCGGCAGATAAAGGGTAAAGTAAATAAGGGTCCTCATGCAAAGCGTGAGGATGTCCGGTGTCATTTAACCCCTGTGACCAGACAGTTTTTTAATTTTTCTTACCGTTAAGGACCAGGGCTCTTTTTACATTTCTGCGGTGTTTGTGTTTAGCTGTAATTTTCCTTTTACTCATTTACTGTACCCACACATATTATATACCGTTTTTCTCACCATTAAATGGTCTTTCTAAAGATACCATTATTTTCATCATATCATAATTTACTATAAATTATCTTTATAAAATATGATGAAAAAAATAAACCACACTTTTTTGAACTTTGACCCCCAAAATCTGTTATGCACCTACAACCGCCAAAAAACACCTTGGCCAAATAGTTTCTAAATTTTGTCCTAAGTTTAGAAATGCCTAATGTTAAAAGGTTCTTGGCTTTTTTTTTGCAAAGTTATAGGGCTACAAGTACAATTAGCACGTTGCTATTTCCAAACCATCTTTTTTTTAAATTAAAGCAAGTTACACTGTAACACCGATATCTGTCAGGAATCCCTGAATAACCCTACACATGTATATATTTTTAAAAGAAGGTATTAAACTTGGGGTATGTTGACGCTTTTCATGCAACCATTTTACCACCAATCTATGCCAAATTTAAACAAAACCAAAAAAAGGGCGATTTTTTTTTTGACACACATAGCAATTTAAGAATACCTGTTCGGAGAACTTTAAGGGTTACTGCCAAAGAACACGCCAATAGGTGTTCAGCAACATCTCCCGAGCATCTCCCGAGTACAGTGATACCAGCCATGTATAGGTGTGTCAGGTTCTCTGGGGGCTAAAAAGACCCTATGTGGAGGGTGCGCATTCCAGTTTTCCAACTTGGAATTTTCTCAGCTGGTCATCACGCACCCATGTCCTATTTGGGACATTTTTGAAGCCGGCCAATGTAATTTACCCCTATAAAACCATATATTTTTTAAAAGTAGCCACCCCAGGGTATTTCAAATGGTGGTATTTTAACACTTTCCATGCACTAATTATACCACTATTCTTTGGGTAGTTTTTTTTGTTATGTTTCTCTCACATTGTACTTTAGGAATGGATTCTCAGTTCTTGTTATGTGTTACTGACAAAGAAACCCCCAATATGTGTTCAGCAACATCTCCCGAGTACAACAGTGCCTCCAATGTATAGGTTTTATGGGCTTTTGCAAACTTATAGGGGTCAAATATAGGGCTTGCCCGATTCAGTTTGCTAGACTGGTTTGCTGGGCCTGTGTTGCCTTTTGAGACCATATGGTAGCCCAGCGCTCAAATTTACCGCGGACATATCAGGTATGTCAACGGTCCTTAAGGACCGTTTTTTGTCGGACATACCTGATATATCCGTGGTCCTTAAGGGGTTAAGGGACCCAATCAGGTAAACACCCAGACGCGCCTCTAGTGGCTAACTGGTAGACGGCCACTGGAGGCTGTCTTAGCACTGCAAATGTAAACATTGCAGTTTCTCTGGAACTGCAATGTTTTACATTGCAGGACTAAAGGGGACCGAGACATTGCACCCAAACCACTTCAACGCGCTGAAGTGGTCTGGTTGCTTAAAGTGTCCCTTTACTCAAGGTTTAAACCTTGAATTACCACATCAGTTAATCAGCTCTGTAAAGAACGCAAAATTGATTGAAAACCCTGGTTTATAATACACTGTTGTAGTTCACGCAAAAAATGGGCTTCATCTTCTAATAACTTATAATCAGGCCCGGACTGGCCATCGGGCACAGAGGGCAAATGCCCGGTGGGCCGCGGTGGCCATGGGCCGAGGCCGGCAGGGGAGGTCCCAAGATCTCCCTGTCTGGTCTATGCAGGGCCGGCACTCTCCTAACGCCGGCCCCGCTGTTAGCCACGACGGGCCGGTGGGGAGATCAAAGATCTCCCTGACCGGCCCACATGCGGCCGCCGGCGGGGAGGGAGGGAGACAGCCACCAGGAGAGAGGACCCGGCGGAGCTCTAACTTGCAGCTCCGCCGGGTTCCTCTCGCGAGATCTGGCGCGTTGCCATGGCAACAACCGGATCTCGCGAGAGTGAACTCTAGCCTCACAGGCTAGACTTCACTCACCCACGAGGACCACCAGGGAACACCGCCTCCCAGCGTGCCGGACCCCCCCTCCCTTCCAGGCTAAAGGTAAGAAGGGAGGGGGGGGACATAGTGTCTGTTTTTATTTTATTTTTTTATTTACCCCCCCTACACACACACACAATAACATTTATACAGCACTCTCACACCCATCACACACAGCACTCTCACACCCATCACACTCACAGCACTCTCTCACACAGCACTTTCACACACAGCACTCTCTCACAGAGCACTCTCACACCCATCACACTCACAGCACTCTCTCACAGAGCACTCTCACACCCATCACACACAGCACTCTCACAGAGCACTCTCACACACACACAGCACTCTCTCACACAGCACTCTCACACCCATCACACTCACAGCACTCTCACAGCACTCTCACACACACACAGCACTCTCTCACACAGCACTCTCACACCCATCTCACACAGGGCACTCTCACACCCATCACTCACACCGCACCCTCACACACACACATACTGCACCCCTCACATACACACAGAACCCCCCCAACACACTGCACCACACACATACACAATACTTCCAAATATATATATGTGTGTGTGTGTGTGTGTGTGTATATATATATATATATACACACACACACACACACACACACACACACACACACACACACAACACTCTTAAAGGACCACTCTAGCCACCCAGAACACTTCAGCTTAATGAAGTGGTCTTGGTGCTAGGTCCTTCTAGGGTTAACCCATTGTTTTATAAACATAGCAGTTTCAGAGAAACTGCTATGTTTATCAATGGGTTAAGCCTTCCCCCAAAGCCTCTAGCAGCTGTCTCATTGACCGCCGCTAGAGGCGCTTGCGTTATAAAAGCTTTCCTATGCGACCGGCTGAATGCGAGCACAGCTCTTGCTGCGCGTGCGCATTCAGCCGACGGGGCGGATCGGAGGAGGAGAGCTCCCCGCCTGGTGCTGGAAAAAGGTACGTTTTAACCCCTTTCCAGAGCCGGGCGGGAGGGGGTCCCTGAGCCACATATGCATCACATTACACCACAAACACAACACGACTAAAACCGACCTTATTACACAATACCACACCACGACCAGCTCACTCTACACACACGCAATACCACAAGCAGGCTCCAAACACATGCACAATACTCTTTCCTGGCCTTTTGTCTCCTGGTATCCATTTATAGAGACACCAGAGACAAGTTGCAAGGAAACACAGTGCAAGCATGTTATTAAATTTGCTTGCACTGTGCAGAACAAATACAGGACTTTTTTCTCATGCTAGAGCTCTTCAGCAGAGCTCTGCGCATGGTCTGCCCTGGAAGAGCATTGAACCAACATGCTCACTTTGAGAGGAGGCGTGTTTGTCATTGGTGATGACAAAACACACCTCCTCTGCCCCGCCCCCTTTTTAGTGGGCCGCTGTGTTAAAAAAATGCCCGGGCCGAATTTTTCTCCCAGTCCGGCCCTGCTTATAATTGATCATCTATTACAGATAAACATATTCAAACATATTCTGCTTAGACAGAAATTCCAGGCATGTCTATACATAGTCAGTTTTTACTTTGTTGTCATGGCATAGGTACAAGGTAAAAAAGAAAATACACTTTATATAGCACCTACATGTTCTGCAGACATGTAGAAATGGCAACAAAGCTAAATTACAGAGACTAGTTCCCTATTAAAACAATATCCCAATATAGAAATAAAAGTAGCTTAACAGTTTGAACAAAACAGAGACTTAAATGCAACTTTATTGCATGCAACATACAATTTCCTCAGGGAAGTAACACTTTGATACTAGACTCATCTGTGTAAAGACATGTCCCAATTGTTCATTTCAGATAAAAAAAATAAAAAAATTCTAACAAACAGAATGCTAATTAAATGGATGCTCTAAACACCAAAGCATTTCAGCTTAATTAAGCAGTTTTGTTTCTATTTATGCAGCCCTAGCCACACCTCTAAAGACTGTGACTTACAAAGCCATCATGGATAAAAAAAAAAAAAAATAGTTTAAGTTTCAATCAGAACTTACTGCACAGAGAAGGCTTCTAATAGCAAGAAATAAAATGTTAAACTAAATTTAAAGAAAGTTTGAAAATCAGATCTCTTTACAGGAAGTGTCTAGGGAAGTGGTGTAAGTCTTTGCCAGTGTAGGTGTGGCTAATAACAGTTCTCATGTGTCTATATTCAACTGTAATTTAATATTTTTGGTTCTTCTACGTTTGTGCTAGTATGTTTTTCTTAACATGTGTAGAGGAACATAAGTTGAATCTTTATAAACAATTATTATGCACAAATTACAGTGCACAAACCCTATTTGCATGTATTTATATATGTAAAGAACAACATTTCTGTTTTTTTTTCTCATTTAGGTTTAGAGAAGGCGATAACTGCAAACTTTAGAGCATTATTGAGACTAATTAAAAAGTAATTGAAGAGAATTTTAAAAAAATGGAATATCAGATTTCACTCGTGTTAGTTTGGCATTTTGCACCGGTGAGAACGCCACTTAAATTATGAGTTGGATCTTGTGGTCGTGACACATAGAGATAATTGAGTTTTGAAGGTCAGTATTTTGCAGTTGCAATTTAGAATTTTCACCTGCCTGATGTGTAATCCAATGACATATCATTAAAGCAAAACATGAATTTCTGAATGCCAGATCGAGATGTTTGTTTTCAGTTCATCAGCTTCTATCACACAGAAATTCTAGAGGTTCTTAACCTCTTTAAGAACAGCTAAAACAAGGTGGGCCTGCACTCATAAGCAAGAACACATGGTACCTAAAAAAGCCATCAGAAAAATATTAACACAATGAAATTATAAAGGTGGAAAAGAGAAGAGGTTTTAAAGGTAAGAATAACTTAGAGGACTTGAAATAATGCAAAAAAACTAAATACAAAAACCAAAAACCAATATAAAATTAAGAGATAACCGATAACCTAGAATTTGGAAATACATTTTACATAGACCACTGCAGCCTAACTATATATACTATTGTTCTTGTCCAAAACTTTGCTGTCATGACTAATGCAAGGGGTTTTGGCTACAAAGACTAGAATGCCATTTGCCTCCTTCAAAAATGAGTCTTTGCCTCGGTAGACCTGTGAGTATCTGCCTCAAGGGGGTTTAATCAAAGTCTGTACAGATTTCTAAACAGTGATTGGATGAATTCTGGCCAAAACATATTTAGGGATGTTATATTTAATATGTGGGTTAACATCTTCTTGATCCTAGGAGAGATCTGACTACAATGCTGGAAAAAAAAAAAACCCTAGTGTGTTGCAAAATTGGAAAGAGCTTCAAATGTTTTTTTGGGAGTTTTTTTTGCCTTCTTTTTTAGTAACAGCAGAATTATATTCTATATATAGATATATACATAGATAGTGTGGGTAGACTGAACACCATCATACACACAGTTAGGGATCAACCAATTCTAGCGTTTTGGCAAATATCGGTATCTGCTCATAATGATACTAATATTGCACATAATGGGGGAAGAGGCACAGTGTACAATACCTTCAGCTGGGTTCCCAGCTGCCCCCAATTCAATGTGAAACCCCCTGGTAGTCTGCACAAAGCAACTGGACCACCGGGGAGTGCAATGTCGTCATCCCCAGCCACAGATAAAAGGCAGGGAAGGGGGAATAATATTATAAAACAAAAATTCATAAATAATAAAATATAGTGGAGCGCTATCTTTCCAAAAAAGTGCCAATGTGATAGGGATATCAAAGAAGGAATAACTCACTTGGCGTTTTACTTATGTACCTTTACAAATACAAACGTAGAAAAATAGTGTAAAATCCTTAGGATAATATTATTTAAAAAGGTCTCATTTTCCAGAGCTACAAAAACCTGCCTCTGGTTTGTAGAGACTTTTGGTTTGCTAAGGCACTCAACTCTCTTGCAGGTCAAATAAGATAGTATCCTTTTCTTTCCAAAAACGCTTAGTGAACAATCTCAGAGGACAAGAAAATGTGCGTATGGTGTATTAAAGCTTTAAGAGTATACACAATGTATAATGAAGATATTATACTCCCAAATCTAGAGCCTATCAATTGACTCAATGTACTGTTTTGGGGCTTGGCTAAATATATTTGATATATACACACACAACTGTTATTGCACTATTTCCTTGTTATGTTTATTGTTTTTATATCATACAGTATATATTTTTTGAACTACTGGCAAATTGAAAGAAGATGGCATTTTCGTGAACCATACAGAGCTGTTACATTGAGCCAATTGATAGGGTCTAGATTCGAGAGTATAATACCTTCATTATACATTGTGTATACTCTTAAAGCTGTCTTACACCATATGCAGAATTATTTTCTCAGATTATTCACTAAGCGATTTGGGAAAGAAAAGGATATTACCCTCATTTGACCTGCAAGAGATGGGAGTGGTTACCCTAATACAAAAATAGGTAACTTTCGGAACTCCAGATGTTGTGGACTACATCCCCTATAATGCTCTAACACCCTTAATGCGGGCAAAGCATTACAGGAGGTGTAGTTCAAAATATCTGGAGTGTCGAAGGTTGCCCTAATATATGTGTGTGTGATAGATATATATATTAATTAATGTACATAACATATATAATATGCCGGAGTGCATATGGGATCTTGTAAATGCGAGAAAATTATAGACTGGTGGGACAAGTTTGTGTTAATTATGTAAAACACTGTTTCTTACCTGTAACTTTATCTCTAAATAATACATTATTTTTTTTAAGTTTTCCTGTCCACCTAAAGTTTCCCCGCTCCCTTCCTCCCCCGTTTTTGTTTCCATTTAATAGTTGATAATGGATATGCATACTGAAACTAAAAATACATTCAACTCCTCCACTGACAATGTCATTAATGTTTTTCTGGGCTGGCTAATGTTAAATCTGTGAAGTTCTAAGTCCTCCCTCAGCTCATCTTTAGGGGACTTCAGTTCCTGTGCAGTTAAGGGGAATGTTGACACCGGAGGAGGATTGGGCTGCAGGGAGAACCTGGCATAGGCACGGCATCTAAGGTAAATTTGTTGTATATTAATTTTAAGAGGTGAGAAAGTTTACTCCATCCAAAAAACACTGTTTTAATTGCAGTAACCCTTTAATAATTTTAGAGATAAAGCAGTCCTAACATAGTTATTTAACAAACCACCAAATACTAGCCCATAAGCTTGACATTTAGAATGTTTGCCATAGAACCAGTATGTCATTTTTGACAAATTAGCTGTAAAATACTACAAAAATATGTTCATGTGGTTGTCAAATGTCTACTTCTTGATCAGAATTTTAATACAATGCAGTTGATAAAAACAATTAAAATTGCATGTTTATTTTCAATACCCCTTTCTCGAACTGGGAAAAGATTTACCCGCATTCATTTGATCATTACATCCCAATTTGTTACTTATTTGTTAAATCTTTAGAATATGCTTTCTGGCGGATACCCAGAAATAGGATAATGTGTTACATAACAGGTAGCCCTGAATGTTAGGATGTTAAGAAAACACTGAATGGTTTCAAAAATGACAACACAACCTACCAACAGCTCTTGTGCTCTATTGATTAATGTGAGCCTATTTTTAGGTGACAGCGCCGCTTTAAGGAATTCATTACTTCCCACCGACTTCCTACAGACCAATGTATGACGCAGATAGGTAGCAATGTTTATTTGGTGGGTCACGCAAGATGCCACTTAAAGCTTTGCTTAACAAATTTCTAATGACCGTCTGACAGCAACGCAAATTTCTGTATGTATATCACGGATATCAGGACGGCTGAACATATGTTTTTTTCCCTACAGAACAAAAACAAGATTTTGCACACACTCGGGGATCAGAGCCATAATATACTATTTTTATAAAAAGATAAGATGAGCAGACATATTCAAATATGTTCTTATAAATATATATATATATATATATATATATATATATGACTTAATGATGTTATCATGAAATTACCGTTATTGTTATATGTGCAAATCAATGATATTGCTATTTGTAGGACATATTGAGTCTCTATAATCTATTTTATCAACGGTGAAGAACCTTTACCAATTTTAGAAGATCAAGCCATTGGGATGCATAGGGGTAGAAGTCAAATAAAATATGTAATAAAGTAGAGCACATGGATTTATGTTTTCAGGCAAACTGCTGCTAAAACATTAAGTATTAAATAATCTGGCAATAATGTTAAGGCACTCCTAAGAACATAAAAGATAGTAAATTTTAAATATGAACAATCTACTTTTGGGTACAATGTAAACAACTACATGGGTGTGCTGGATAAGTGGATCATTTAATATAAAAATAATGTTTTCAGAATATTTAAATTTTCAGAAGAAATCTAGTACATAGATCTATTCTGATCTCTAGCAACCATGGCAGTGGTGCTGCTAAAACCTACCTGTACTCTTTATATGGAGAGGTGGCATTTCATATAATGTGTATATTGGCTTTCCCAACTTTCGACAAGCTAAATAAAATCAGGTGACATGCAACCCTTTTCCGATCTTGGAGGCTGTTGATAACATACCTTGCACATTTGACTGGTTCAGTAAGATGTAAAATTGTAGCAGCTACAGGTAAAATCATATGCAATTCAGAGAACCTGAACTATTTGAGGTAACTTAAAATTCGGTATACTCCTAATCATAAAGGGCACGTAAAAACTGATTGTGATGTAGTATCAGTTGCACTTTACATAGAGCTATATATGCAGTATTTTACTAGGAGATCACATGCCCCAGACTTTGGTGTGAAGTACAACTACCCATGCTTACTGCCCTACGTTTACTTTTTTTTTGTCCACCTCTCAAGATCACAAATGGCTGTCTACACTTTGCCCTGCGGACCCTGAAAATGTGTAGAATATGCCAGTCCTCAGGGGGCCGTGTCAGCAAGGCACAGGCAAACACAAGAGGGTTTACCTTGAGAAGAGCAGCTGCACCATGTCGACAAGAGTGTGCTCTGCAGATTTTCTCAATAACTCTGCGAAGACAAAAACAAATAACACAGGTGTCATTACGCCGTGTGATATTATCAAGAGGCTTCTGCAAGCGGTCTCCCCTCCATTCTTTGTTTACAGAGGATTACAGCAAATTTATTAAAACCAGGCCTGTTCGCCCCCCTTCACTCATTGCCTGTTTGGCTTGGTGACACCAGATGGTGCTGTGGAGCTGAAACAATAAAGAAGAGCAACGCAAACCGATACCTTAAAAAAAAAAAAAAAAAAAAGCAGAAACTTCAAGCACACCACTGTTTTCCTGGGACTATTCACAGCACAAGTTTTGCAGATATTAAATCATTCATCAAGATCTTCTTAAATTATAATGTCAAACATGACAGGTAACTTCATCGTTATAAAACAATCAGATAATGAAATAAATAAGAATCAGAGCTGAATTAAAGAAAAGGTTGACACCCAACAGATTAGAACTCAGAAAGGGATATAAATTTATATATATTTTTCTAGACATATTAACAGAAATCCATGTTGTGCAAATAACAGTCAGCATCCAGAATGGACTCATCATGAAGGAATTTACTTCAGACTGCCCTGTTAATTTCTTTTCTTACCGCTCAGCCTCATTTCAAAGCATATACGGAAACAAGACTGCATGATTTCACAAACCGACTCATTGGTTAGATGTGCACCAACCGGTGTGAGAAGCAGGGTGCGCAACACCTAAAAAAATAAAAAGCTTAAATTATATATGCAAAAAACAACAATGCTCTCAGATTTAACAGAACTGCCAATTGATTAACGTGTGTTTTTTTTTTAAGTTTACGAAATTTCAGGTGATGAGTGTACTCCGTGGGGTAATTCACAAAGGGCAAGGGGGAATATTAAAACCCTGTTTAGATGGTCATGGGATTTGGTGTAAGCAGCTGCTGTATGAAGCTTGGATCAACTCTTAGTTCAGTTAATATGATTTTTATCCTATTTCCAGGAGTCAATATCAGCAGTTGGTATCTCCTGGTTTTTTTCAACTCTTATCATTGTCACCATGGATATCCAGCAGTGGTACACACGTTCTAGAAATCTAACCATTCCCCAAAAGCGAAACATAAACCAGACACAGGACAACAAAAACAAAATGCACTACATGAGGAAAGTGGATTTAGAGCTTAAGGCCGATTCTATGATTAGAAGTCAATATGTTTCTCCTGGTAAATGGATAGCCTTTGCTTCCTTCAACTTTCAATTATGTGGAGGAAGGGGAGCATTTTCTGCACGGTTGACTACCTAACTAACTTCCCCACAGGACCATTTCTGATGCAGCTTGACAAATGCCTGAAATCAATTAATTGAAGCTTTTAATTATCTTTTATTTGAAAAAGCTTTTACTTCAGGTACATGAGCCCAATGTTTAAAAATAACATTAGGCGCAAAGCTCCTGCAGAGTCAAAACATGGCCCGTGGCTCCATGTAACAGGATACAAAGGGCTTAAACAATTCATCTAATTGCACCCTGGATAAGGACAGAGGATGCGGTCCCTGTCTCTCTCGGGTTACCTGCAGGATTTTCATCAAGACAACTTCGTCGCTGGCTGGGTCAGTGCCAACAAAACGGGCATGTGTGACAGCATCTGCCATATTTTCAATTCCTTCAGCTGTGCCTTCATGGCCAGGATCTAGAACACAAGAAAAGTATAGTAGTATCCTCACACTTGCATGTGCTGAGCAAGGTACAAGTGTCCAAAAATAGCAGTTGTAAATTATAGATACTTTTATTGGAATCATTACTAGTATCATAGTTTTAATTATTCTGTCGCACTTATGTGTCATTTCAGTGAGAAAACAAAGTTTTGTAACTTATAAGTTACGTCAGAAATTCGTGTAGGTAAATCAGTTTTCTTTGCACAAAGAAGTCATTATGCAGTATATTTTGCAAATATCAATTCTGTTACTGACTGCTAAAAGTAGCAAAATTATTTAATATGTGCACATTTAAGTAACATTGTAATTTACAGAACTGTTAAGCTCATAAAAACAATATTTGTATAATTCAGTTTCAAATAAACAAAATGATGTAATTTTTAATATCACTATCGGAACAGATCAAAATGTGGAGAAAGTCAGCAGATCGGAGGATCACTGCACACAGCCCAGATAACAAGACTCTGAACTGGACTGTGCACAGAGAAGAATGAGAGGATATGGATAAGCGTAACTTCACCATGAAGGCATCTGCAGCAATTGCCTGTATAAGTGTAGCAGTTCTACACACTTTAAATTTATTTTGTAACCTTTTCCTGCATTTTATTTTAGTGCCTTAAAATACATGGAAATCAATTCTTAACTAAAATGTCCCTTTAATCTTTGCCTGTGTTTAAAAACATTTCAAACTACACTTAATTGTAATGTCTGTTGTGTTAGAAAAAGCTACACCTTAATTCTTTCCCTATACAAAGCAATGGCTGTGATCGGAGTATGTTTTAAACCAGTGGTTCATCAATGCTTTGAAAACTAGTGCAATCAGTCACTGTCAAAATCTGCTGGACATATTGATTTCAGTGAAAATAAAATTCCAATACTGCACTTGGGAAATGCTGTTCTAAACCTGTACTTCGCACTCTATAGGTTGGAGAATGCTTTCAATAGATTTTAATGACCAAATTTAAGTATATCTACAGGAACCTGACAAACAGAAAATTGTAATTACTATATAGTAACCTGTAGAGGGCAGTGGGCACAAACGATATATTAGCTGTTGGTAGTTATGGTGCTTGGAGTGTTCCTTTAAGCTGATATGGAATATGTCAGAACGAATAATCATGAAATACAATTAAAGATTTATTGTAAAATAAACTATGTCTAACAACGTAGTAAAATTACACAGCTGGTGTCAGTATGGTCTCCACTGGGCTGGGTGCAGCTAAAGCTAGTAATCTCTTGTTGGTAGTAGCACAATGACCGCAATAAAAGCCACAGGCACCAAGCACTGTGGCATATATGTCTGGTGGCAATAAAGGAGTTACTCTGCCTTGTCTGGCATTGGAATGTGAGGACGTTTTACATTTTGTGGTAGTTGGTTAGACATGTATCAGGGCAGGATTGATGACACAGCTGTTGCTGGGTGCTGGAGCTGGCATGGCATTGGTTGAAAGCCGCAAGCATATTAATAGTTCTTATTAATGTTGCGGATACAAAGGGAATATCCCAAAATGTGGACAGTTATTTCATGATGTAAGCCAGTTTTGCGCTACATATTCTTTCTGCCCATCGACTTAACAGTTTTTGTTTGTTTGTTTTATTTATTTATACACTTACCTATTAGTGCATATGACAGGAACTTGTTGACAGAAGTAAGGGCAAGTCCTGTAATGGGACCGGTAGTATCTTCTGAACGGATTACCTCCAAAAATGGTCGAAGAAATGTGTTTGGCTCAATTTCAGAAAGTTCTATTAGGGGAAAGAAAAAGAAAAACTATTAGACCTAGAACCAAGAAAAAAAAATAATTAAAAATCTATAATTACAACAAATTTAACTATAAGGTTGATAACAACTTGGTACATGGAAACTATTATCTAGATGAGTTTGAACATTCTTCTAATAGATTACAATACATATAGTGGTCGTATTACTATATAATAATAACTCAGGAATACATGCAAAAATATCAAGGTAGCATTAGACACTGTTGGGTCTCAAAGATCAACTTTCTCCATGGTAGCTTTTTTATTAGATCCCTCGTTTACTTAAAAATACAAGAGATATGAGTTGGCTTTGCAAGTCTTATGTGCGCATGAACACATACAGCATTTCTCAGCAAATACTTGAGCACGCACAAGCACAGAGAGCATGGGGTGTTAACATCCCCCTGGACATGGAAGTGCTGCAGAGTAATTTTTACTTTCCTGAACTTACTCCAATATCGCTAAATAGGTTGATAGGATGGTGAATGATTACTTGTGAACATATAAATCAGCATAATACAATGGATAGATTTGTGGCTAATTTTGAATGTTAATGTAAACGACAGCTACTTTTCACATATCGAAATTTAAAGTTGTGGCTTAAGAACCAGAAGAGTGACACTGTATATACCTATAGAATCTTCCATAGAATATAATAGTACAAATAAGGACGTATGGCAAACGAACCAGTAGGGAAAGGAGAGAAAACAGAAATCTTAGATAACCAGTCCAAAAACATCCGATAGAGCAGGGGTGCCCAAAAGGTAGACCACAAGATGTTGTAGAACTACAACTCTCATGATGCTTTCATGCCATTAGAATGACAAATCTTGGGATATACCATTTTGGGCAGCCCTGCTTTAGAAATAGGCTACTGATGCGGCTGCAGGTGGAGTTACAGCACCAGCAGCAAAGCATTTTAAAGGGATACTGTAGGAACCCAGACAACTTCATCTTGTTGAAGTGGTCTTGGTGCAGCATCCGGTTGCTTTAACCCTGCAATGTAAAACACTACAGATTTAGAGAAATTGCAATGTTTACATTGCAGTGCTAAAACCGCCTGTATTGACAGTCCACCAAGCAGCCAATCGAGGAGTTTGACTCCGAATCAACGATGCTGGACACCCTCATCCTTTGCATAAGGACACCCACCGTCAAGCAGAACTCCAAAGGAAAGCACAGATTCAATGCTTTCCAATGGGGAAGGCCTGATGCGCACGCAGTAGTCGCCACGCATGAGCATTAGATTCCGCCCATCGGTTGACATCAGTGGAGGAGAAGAGCGACCCAGCACCGGGGGACATCAGAATTGGAGTCAGGCAAGTGAAAGAAAGGGTACATCTATTCCTAACATGCGTTACTTTACCGCTGTATTTGCAGCATTTCAAAATAAAACACTGCACACAGAGTCCAAGCACCATGACCACTTCAAAATCAATGGATCACGTACTCCCAATTACAATTAAGCAGAGGCTCCCATCACTGTAACACTGTTATTGATATGGTCATGAACTGCCCGATTATCTCTTTTGTTGACTTTTCATTTGCATTATGATCTTCTAAAACGTTCTGAGATCCCATGACCAAACTTCCAAGGCAATACAGTTATGTAAACATAAGGTCAACAGTGTTCATCGCTCTAAAGCTTTCATTTACAATCATATGCAAAAGCATGTTTTCAACACTACGATGCTTCACGTCTGTAATCCTATCCCCATCAGCTGTTTAAACCCTGTCCCACGTCAATCTGTCTCATCTTAAAATCCACATATATATCCCATTATGAATAAAAACATGCAGATCATCTACTAAATTTATCTCCATAAAAGAGAAAGGGTTAAATATGATCTACATAAATTCTATTCCAGCTGAACAGAGTTTGAAACTTGCTGCTGTTTAAATAAGTTGTCCATGAGTAAAAAAAAATTATCATATTTCACAACTGCTATAACCCCAGGATGCTGAAATAGAAATTATAAACTGTGAAACCCACTCATACTATTCTGAAGCCCCTCCTGAAATTTCAATAGATCTTGATAGAAACAGTAACTGATATTTAAGCATCTACCAGCTCAAGTTCTGAAGTCAGAAACATTTATCTAGAAGGAAAATGGAAAAACACATAACAAAAATGAAAGGTGTTATGTGAAATAATGCCATCAAGTAGTTATAGATATGAATTATGTAAGGAGGCTCAGAGTGAAAAAACAAAACTGTTTGATTACTTGCAATCGGGGGGTAGATTGAGAATTATAGAGCGAGATTCTATAGAGATTCTAGAAGTTGAAGTGGTATGGTGCATGAAGTGTTAAGCTCAGCTCAAATTTTAACAGCCATACTTCTTCCTTGCTGTGGTCTGCCAACCACATCCTACATGAAATGCAAGTTGGTCATAATCATTGTTTAAATACATTTGAATTAAGGCTGCACATTTAAAATGCCATATATAGGACTAATATTAGTTTAATTTTGAAGAGTACTTATACTGATTTTAACTAAGATGCTGCCAACAACTCAATCCATTGTAAAAACATGAAGACTGAAACCAGCCGGATAGGAGTATATTTATTACCTTGGATAATCGGACTACCTTCATCACCCGCATAATGCTGCCTTTGGGAATCCACATAGACACATGATGCTGCCAGTCACTGGCTTCCATACAAACAGCAGGATATACTGTATTTAACAAATTTAATAAAGTTAGATCCCTTTCCTCTTGTTTAAATTAGTGCAAGTGCAGCATCTCCAGATTGCTCTCCCTCTCCTGTCATGGAGCTGCTCAGGAAAGCCTTCTTTTGTGCAAGTAGCAGCATCTTGCCTATTTCTTGACGCTTACAGGTATAGGCAATCAGTCACTGACTTTTTCTACTCTGCTATAACGTAGAAATAGAGAGAATAGCTGCAATTACTATTATTATTATCGCCATTTATATAGCGCCAACAGATTCTGTAGCAACGTACACTTCCAAGCAGCCATTACGACTGAGAAGGCTACAGTGGGCTGAAAGGCATAAGAACTATTCAAATGCACTAACATGAGATAACCTTTTTATGATAACTTTCTTTGCTAAATGTCAGACAGACAAAACATGGATCAACTTATAACAAGGACAGATAAAGCAAGCCCTGCAACCATATATCAGCCCAACAGCAGGCAGTCATGAACCAGTGAGGTCAGCTCTAACAGTTATGGCAAATTATATGGTTTAAAAACAATCTGGCCTTCAAAATAGCAGACCATATAATACGCACACACAAATATAGAACACACATTAAAATTTCTAAGCAGCATTCATAACTTAAACAATTAAATCTAGTCAAAACGGCAATCCAGCAAGCTCACAGAACAAACATCTTAAAGCAATGCGAGATTTAAAATAAATAAATATTATATTATTACAAACCCATAACATTGCCGATAAAAACGGTTTTACCCACAAAAAAAAAAAAAAAAAAAAACTACACTCAAAATGGTAAAGGGATTACATCATCAATTTAGAGGCTTCATGGGAGAGGCGACCTTAACCCACCACATAAGTACCACTGCTGGTACAGGGTGGCTAAACTTACAGCACTTCATTGAGTACTCCCTTATACATTTACAAATAAAAAATAAAAATAAAAAAAATTAGCCATACGTGTTTTATTCCCCCTCTCTATTCGCAGAGCTTATTTAGGGAAAAATATGCAGTGTAAAAAAAATAAAATATATTTTAAAAATTCGCAAAAATGAAATGCCAAATTATTAGGCTAGAAGTCTATGATTCATGATCCAGTTATCATTTATTTTAAGATTCATAATATTATATGCATATACATCACACATTAATGAAGGTAGACGTAAAAGGGTAAGAAGTAACAAGAGTGACCATTCACGCCATCATTTGTTCGGTCATTGGTAAAAAAAAGCTGGACACTTATATAAACATTCTCTGCGTGTTCACAAGATAATTTCTAACCTAGAATATAAAGAAAGGCTCTAACACATCATGTGTCTGGTGCTGCTGTCACGCCAGACATAACACGAGCTTCAAACAGATATATATAACATTTCTTTGCCTTTTACATTCCTTGGGTTTTCTGTGTGATTTGTGCACTGTGCAGCGATGTGAAAACTTCTGTCCCAAGATTTGCAACATCTCTACATGATCCATGTTAAGGCATGTTGGTTTAGTTATCAAAAACAACCATGCTTAAACAGATCTACAGAACAATGTTTATGTTGATGGGGAAAGTATATCCTCAAAACAAGGGAGACATGTTAAGCTTTAAAAATAAAAATTAAAAAAAATGTACAGTACCCTCCTGTCACCAGGATGTTTGATCTTTGTAACCATAACAACTTGTATGAAGTCTTAAGAAATGTTTTAGTTTTGTACTATTTTGTAAATCTTGCTTTGTATGGGACTGTGCACAGGTTGACAGAACTGCACCTTTAAATATCAGGTTGTCCAGACTCCTAACATTTACCTCTTACTGGTGCCTAATGTGTGCTGCTTTATATGGATTCCTTTGGATCTTTCCTTCACTGGTTATGATTGTTAAAGATAACATTTTGCTATAAACCAAGAACACATGGTATATGTTGTTGGCAGAGATCAGTAAATTGTAAGCATCAGAAGACCATTATGTGTGACTACTTCTTAAAAATCATTTACTTTTGAGTATTTTCTTTTTTCCTTCAAAAACTGCTATTATGCGTACAGGCCCAGCATACCATATTGTGAAATTGTTTACTGTTGGGAAAACAAACACTATAATATACCTTTGTTTGTAATTTTTAGCAACACCAGCTGCATACTAATTATTATAGACAATGGGGTTTTTTTTTTGTTTTGTTTTTTTAATAAGAAAAAAATGTTTAATACTATGATTATAAAATAAAATGCCAAACATGGAAAGATGGGGAAATGGAATTTGCTCATACTCATAATTGTGTACATGATAATTGATAAGGATTGTATATCTAATACCCAGTGAGTAAAGAGCCACTTTTAAATTATCATACAAAATATGGGTGGCTCCCATTAAATTACATAATTCATACACACACACTATCATTCGCTACCAAGTGTGACCTTTTCAAAGCAACTTCTGTTCCCATGTGCCAAATATAGAAAAATCATATTGTTGAATTACAGCTCTAAGTAAATCATTCAGTACAGGTGCAAGAAATAAATATAATATATGGCATGTAATATATTTTGGAATGTTTTTACATCTGTTTGATAAAAAGGGAACCCTTTTAAGCAACTAATGCTGGCACATGCCATTCTAAGTTATGCTACATTTTATTATTCTATTTTGATGATATGAAAGAGCCTGGGAGGGCTCTTCTATTTAAAGTGAGCCATTGCCTTTCACAGATTACTTGTTCAATATAACCCCCAAAGCGTTTAATTACGTCAACCGACATCCATAATTTTTAAACCAACCTCATCACACATTTGTTTAGGAGCCAGGTCATTCATATCCTCTTGCAATAGTGCAAGCATGCTTTAGTTTAAAAACACTAATGGACAACCTCACCAATGTGTATTTTTTTTAATGCTAAATGTCCAATCATGCACAGCACACCGTTAGGTATTCAGAAAGGCTGTGCACATCAAACAACCTATAAGAATATACATTAGTATTTTGGGTAAAATATAGGAAATACATCACTTTTCCCAGCAAATCAGACTCTATATTAGATATATTTCTAATAAGCCCAGTGGGTATATATTTGTCATGCATGTCTGAATGTCACAGATTAAAATCTCAGTGGATCGGCTCACTTCATCCATCCTAAGAAGAGGAGTACTGACAATTGTCTGATAACAGTAAGTCTTGTTTTGCAGGGTCTTTGATGAGGTGCCTATAGGGTTTAAAACTTCTCAATTGTATATCTATATGTGGACTTTGAGAGAGAGAATGGTCACATTGACATTAGACTGCCAAGGACACTAACCATTCCATGCTATGTCCCCTCCTCTCTTCTAATGAACAGTGTATGAAGCATAGCCAGAAAAAAAGCACATGCTACAAAGCCAGGTATTCAATGTTATCCCATCAAGCTAATAAAGGCATGTGCAGAAAACTTCTGTTCCTCAGCACCCCCTCATAACAGTCATCTGGGGGCATCACAAATTCCCCCCCCAAGTAGTACTATAGAGCCCCATTCAATAGATTTTTTTGGTTTAGAATACTTCGCTGCTTTGAGAAGCAGTCTGATGTAAAATTTTAAAACAACAAAACCACTAATATCCAACTGTAAAACTGGGGCTAAAGAGTCTAAAGCTTCAGCCCTCAAAGCTATCCCCAGCAATGCCTACGTATATAAACAATTAGACCCTTAATTCAGTACTCAGTTGAGGCACCTTTGACAGCGAGAACACCTGCAAGTCTTTTTGAATATTATGCAACAAGTTTTGAACACCTAGATTTCAGTAGTTTCTGACAATTAGATCTGCAGCTCATCTCAAGCTCTGTTAGGTTGGATTAGTACTATTCGCGGACAGCCACATTCAGGTCCCTTTCTCAGATGCTTGATATTGTTCATATCCGGGCTCTGGCTGGGCCATCAAACATTCACAGAGTTGTCCGTAAACCAAGTTCAGCATTGTATTTGCTGTATACTTTGGGTCATTGTCCTGTTGGAAAGTGAATATTTGGCCTAGTCTGAGGTCCTGAACGATCTGTATCAGGTTTTCAGTAATGATCTCTCTATTGTGCTGCATTCAGCCTTCCTTCACCCTAACCAGTCTCCCAGTCCCTGAAAACCACCCCAAAGCATGATGCTACCACCATGCTACACCATAGGATGGTACTGGACAGGTGATTAGCAGTGCCTAGTTTCCTCTAGACATAATGCGATGAATTAAGGCCAAAAAGTTAAGTCTTCATTTCATCAAACTAAATAAACTTGTTTCTCACAGTTGTTGTTTATACTGGCACTTTTTTTTTTTTTTTTTAAAGTAAACGAGTATATTCAGGAAGCATAAGTATCCTAGTGTTTAGGGTTACAGGCCATAGTTGCGTGCATGTAAGATCGCTGTGTGGATGTTTGAGTGTCATGTTTGATCCAAAAGCTGAAGTTACCACGGGTTCCAGGGCCTAGTGAGTTTTAATATGTATGGTACCGATCCCCAAGTCTGGTAAGGGCTCGGTTGGTGCACGTGTGTGGGTTCTGTCAGAGACATTGTGTGTGATTGTGCCAGGTGTATGTTTTGGTGTGTGGTTGCCCTGTGTTGCATTGTGTTAGATGTGTTAAAGCAAGTGGGAGTGCCAGTTTATCAGGTGTGTGCTAGCAGGTGCGGAGCGGTGTGTTGGCAGGCGAGTCCCGGATTTTGTGGGTAGTCCAGCACATCAGGTTAGGGTGCAAGTCCCGAGTCAGCCTATGCCTCTGCTTGGTGGTAGGCTTAGGGGGCAGAATGTGGTCGAGAGGCAGAGATCAGGTGAGTCCTCCCCAAAGCCCTGGGCCGTCTTCAAGGCCTGAATCCTCGGGCCACTAACTGGGTATCTCTTGTGGGAGGCAGAGTTCTGCCCTTGTGGGGGGCTGCAGTGTACACAATCAGGGTCTTTTCATTTTTTTTTATTAAAGGAGAGGCTTTAGCCTGACCAGACTGCCTTAAAGGGCAGATCAGTTGAGTGTTGCAGTGATGGTTATCATACTACAGGTTTCTCCCATCTCTGCACCTCTGGACCACCGGGTTCTAGATCACCTCTTATCTATGCCCATCACTCCTATTGCTCAGTTTGGCTGGGGAGCCAGCTTTAGGGTGAGCGGTTAGTGCATAATGTCTTCATTTAAAAAAGTATGGAAGCCCATGTGGTCTTCGGAATCTTCAATGCAGCTGTCATTTTTTGTACCCTACCCTAGGTCTGTGCCTCAACACTTGATGAGGAACAAATAAACTTTAACAAAAAAATTAACATTAAAAAAATAAACTATAAAAATGAGACTTGTATCAATAAAATAAGTGTAGAGAGGTGGGGTGAGTTGCATTAAAACAAAGTATTGGTGATCTGTGTCTAATTTCAGCTGCTTCTATGTTATGTTTAAGAGAAACACAGAGTACAGCTGTTCAGATATATGGTAGTAAATGTACAGTGAATATTCTGACACTGATATGCTTTTATGGTTTTGCTTTTTGTGCAACAGCTGTTACTAAAATTTTATACACACCAAAAAAAAAGTAAACCACAATTTTATTCACTGGAATCCACATGAAGAGACTTTTATTGCATATCATTCCGCTCTTTTAATATGATGGGTAATAAAAGGAAAGATTTTTTTTTACATGGTTATAGATATAAATACGAATTTATGTTGTAATTTACATCACATCTGCTACCAGAGGTTTGTCTTGCTGCTCTCAGAATAACAGCAAAAGTGTGACAAATATTAAATATATATGAAAGAGATAGCTTGGTGCCTTGAAATCATTTGAATAGTTTATACATTAAAGAGTCATCACAGACTCACAATAAATAGGGTTTAAATAAAACAGCAAACCCAGAACAATGTAAGGTTAAAGGGACACAATAGTCACCAGAACAACTAAAACTTAATGTAGTTGTTCTGGAGAGTATAATCATTGCCTTCAGGCATTTTAATGCAAACACTGCCCCTAGGGACACCTCCAAGTGACCACTCCTCAGATGGCCACTAGAGGTGCTTCCTGGGGTAGTGCTGCACAGTAGGCAGCTCTGCCGTTCAGCGTCTCCACGCTCTACATGGGGACGCTGAATTTTCCTCATAGAGATGCACTGATTCAATGAGGAGGTGTTGATTGGCCAAAATGGTGTTTGGTCCCGCCACTTGCAGATTTTAGGCAATCCAATGCTTTCCCTGTGGCAATTCTGATGTCACCAAGAGGGCGGAGCAAGCTCCAGGCGACCTGCACGGCACTGGAAATAAGGAGAGTTTTATACCGTTATAGGTTGCTACGGGAGGGACAAACCATTAATGGTGGGTTAAGCACTATAGGGTCAGGAATACAGGTTTGTGTCCCAGACCCTGTAGTGTTCCTTTAACATTTTATTTCCACTGATGAATGCTTCCACTAAGACGACCACTCCCAAAACAGATCTCCAATCAAAACATACACGAGGGCACCAGATACCTTGAATATTTCACTGAAAATACAATTACCGATGGTCCACAGATAATGTTCCACAAACAATTCCCACTCTTAATTGCATAATGTTTTACAGAATAATAGAATTTCAGGTCAGTATTGTTTTCAAATAAGATAAAGGTAAAACTACAGATCGTAGTGTAGTACATAACATTTATTCCATACTATAAACAGAAAAAAAAAAAACAACCTCATAAAAGATGCATGTCAGCTTGGTGTCAATGCAGGTCATTCTGTTTGTTGCCCTTACCAGAGTCAGTCAGGGTTGCATATGTGCATGTTGACTAAATGCAGACAATGCAGTTTGTGCATAGTAAGCGTTTCTACTGATGCACTAACACTTGCTGAAGAGAAAACAAAAATGAGAATGCAGGATACTCCACCAAAACCAGTAATGTCTCTTGAAACCTAAAACTGTTGGAAGGTGTGCTTCACCCACTTTTCTCTTTTTTCCACAAACATTTTTGTAGTTGCTTGTCATAAACCTGGACCCACTCTCCTTCAACAGCCCGGTAAAATTGTAACTACTCATGTATTACTGAGTGAAAATCTGTCCAAACAGGACAACGTTGATAAGCTGAGATCATGGTGTCCACAAAATTAGTGCGAACCTATAGAACAGTGATGGAGAACTTTTTTGAGCACTAGTGTCCACAAGGCAAACTGAAACCAGCATTGCGAGGAACAATTGGCTGCTGCCGCTTCTTGCGCCTCTGAACATTACTAGGAGCCCCTGCACATTTCAGCAGGCACCAGCTACTGCGGTACAATGGGAAATATCCCAGTTTTCAGGTGGGCAGTCCAGCTCTGGCAACAGTACCCATGATATGCAGAACCTATGGCTAGGGTACGAACAGAGAGCCCTCTGCATTATTCCTGCGGCCAAAGGTGAGCCATTGCTGTTATAGAATGTGACTAATGTTATCCTTGTCCTTAGAATTCTGCTACCGTGACTAGCTCTCCCAAGCAGGATACAGCTTTGATGTCAATTAATGTTTTTTTCTAGAATAGCTCCCGAAAATATATAAACTACAAATCTCCTCATACTTCCTCAACTAACAGGTAACCATCATTGGGCATCAGCAATGATAGAAGTAGCATACTGGTACTCTGATTATAGGACAAATAACATTGCCCAGATTTCATATCTCCCAATGATATATTAATCTGTCTGTTACTGACAATAACAATTACATTTCAATCACTAACTACATAACTACAATAAACTTTCAACAAGGTAGTGTATGTTTTGGTGGTACACTTAAAAGCCTTCTTTAGATCATAAAAAACTTGAAGAAAAATGTTATATATATATTATTTTTATTGCCATTTATATAGCGCCAACAGATTCCACAGCGCTTATCAATATTATGAGAGGGGGATTTAATTGTAAATAGGACAATTACAAGAAAACTTACAGGAACGATAGGTCAAAGAGGACCCTGCTCAAACAAGCTTACAGTCTATAGGAGGTAGGATAGGAAATCGTAATCAAATAAGGTGGGAGTGAAGCAGAGCTGGAGGAGAGAGTAGAGTGCTGCCCTTTAGGAGAGCGCAAGAGACAGGTATGTAAGGTTACTCTGGGAGGCCATGAGCTTTGCTTAAAAGATGGGTTTTAAGGCACTTCTTAAAAGATGCAAGACTAGGGGAGAGTCTGATGGCGGTAGGCAGGCTATTCCACAGGAAGGGAGCCACCCGCGAGAAGTCCTGCAAGCGTGAGTTGGCCGTATGGATGAGAGCAATGAACAGGAGAAGGTCACTGGCAGAGCGGAGAGACCGAGAAGGGGCATACCTATGGATCTGTGAAGAGATAAGAGGGGCTAGCATTGTTCAGTGCTTTATAGGTATGGGTTAGCACTTTGAATTGACTTCTATAGGATGCAGGAAGCCAATGTAAGGACTGACAGAGGAGTGAGGTTTGAGAGGACCGACTAGAGAGGGAAATCAGTCTGGCAGCAGCATTCATTACAGACTGTAGCGGGGCAATACGGCTTTTGGGAAGACCAATTAGGAGAGGGATACAATAATCCATGCAGGAAATTACTAGAACATGGACAAATTCCTTAGTAGCATCTTGCTTAAGAAAGGGGCGGATGCGGGCTACGTTTTTAAGATGGAATCTACAGGAACATACTGGATGTGAGGCTCAAAGGTGAGGCCAGAAACAAATAGAACGCCAAGACTGTGCGCATGCAAGGATGGATTTATGTGGTTACCACTAACTTGAAGGGAGAGCAAAAGAGGAGGATGAAAGACAAGGAGCTCAGTTTTAGAGAGATTGAGTTTCAGAAAGCGGGAGGACATCCAGTCAGAGATGGAAGAAAGGCAAGCCATGACATGTTGCAAAACAGCAGGGGAGTGGTCCGGGGAGGAGAGAGATATTTCGGTGTCATCAGCGTACAGGTGGTAGTGTAATCCAAATTAGGTAATAAGATTGCCAAGAGAGGCAGTATAAAGAGAAAATAGGAGGGGAACAAGGGGGACTCCAACAGAGACAGAACGAGGGGAGTAGGTATCCTTGGAAAAGGAGACACTAAATGAGCATTGGGAGAGATAAGAGGAAAACCATGAGGGGACAGAGTCACAGAGACCGAGTGATTGAAGCGTTTGAAGAAGGAGAGCATGATCAACGATGTCAAAGGCAGCAGAGAGGTCAAGAAGAATTTGTATGGAGTAGTGGGCCTTTGGATTTAGTTGCGATTAGGTCGTAAGTAACTTTGACAAAAGCAGTCTCAGTAGAGTGGAGAGGACGGAGGCCAGATTGAAGAGGGTCAAGGAGAGAGTTGGAATTGAGGAAGTGAGACATATGGATAAAGACAAGTCTTCCCAGAAGCTTTGAGGAAAAAGGGAGCAGGGATATGGGACGATAGAGGGGGAGGACCTGTCAAGAGATTTTTTTATTTTATTTTTACAGGATAGGTACTACAATGGCATGTTTAAGGTCAGCAGGGACAATGCCAGAAGAGAGAGAGCAGTTGAAGATGTGTGTTAAGGAAGGCACAAGACAAGGGGAGAGAGAAAACTGATAAGGTGAGGTGGGACAGAATTGAGCAGGCAAGTGGTGGGGTGAGAGGAAAGGAGAAGCCACCTTTTGTTGAGTAGCCGGAGAAAAAGTGTGGGAGGAAAGGGCATGATCTACACGTGGTTGAGAAAGAGAAAGGCAGGTTGGGGAGAATTCTTTCCTTAGCTGTTCAATCTTGTCGGTAAAGTAGTATGCAAAGCTATTGGCTGTAAGCTAAGTTTGAGGGGTGGCCACAGCAAGGCGAAGAAGAGTTAAACGTGTCAAAGACCCCTGGGATTGCGGGAGCATGAACTAATGAGAGATGAAAAGTTTGACTGTTTGGCGAGGGCAAGGGTTGCGCTGTATTAACACAATATGAATCTATAAAGAGAAAGTTTGACTGGGTGCGAAACTTCATCCAGGAGCGTTCAGCACAACAGGAGTATCTTTGTAGGTAGCGTGTTGATTTAGTATGCCCCAGTTGGGGGCGTGTCCTCCTCGAGGTGCATGTTTGGAGCGGAGCTGCAGCATTCAAGGCAGAGGTGAGGGTAGTGTTACATGTGGAGATGGCCAATGAGGGAAGTGATGGATAGCAGTTGTGAATCAATATCAGCTGACAGCTGCTGGAGGTCAATAGAATTAAGGTTCCTCCTGAGTTTAAGGGGGGTTAGGCTGAAGTTGCTGGGTGATGGGGTACTTGAGAGCAAACGATAAGAGGTGGTGATCAGAGAGCGGAAATGGAGTGTTGCAGATATTAGATACTGTACATGTATAAGGGAAAATGAGGTCAAGGGTATTGCCAGCTACATGGGTGGGAGAATTACCATACTGCAATAGCCCAAGGGAGGAAGTAATTGAAAGTAGTTTAGAGGCTGCTGAGGTCAAAGGTGGGTTAACGGGAATATTGGAGTCTCCGAGAATTAGGGATGGAATATTAGAAGAGAGGAAGTAGGGTAGCCAGGCAGCAAAGTGGTCAAGGAAGAGGAGGCAGTGAAGGTGGGAGGGGGGAAGAGGAGGGAGTGAAGGTGGGAGGGGGAAGGAGGGAGGGAAAGGGGGGAAGAGGAGGGAGTGAAGATGGGAGGGGGGAGAAGAGGAGGGAGTGAAGGTGGGAGGGGGGAGAAGAGGAGGGAAGAGGAGGGAGGGGGAGGGGAAGAGGAGGGAGGGAAGGGGGGGGAAGAGGAGGGTGATAAATAACAGCAATGTTAGCAGAGAAGGGTTTGAAAAGGTGAATCAAATGAATTTCAAATGACGAGAAAGATAGGGAAAGGGGGTGGAGGTTTGAAGGAGCACTGAGGTAAAAGGAGAAACCCTACATCACCACCTTTACATTCAGAGTGTCTTGGGTTTTGGGTAAGCTGAAGGCCACCAAAGGACAAAGATGCAGTGGTAGCAGTGTCAAATGGGGGAGAGACAGGTTTCTGTTAAGGCTAGTAAATTTAGGGAACAAGAGATTAAGAGGTCGTGGGCAGTAGTGGATTTTGTAATATTGCAAACAGAGCGTGCATTCCAGAGGGCAGTATTGAAGGAGGATTTAGAGGAAGAGTAACATAAGATGGGTATGAAATTGGTGTGGTTCCTTGAGTTAGTATGTGGTGGGTTTGCTGAAATGGGACTGGGGTTTGGAGAGAGATCACCAGCAGCTAGGAGCAGAAGGATAGAAATGAAGTGGAGGTGGGAGTAGGATTTGAAAGTTTTGTAGGAGGGTATGTATATAGAGGATTTGGGAGGAGTTGGAGGAGATCGGCTGAAAAGTGTAAGTAATAAAGATGGTGTTGCCAGGGACAGGAGAGCAGAAGGATAGGGGTATTTTAGTAATGAGAAGTTAGTGTGAAAGTGAAAAATAGAAGTGAAAACATTAGAGAAAATGTGTTTTGTTATATAGATATGAAGATTATACATATGCACTTATATAATCATAGACCTATATAGACACACATATACCTATGAGTATTTAAACCATAGTTTACTTGCTTTCTGTTGAGTAAAAAAAAAAAAAAAAAAAGAAATAGCAGAGAGGTATTCATGTAACATGAACCCTTCAGAAACCAACAAATAAAATGCTGTTGGTATGAAGGCATTGTAGGAGCCAAATAGATACATCTACTGGTTATTAGGCTAGTACAATGATTAGGGCAACATTATCTACAAAGTGCCACCATATCATATTAGCATGGCAGATGAACATCTTGAACTATTAAAGCCTAGCCTACCATAAATAAAACTTCTACTACGCAGTGTCCTTATATAATATCCAAAAGGAAGATTATAACACAAAAAGCTGCCTAGATGAATGTGTTCAAAAATTCACAAACTTGTAATAATCATTTTATTGGCAATACAAAGCAAATATTACATCTTCATCACTTTCATTAAGGCACTGTTCTGTGCAATACAATCTTCAGGATTACAAAGAATGTTTTTGTTCAGGGTTTATTGCAGCTATTAATATGTGGACATCAAGCATCAAACTGACTTCAAAACAGCAGCAACACACAAACTTTAATTGACCTAGATAAACAAAGTTTGTTTGCTCCAAATTTTTTCAATCTATGCGACTTCTTTAATCAGTCTGCCTTTGGAGGCGCAAAGGAGATGCCTGTGTGTTAAGTGGAAATACAAGTAAACTACAGCATATCGCTCTCTTTTGCACCAGGTTTACCCCCTGACCTTAGCTTGTATTTGTATTTCAGTAGCCACCAGGATCAGAATTACATTTCAGGCAACAGGTATTCTTATTGCTGGAAACTCACCAATGGCGCAGAAACATTTGCATATGGGGAATACTCGGAGACATCGGCGGGGAGGCTCTGATGGCGTTCCTTTAAAGGCTGATTGCTTCCATGGGGCTAAAAGGAGGCACTGACCATTCAATGTTACTCTCAGCATTCCGAGTATGCAGCGGCTCCGGCAGGGGCTCCTAGACATAGTTGTGACCAAAGATATAAACATCATGGCCCGCTACAGAGCAATAGGAACCATTCGCTTTGAAGGCTGCTCAGTGGCACTTTATGGGAGCTCCTGTTTTCTGAAGACTATTTGCTCCGACAGCCAAGAAACTGAGGGACCATTCTATGACATATAGATGGGGAGCAGATGGCGCTATTCTAGCTTTATCCTCCATGGGCTATCCAGAGACCTACCTACTCTGGCAAGTAAGCTCATTGAGCAGGGCCCTCAACCCCTCTGTTCCTGTGCGCCCATTTGTCTGGTTACAATTACGTGTCTGTTAGTCCATCCATTGTACAGCGCTATGAAATTTGCTGGCGTTCTATAAATAAAATAAAAATGATAATAATAATACAGAAACTGAGCATACCACTATACACTAACCAGAATCTGTACAGAAAGGAAATTAGAGCAAATTGGGGAGGGCACATTGCCGACCGAATAGCAACTCTTTCATGCTAGTCACGAGGCAGTAACTTTGACCCTAATATGATGGATAATTCACGGAGGATGCTTCATCCCATCAATTACTGCAGAGATGGCAGTTCCACCTTTTCCTGTTATTGTCTTAAGGTTTGATTTGACTCACTGTGCCACTATTTCCCATCAAATATTAGGAAGGGACAATCTCTAACACAAGGGGATACCTTATCTTAGATACCAAGGGCTACATTCAAGAGGACTTTATCAGCTTTTGTTTTGCTAGTCTTCCCAAACCAATGTCCTTTATATTATTCTTTCACACTTGTTGATACTTACCATACACTGATGATGTACATTGTGTGTACAAATCCTAATAAAATTGTAAAAAAATATTTTAAAAAGGGAACTATAGGTACCAAAACATACTTTAGCATAAATAAAGAATTTTTGGTGTACAGATCACGCCACTGCTGTCTCACTACTCAATTCTCTGCCATTTAGGAGTTATATCACTTTGTTTATGCAACCCTAGTCACACCTCCCTGCATGTGACCTACACATTCTTCCTAAACACTACATGTATAGAGAGAGCTAATGTTTAAACTTCCTTTATTGTATATTAACAGCCTGTTTAATTTCACCTTTCTAGTTTCCTACTGTGTTAAGATCCTTCTAGACGCTACAGAAGCCTCCTGGTGTGTGATTAATGTTCAAATTCCAGAGCAGCAGGTTAAAGCATCTAAAGTTAGTTAATATCGGGGAGGGAGGGAGGGAGGGAGAGACAGAGAGCGCAAATTGTCTGTGGAGGAGAATTAGGCTAAGAAGAGACGCAAGTTTGTACTTTTTTTTTTTTACACTTTGCTGCAAAGCAAGGGTTACTCTACCTGTAAACACCATTCCCTGATACGACAGTGTTTAGATGAAAAAGAGTGCAGGGTTCTGGTGACTATAGTGTTCTTTTAATGCACATCAATACTAGGGTATCTGCTATTTGCTACATGCAATATGCAACATAAATGCTTAGTAAATCAGAAACTTAAAAATATATGATATAGGGATTGTTATATTTTATATCAGTACTAAATAACTGGCGAATTTAACCCCTTAAGGACGGTTGACGGACAAGGTCCGTCACAGAGGGGAGACCCTTAGTGACGAGTGACGGACCTCGTCCGTCACGCGGTAAAATTAGCCCCGGATCGCCGCTATTGCGGCGATCGCAGGGTTAATGGTGCTCCGGTCTGCCTCTGTATTAGAGGCAGACCGGGAGCACCCGGTCAGGCTGCCCAGCACATGTGCTCGCTCTGACCGCAAGTCGGAGCGAGCACATGTGCTCTGCATACTTACCTACCAGCTCCCTGCACTTCCGGGTTCTGTGTGAAGTGCAGGGAGCTGGAACAGTGCTCATCCTGCCCCCTGTAGGAAAAAATAAATAAAGTTAATTTAAAGTCCCACCCCCCTTTACTCATTTTAATAAAAAATTAACCCCTTCCCTGCCAATTGACTACAGTGATCAGTTGGCAGGGATTACATCTTACAATGATCTGATTTTTTTTTTTTTTTAACCCCTGAGTGTTATTTATTTATTTTTTTTTTTTTAACCCTCAGGGGTTACATTTATTTAATTAAAATATTTTAAAATTATATATTTAGCTAGCTGGGGTGGGTGGAAGTTAGTGGGGAATTGGGGGATTTGGCGTTAGGCTAACTAGGGGTTAACGTTAAAAAAAGTTTTAAAATAAACTTTAAAAAGTTAAAAATTAAGCTTAAAAAAGTTTTAATAACGTTTTAGTAAAAAATAAAAAAAACACCCCCCTTTACCTAGTCCAAATAAAAATTAACCCCTTCTCTGCCAGTCGATCACTGCCTACAGTGATCAAATACAGATCACAGTATTATACTGTGATCTAATTTTTTTTTAACCCCTGAGGATTAACTTTTATTTATTTTTTAACCCACAGGGGTTCAATTTATTTAATTAATTTAAATATTTTATAACTATATATTTTGCTACCTGGGATGGGTGGGAGTTATGGGAAAATGGGGAATTTACTGTTAGTGCTGCTTACTGCTAGTTAGGGGTTAACGGTTTAAAAAAAAAAAGCTTAGAAAAATGTTAAATCTGTAAAAAAAAAAAAAAGTTTTAAGAAAGTTTAGGAAAGTTAAAAAAAAAATTAATAAGCAAAACAAAAGTTTCAAAACTAGATTTTAAAAGTAAAAAATAAAAAATAAAAATACATTTTAAAAACGCTCATTACCACTACACCTGGAACAAATTAGAGAAAAAATTATCCCACGCCAAGGTTCAAAATATGCCTTTTGAATTACCCCAGAGTGTATTCTTTAATAAATAGTATGTGTTTGTGGGGAAGTTTCAATAACCAACCGTCTAAACTACTCCAAATTGGAACATGGACACAGCGTAAAACTTCAAAGTTAGAAAAAAACTGAATGGCTGCGTCTCAAATGCGCCCCTTCAACATCCACATATACCTGGCAAAGGTACATACCGGGGTATTGCTGTACTCAGCCGACATAGCTGAGCAACATATGAAGTATTATACAGTCGTAGCACACATAAGGTTTGCAAAATATACTGTTCAAACTCACTTTGTATGTCAAAAAGACAGAAAAAAACGCTTATTACCACTACATCTGTTACAAGCTGGCGGAAAAATGATCCCACGCTAGTGTTCAAAATATACCTTTTGAAACACCCTGGGGTGTCTACTTTAAGAAATGGTAGGCCTTTGTGGGGTAGTTTGAATTTAAAACCTGCAAAGATGCTTGGAAATTGCACATAGGCCCAGCGTCAAAATTCAAAGTTTGGTAAAAACGGATATGGCTTGGTCTCCTATATGGCACTGTAGCTTCACGAAATAGTGCCAAAGACATTCATTGGGGGTGTCTTTTTACTCAGAAGACTTAGCTGAGCATAATTTGGGGGGTTTGAACTTAGTGGCACATATGAAATATACAAAACGCCCAGCAAAAATGCAATCCGTATGTAAAAAATGCACAAAATAATTTACCACATACTTTGGCATATATTGGTGAAAAAATGGGGGTATGTTTAGGCACAATATGCACCTTATGAGATACCCTGGAGTGTCTACTTTTACAAATGGTAGGCCTTTGTGGGGGGGTTTTGAACAGTCAAACTGTTATAATACCCCAAATGGAAGCTAAGGCTCATTAAATCCATCTCTCAAAATTCTACTGTGAATACTGTAAAGGACAGGTCTCCTATATGGCACTGTAGCTTCACGAAATAGTGCCAAAGACATTCATATGGGGTGTCATTTTACTCAGAAGACTTAGCTGAGCATAATTTGGGGGGTTTGAACTTAGTGGCACATATGAAATATACAAAACGCCCAGCAAAAATGCAATCCGTATGTAAAAAATGCACAACATTTTTTTTTACCACATACTTTGGCATATATTGGTGAAAAAATGGGGGCATGTTAAGGCACAATATGCACCTTATAAGATACCCTGGAGTGTCTACTTTTACAAATGGTAGGCCTTTGTGGGGTTTTTTTGAACAGTCAAACTGTTATAATACCCCAAATGGAAGCTAAGGCTCATTAAATCCATCTCTCAAAATTCTACTGTGAATACTGAAAAGGACAGGTATCCTGTATGGCACTGTAACTTCACGAAATAGTGCAAAAGACATACAATGGGGGTGTCATTTTACTCAGCAGATGTAACTGAACACAAAATAAAACTTTGTACAGGAATAGCACACACCAACTTTACAAAATATACACGAGAATTTCTTTGTTATAAGTTTGTGTGCCAAAAACCAAAAAAAACAAAATTTTACTCCAATATTTAGCAGAGGTTGGCGGTGAAATGGCCAAGTAGAAAGTGTCAAAACAACCTTAGGTAAATAGCCCGTGATGTCTACTTTATATAAATATATACTTTTGTGTGGCAATTTGGTTTTCTTTTATGGCTATTAAGCTTACAAGACAAACATGCCAAATTCCTTGTGCTTTGTGACCTGTAACTACCAAAAAAACCTTAAAATCCAAGACACATTATATATGCTGTAAATCAGAACAACTAAATTAATTTATTTTTAATTACTTTTCTTAACCTGCACTAATTATGCACACATTATTATTGCAAAAACTTTTTTTTTTTAAATCATTTTTTTTTTTAAATGTTTCTGTATTTTTTTATAATAAATAAGCATTTATATATATGTGTGTGTTACATCAAATTAAAGCCCTTTCTGTCCTTTAAAAAACGATGTATAATATGTGTTGGTGCAACAAATTAGTAAAATGCAAATTGCAGTTGAACGCAAACAGCAAAAAATGAAAAAAATGCCGTTGTCATTAAGTGAAAGACAAGCTTTTGAATCTCTGTCCTTAAGGGGTTAAGGATATTGATTTAAATATTTAGCCACATAGCACAATGTTATTAACCTATTGTCTCTTCTCAAAAAAGGCATACTATGTGCGTCTGTGGGATGGATCTAGGTTTCTTTATCAGAAGGTATAAATGATCCAAAACACTAGCATATGATTACCTGATGTATATATTCCAACCATATTTATCCTTCACAGCCATTACATATAAAACAAAACCTGCTTTGTTTCTCAGTATTACCTCCAGGAATATCTGCCTTCATCCTACGCATTATGAAGGAAAGGTAAAAAGGCTCCATACTGCTCCTATCTGTAGGGCCACCGTGGTACAAAGTTATGAGCCAGTTGTTAGGAATTGCCCTAGCACAGAGCACCAGAAAGGAGAAAGAGGACTGATATTCCTGTGTTAAACACTGGACGTCTTTCCTTAAATGAATCCAAGCTTTTTGTTGGATCCCTTTCATATTAATGCTTTCTTCAAGCCTTGACAATCCCTGCTGGCTTAACTCTCAAATATGCTCTGTAGAATACTTGCAGAGAGACTCTATCTCAGTGAGCCTTTCGGATCTACAAATTCCTTTTCATACTTAAAACCTGCTCTTTCCTCTGACAAATATCACAGCTACAATTAATTAACATTCACAAGTTCAAAACAAGTGTCCTGTTCTCTGTCTAAGTCGATCATTCAACATTCGCTATTGATTTCTCATACCTGAAGCATTCACACTAATCATCAAAAAAAAACATTGACTTTACACAAAAAAGAAAAAAAACCCGTTACTCCAAATTTACATGCAATTTTAAGATTGAGATGCAAACAGTTCAGAAACATGCAAATTTGAACAGTTTCTTCACCCTTCCAGTACACTATCTCACATTGAAGCTTGATTTCCTCACCAAAAAGCAGCTTATGTAATTTCAAGACCCTGCCATGGGAGGGAAATTACATTGTCTGACTCAACTATAATTTTTGTAGAAGGCTGAACATGAACTATAGGGTAAATGTGGAAAGGGAGGAGCAAAGGTTTTGTTGAGGTTTTCCTTCTTCTCAGGGGAGAAAAGCTTAAAGGGACTCTCAAGTGCCAGAAAAAAAATAAAAAAATAAAAAAAATCAGTTTTTCTGGCACTGCAGGACCCTTCAGTGCCCCCTCCCTCCTACCCCCCCATCCCATTTTGCTGAAGGGGTGACTTACCCGAATCCAGCGCCGATGTCCATCAGCACTGGGCCAGGCGCCACCCACGCTCCGCGCACATTAGACCTCCACATAGGAAAGCATTATTCAATGCTTTCCTATGGGGATTTCGGCGATGGTGGTGGTTCTCATGCGTAGCGTAAGGACGTCCAGCGTCGTTTAAAAAAAATAAATAAAAAAATTGTGTTTTAAGAACACTGAAGTCCCTCTAGTGGCAGGCATTTTAAAGTAAACAATGCCTTTTTAGAGAAACATTTACATTGCTCTCACTCAGACGGCCACTAGAAGTGCTTCCTGGGTTAGTGCACAGATGTTCAGCACCTCCACGCTCTGGTCTTCCCCATAGAGATGCAATGATTGCCCATCAATGAGGAGATGCTGACTGGTCAGAGAGGCGCTTGGCTCCACTCAATGCCCCAGCATTATAGGAAATATAGGAAAGCATTGGAATGGCTGAGAGGAGACTGCCAAATCTGATGATCCCAGCCAACGTAGCGGATCAGGGGTGGGACCAGCACGGACAGGCCGGCCCGGGCAGGAATAAAGGTAAGTTTTAACTTATTTAAAATGGGGCATGAACTTAGTGTTTTTAACACTATAGGGTCAGGAATACACATTTGTATTCCTGACCCTATAGTATTCCTTTAAAGCAAGAGTGTAACTTTAGCTAGCATTCTAATAGTAATTAGAAAGAATAAGAAAGGGCACCAAGATACAGTGAAATCTGAAACACTGGATTCTATATATTATAGTGGCAGGGTCTTTCACTACAGCCAGACTGGGATGCAGGGCAAGGAAGCATGGGTCTGGGTGCTACCAGCAGTGAAGGGGAGTGCTCTGCAATGAAAGATAACTGTGGCCAATGATCTTTGGGGCTGTGGCAAAAAGGACATAAAGTGAAAGGCATGACTGGTCACTCAAGTTTGTTCTTCGAGAGTTTTTCCCCCCTTAGGAGTTTTATGCAATTAAAGGGATACTACAGTCACCCGGACCACTACATTGCAGGGGTAAGTGTGACAAGAACAGAACAGTGCTCCCAGACCACTTCAATGCAAATTAAATCATTGAAGTTTAATGCAATAATTACATTGCAGGACTAAGACACCAGAGGGAGTTTCTGGTGGCTAACTGACTTTACGTCACCTAACTGATGGTGGATGTCCTCATGCTTTCATGAGGACATTCAGAGTCAGTGAAATCCCCATTGAAAAGCACTGAAGCAATGCTTTCCTATGGAGAGGGTCTAATGCCCTTGCGGCACTCATGGGCATACGCTCGCTCCTGTCCGATAACGTCGGAGGAGGCAGAGCGCCGACCTAGCGCCAAGGGACAACAGCCTGGAATCAAGTAAGTGTCTATAGATTGTTTTTATTTCTTTTCCCCCAATAGTGTGAGGGAGGGGTGGGCCAGTGTAAGGAATATGGATTTGTGTTCCTTACAGAATAGAATCCCTTTACCTTATTTCACCTGCAATACACATATGCTATAATATCTGCATCTGTGCACACAGCGTCAGGTTAATTAAAAACGCTGTTGTCTCAGAGATCTGGAATATCTATTTATTATGAGTGGGGGTCCCAAATATTTGAACAATCATCCATTTGTAAGAAAGTAAAGGAAACTGGAGTATTTGAGCAGTTCATAAACCTCATGCTACAAAAATTCCAAAACAGCACCTGTTTTCCTTAACAGGCCATTTCATATTTTAGAATTCACAGAAGCCAGCAACATTTTAAACGGATCTACATTTCAGCAGAACATCCAATGTGAGTATTTCGGGGAAATATTTCTAGGAAACAATTGAAATTATTTTAGTGCTACAATTAAATATTTAACACTCCATTATCATGTGAATAGATATTTTATTACAATGGTTTGGGATGGGTGAATGAGAAAATAAACCGTAATAATTAGATGAAAGGAACATGCTCACCTTACCCAAGTCCTCCTATCAACTTTATCTCCATTAAGTTATGGGTTATGAAGTTCCAGTCTTCCCTTCAAGGGATAAACGGTTTTAGAATGTTTAAACTCCAAAGTTGGTCTTCAGGCCACCTGTCCTCTCTGTCTAAGTTTAACTTAGAAAAACTGACATGTAGCCCAGGCACTCCTTCCATTATAATAATGCGATGAAGTTGATATGTAGTAGGAGTGTTCCCAAAAATGACAACAAAAAAATAACCTTGTAACATGCACATACGCACCTAATGATTGACATGTACACTACAAATACACTGAAGTTAAACTAACTAGTTTAAATTAAACTAAGTTTTCACATAGTGAAAAATTATGACACAGCAAAATAGTAGCAAAATCATTTTAAAGGATGTGGGGTGCATTAAAAACATCATAAGGCATAAACATGTGGCATATGAACAAAGTACGAACTACCTCGGACAAAATTAAACAATGTCAATACGTGACCATCCCTGCAGCCTCCGAAATGTGCAGGGTAAGTATTGCATACCAACTTAGTCTTGTTGTCATAATATTGTAGTCTGATACTTAACAGTGCAAAAGTCATTACTCGTTAGAACTTTCTTGTCAGGAATATGCTTATGACAGAAGGTGCTGGAGTGAAAGATATTTTAAGTTGTGTCACTTCTAAAATGGCAATGCTGCCATCTGGGGCCAATCTAATAAATGTTTATGCTGAATAGAAGAATACATACAAAAGTGATGTTCCAAAGTTATCAATATTGCATGAAATTATATCAAAGCACAATTCAAAGCAGTTGTTCCACCTATATCAAATTATATTTTGCGTTCACCTAAAATCAGAAATAGATCATTAAAAGTGAAAACAGAATAGTACAAGATAAGGGAGAAAGAAAAAGATAATCTGACAATAGGTTCTTGGATCACAGTACTTCTGATCATAAAGTAAACGTGGGACTATGGAGAATTGACAAGTGAACTTCAAATTTAAAACCAATTTTTTATATTGGCAATTTATACTTTAATCTAAAATTTGCAATTTCATTGCTAAAATATCCACAATTTCCAGCTCAGCAAATAAAGCATTATAAACAATCAATAAACAGGTGTTGTGTGCTGTTCACTCACATCACAACCAGTTGTACATAGTGCCCACAAGAGATGGACACGCTCTGCAAAATCCTTTTTAACATTCAGAGAGGCAAGATCGGTTCTAAGCAGCAGCAAAGGCTCACTCTTGTATCAAATTTACATTGGTAACTACTCACCTACTCCATGTAATTTGTTCTGCATTAAAATATTAGTGCTGTTACCTAGTAGTAGACTACTTTATAGTCTTTCTACAATTATGAACTGCTTTTCCTCATCCTATATATTTAGGGCTCTACGAAAAAAAGTCTCCAATTCTGGTGTTCGCACCACCCAAAAGGTAATTTTATGCACTGCACTTTACAGCTTTCACTCCTTTCTTTCATGTGACATAATTATGCATCACTCTTCCTTCTTTTCCCGCATGGTAAAATGTATACAGCCTTTAACTTGTGATTATCACCATCTTACAATATTTCAAAATTTGTGTTGACTAAACAGATAGCTTTTATGGCAAACTGCAATGACTATCCTGGCAGTAGGTGGTGGGGGGGGGCGGAAAGGCAGCACATGGACATAAATGGGATTCACATCTAGTGAATCCACGCAGAAATTATCTCTATTCTTTTGACTGCATCAGAGGCTTAAAATGGCTAACCCACAGCTGGAAGCAAGTTCTTCTGGAAAATTACAACACATGCTTTAGCTCTGACTAAATTTCACACCAGTATCTTCCAATTCTCTCAACCAAAAGCTACGTAATACAGAAAATGGATTGAGTATTTCTTGTGCTTGCTTTTTCACCTGCTGTATTCCTTCAGACTGCTAGAGATATCCTCGAGAGAATAGAAATATCTATTGTACGTATTAAAATAAGGACACTAGCAAGATCGGTCAACCAACTGTACAAAATAATGGGCTTTGTATAAATTTACCAAGAGGGGACTACTGGAGAGATGCTTGAAAATGAAAGACAGCTATTGTGGTTTAGAAAAGGAGTACATTTGCTAGCTCGATTTTTTATTTAATTACAATTTATTTAAATTTTGTTCCACTTTTTCCTCCTCAATTACTTATACCAAACTATTTATAGTATAATTGCAAGAATTGTGTGACACGCACTAATGAAATATCTAAATTAAAGTTTTTAAGTCACAAAGGCATCTGATGCAGCAATAAATTAATTATAGTAAGGAAATGGAATTCATTATTTTGAAATTATGTAGGTAGATATGCTCAGTACAGTCCATACTTGCCTGTACCAAACTTTGCTATGTTGCTTTTATAAGAAAAAAGTGGTCATACTGGAGTCTGAACAAGTCTAAATGGTTCATGTCACAGGAGATTGGACTCCTCGTACGTGTTCCCTTTGTCTAATATCCCCCTGCATTTGAATGGAATCACTACCAGATAATTGTTCCCTTGTGATCGTCTATCTGTTCCCTTCTGTTTGGTTACCAAACAGACTATGTGTGGCCCTCCCCTTGTTAACACCTCGTAATCAATGATCACCCCTGGCTGTAAACCACAAACGAGCAATCAACTCAAGTGCTTCCCTGGGTGGCCGCCATTCGCATATACGAACACACGTGCTATCGGGAATGGCAGCAGTCTTGTCTCCTGAACGCAGACAGCGGTACATGATCGACGGCATGGATCTCTGAGTCTGCTACACAAGCTCGCGAACCCCTGCCTGTTCGACTTAACGACCAGCTAGGAGAACTATGTTCGGGATCATTCATGGTATACTACTACTACTACCGAACAAGGGAAGCATTCATGGTTTAAAAGACTGGTGATGCGTTCGTCGGTGTACTCACAGGAACCCCCGAAAGTCGACTATGTTATAATCTAACTCTCGTTTTACTGAACCGATCTGAGCACTTTTTGGATATGTTGTGTGCTCAGATCGGGGCTTCTCGTGAATATGATTTTTGTGAGGTTCCTGTACTGTTTTCATGTATTTTTGTAATATGTTAAAATTATAAGTTTTCTTATTTGAGAGATAATGGAGTTCTCTTAATTGGAGCTTAATTATCTCTCAAACACAATGGCTTGTGGGAAGGAAACCCCTGTGATTTGGTCTTAAAAACCCCATGTTAGGGGTCACCGAAGAAGACGTAACAGACCTCAAACAAGGCCTCTCGGCCCTGGAGGCGACTGTGCACAAGTTACAAGCCGCGCACAGCAACACAAACCTCAGGCTAGACTCCCTCGAAGACAAAGACCGGGAGAAAAACTTGAAAATACGGGGGGTGCCGGACACAGTGGCGTCAGAGGAGCTATCCCACCTCATTAGACGCCTACTGGCTTCAGTACTGCCCGCAAACACGGCAAAATCAATTGTGCTAGACGGCGTCTACCGCATAGCAAAAATTGCCTAGAGCACCCACTGCCTCCCCAAAAGACATTATAGTCCGATTCCATGCCCACGCAGATAGATAAAGGCTCCAACAGGCACTACGGGATAAAACAACCTTCCACTTCGAAACGCACCACCTGACCTATCAAGATCTTACCATACCGTTGGTCTACCCCAAGGGCTCCAACGGCAATTGTGGAGTATAAAACCTACAGAGCTGTGGCACCGGAAGAGGCAATGTTCCTGGCTTCCCTCAGCCTGGCAGATATTCCATCAGAGAACCTGAGGCCCCGACCCGGTCACTCCTGGGACGTTTCGAATATCATGCGGTTCATTCCTGCCGGAGAACGGAACACAGTGACTTGAATCACAAAAGGCCCTAAGTAAATGTTTTGCCACACTGTTTCTAAAGTTCAGTAGTTGATTTAGTTAGCTCACGGTCTATCCCTAATATACTCCAGATGCCCCACGGACAGTCGGCACACATACCGCCACCCTAACACTTGGGTGTAACAGCCCAAAGTGTACCCACATATTAGACCGGTAATAGCGATCCACTCAAGCTTGCACAACCTGATTATGTTCCATTTGCCCCCACCCCTTGCTACCCCCATGGTTAGGGGTACATATGACTTCATACACACACAGCGAACAGGGACACCTGCTGTCCAACCCTTAATATTATAAATGTGTTCCCTAATTCGAATCTTTACATTTCTGGAGGTTATATTGTCGATTAATATTATAAATATTAAAACATTTATAATAATAATCGACACTATAATATAAACAGAAATAGAGATGGACAAACAGCACCACTTTGAAGAAGGCACTTCGCCGAAACGCGTCAGTGGCATATTGTATGGACTATATTTTATCTGCAATTTGACTTTAATGTAAGTTTTCAATAAAATCTTTTATTTTGATCCTGCATCCTGGATTTTTGGATTTGATTGTTTCAAGACAAATTTGGCTCTACCCTAACCATTGCAGAAGTCCATCTCTGCTATAAACTTATAGTCTGAGTCAGCTTTTAAAGCGACTCAGCAACATGTGAGTTTGACCAGTTATTTTACAGTTTTTAACTCAAGTGCAAACTGTGTTACCCTATGGTCTATTTATGTTTTATATCCCTTTAGGTATTCATTTATACAAATATTGGTACCCCCCTTATTTTTGTTTACACTTTGTCTCACTATTTATGTGAGTTTGAGAGATTCACACAAGGTGATAGTAGCACCTACAATCACTGGTTCCAACAAATTGTTAATTATATCTGGCTGAGCAGCCATGTTAGTAAAATAACAGTAATGTCCGATCAAATATGGCTGCTCAGCCAGAATAAAAAAAGAAAAAAAAAGTTTTACAAAAATTAAATGCAATATTTTTCAAAAATTAGAAGTAAAAATTTGATGACAGTTGTTTTAGTAATGCACGGTCACTAAGAGAGCAAGGGGGAGTGTGTATAGTAGCCTCTTAATTCAGGCTTGTTTTTAAAATAAGATATTCACACATAAAATCCCTCTAGGCACTTGGCAGTGTTTAGGCTTGAGAGGCTCTCTTCTCAAGAGATCAGGGTCACATATTGAAGCACAATCAGAAGAAGCCGGGAGGCTTTGCACTCCAGCACTGCCAAGTAAGGACTCGTATATCCTCTGTGCTTCAGTTCCTTAATTTCACATTCACTTTAGTTTGTATCTTTACAGTCTTAAATTGACACTATAGTGACCAGAACAACTACAGCTTGATGTAGTTGTTCCGGTGAGTATAATAGCTTACTTCGGGCTTTTTTCATGTAAACACTGCCTTTTCAGACAAAAGGCAGTGTTTACATTGCCCCTAGGGACACCTCAGATGGCCACTGGAGGGGTTTCCTGGCTCAGGGCAGCACAGTAAGCAGCACTGCTGTTCAGTGTCCCCAAGCTCTGCATGGAGACACTGAATTTTCCTTATAGAGATGCATTGATCCAATGCATCTCTATGAGGAGGTCCTGATTGGCCAAAACGGCATTTGGCCCCATTTGGGAAAGCATTGGATTGGCTAAAAATCTTCCATTTTGATGATGTCACAGGGGGTGGAGCCTGAGCTTGGGGTGGAGCTGACTTTTTTTAGAGAGGCTAAGGGGGACCAAGCCATCTAAATGGTGGGTTTAGCACCGTTTTACATGTTTGTGTTCCTGACCCTATAGTGATCCTTTAACCATGCTCAAGTAACTGTTGGAAGGAAGACTGTTGGCAAAATACTTGTGATTTGTGTGAATGTTAATGTAGTGTTTTTGATGCAAATAGCCGGTCCCTGCACCCTTTTCTTTGTAAACAGTTCCTTTTCTCTTAAAAGACTGAACTGTAAGAAAGCCTCTAGTGATTGTCACTTACACAGAAACTAAGAGCTTTGTCCTTACAGTCCTGCAAGGACACCCACCTCCTGGCCATCGTTCATGCTCCTTACAAAGTTTTCTATGACTTGGCAAATCTAGTCAGTGATGTTGGCATGGAGTGACGTCTCTCCGTTTCGGTCACCCCTAAACCAGCGCAAGAGAAGTCGGCTAGGAGGTGTCCATAACACCTACAATGCTGTGGTTGCTATTGATGAAGAACAGAGGGACCTCTTCTTTTCAGCTTTCACTCGACTGTCATTGCCTTTGCACTCTGAGCCATTGACTGACAGCAGAGAAAGAAATAAAATAAAATATTTTTAAAAGGTTTTTCTCTTTATTTATACATTTTCTAGCAAAACTGCTAGCACAATGTGTAGATAGATAAAGTCTTATGCTTAATATAATGAGCATAAATGGTTTGGGACAGGACAGGTGCCCTTTAACGATAAATATGGTTGAACACTTTAGGGAGTCGCATTGGAAAATTTTCAGTTTAGCAGAGTTGGTTATTAAAATAACTTTTATTTTAAGTAAACAAAAAAAAAAAGTTCTAGTGAAAAATGCTTTCAACCAGTTATGATCAAGGCATACCAACATTTAGAAATACTATATTTGAATACACATATGACAGACAAACAGACCTATATAAAACCATTAAAATACATGGAATAACTGAATAATAAATATTAGTGTTACAAATATTAGGGTACCCTTACAGAAAGGCCATCCCCTTTTAAAATCCCTGGATCAAAAGCGTTAAGTACAACAATATCAGGTCTCAGTCTCATTAGTTTTCATTCATCAGGAGGGGGTGGGTGGGTGTGAAGGGATGTTTAAGAGGCAAAAGGATCCTGAAGCACAGTTATGGAATTCAATTATAGTTTGCAGAGACGGTTAATTATGGCTCAGTGACTCACACTTCTTGAAAGAAAGGATAACCTTAAAAGTAATTTGGAATTTAAGCTGCAGTCGTACAGAACCTGTGATTTTCATTACCCACATTAACACTTCATTTAAAAAGACAAAAAAAATTAAATAAAAAGCCAATGTTCAGTGTGGTTTCCGCCAAACTTTACACTTTTTATGCTGCCATTGTGTCCCAATCTGCCAGCTTTAACACGGACATAGGGAGGTATTTATTTGATGCCTGCTCTACCCAAACTGTATTCAGGCTAAATCCTCCATGTGTATTTAATAAATCACACTAGTTAGGTGGGCAGGATTAGTTTCAAGTCACCTAATGACTATATCATGAGCAGCCGCATTAAAAAGGATTAATATTAATCTTGGCCATTTTTATGAAAGGCCAGGCACAACTAACATGAACAGCAGCAGCAGGCAGCGTGAGAAATCCCAAACAAGAGTAAGGAGATTAATGGGACCTCGGCATGCTCTGCTTAAAAGCCTTTAAAGAAAGACATGAGCATTATATTGTTGCACAGAGTACTTAGAAATTAAGTCAAAATATAATGCTGTTTTAGTCACAAATTCACTGTAAGTATGCACGCCGATGTCTTAAAGGGACACTAAGTGTCATAGCCACTTGATCTTTTTTGTACTTGCTGTGACACAAGGAACCTTTGAGAGCAGTCCTTATAGTTTGTATCAAACTTTTTGACAGAAATTGGGGTTCTGCCAGCACCCATTTCACAGATTACCTCCAAACAGTCCTGTGTTCCCAGCTCAAAATTACCTGCAAAAAGCACAGCAAATCAATGAGATTGAGCTGTGCATAGTAATATCTGCTCACGTGAGAGGACTTTAATAGATCTCTCTATAGTCAGCTAGAAGATGTGCTGCTCTGAGTGGCGTTTGCCTGAGTGGACTGTCAGCCTGGTGTGAACGCATGCTAGTCTGATAAGTCCCTGTCACCCCTTTCCCAGACGAGCAGGCCCTCATCAGCAGTCCTTTGTACCCTCCCACGTATAGTCCTGGATTCAGGTCATTCAAAGCTGGGAGGTATGTCATTTCCACAGAGAATTTTTTTGACGAGGAAGTGGAATGCCTCATTAAACCAGCAGGGGCAGCAGGATCGGGGTCCCAGTAGAACCCCCTTTTTGTTTGTTGTTAAACCAAAATGTATTTATTTTTTAAAACTAAACACTGTAGGCACTGCAGTCAAGAAAGTTATAGCGGTAATGATATTTTGTATGCTCCAACATTTTATACATACTATTTTTAGTGTTTGTGGAACCGCTCATTTAACACTGTTTTACGGAGATCATGCGTTTAAGATTGTATTTCAATCTTGAAGAATAACACTTATATAACACTTAAAAGCAGAGAAATCACACTACATTATACTTTTTTTTACATTAATACATGCGTTCATATTACGGTTTTCAATTCCATGAACTTTGAGAAAGTGCTCAGTCTAATCACGAAACATGTAAGGGAATCCTGACTTAACTGGACTCAAACTGGCCTGCATTTTATAGAAGCAATGTAGTGCTCATATAGTTTTACGTCTCGTGGGGAGTTTTCTGGTATAGTTATCCCATTACACAGCACACCGCCTGCAGATACTGGTATTTTTCTTCATGTGGACTGTGAAATAGTTTGGAAGAAATCGGACTTGTGCAGTTATATTAGAGAAATCTTTGCTTGTTCAGGTTTCCAGCTTAATACAACATATTAACAAAACATAAATTAATATACACACACACACACTTCTATTTCCAAACCCTCTTGCTTTTCAGTTTAAACTAAAAGTATTAAATGAACATTCTAAAATGTTATATTGATATTGCAACTTTAAAAATGAAGAATGCAGCTGCTTGTTGTATCAAACAGAGGTTCTAATGAAACAGTGGAATGGTGCCAATAGAACAGCAATTTTAAAAGTGGTAAACTTTACATAGCAAACAGATCCAGTGTCAGATTATATCACTGACAGATAAACAGATGGAAAGTCTTCCATTAGGCAGTGCAACCACAGAAGGGACTCTAGTACCAAATTTACTTTAAAAACATATATACACGTTTATTTGTTCATTTATATTACATTTTTAAAACATCCTTCCTGCTAGACATGCCTCCCAATGAAATAGGAAAAATTTAAAAAAAGAAGAAAAAAAAAGAAAATCCTTTGCAGGGACTAGGAAATAGACTGAAATTTCTCAGGCAGTCAATAACAACCCACAACATTTAAAGGGAAACAACTACGGGTTAATGTAGTTGTTTTGGCGAGTATGGTCCGTCCCTGGAGGCTTTTAGCACTGTCTTTTCAGGGAAAAGGAAGTATTTACATTTCTCCCTAGGGACACCTACAGTGGGCCCATCTGGTGTCCCATGCGGTGGGGGCGCCACGGGCCTTTAACAGCGTGACCAGGCTGCTTTCACGGGAAGTACATGCCACCAGTCACTTTCTCCCAACTATGAGGAGAGCACTGAGTGGGAGGCAGAGACGTCACAGGCAGCAGGGGAGAAAGAAGCAAGGAGAGAGCTGCTCCCGACTCCACACTTGAATCAGCCTTAGCAGGACCCCAAGCAATATAAAACGTATGGTGTGTGTGTGTGAGAGAGAGTCTGTTTTGGTGTGTAACTGTGTGGCAGGGTGTATGTATGTGTTAGTATATGTATCAGAGTGTAGGTGTCTGTATCTGTCAGTGTGTATCTGCGTATGTCAATGTGTATGTATGTGTGTGCATAAATCCAATCAAATAACAGTACACGCAAACATTACATAGAAACACACCCCTGTATTAAAACGCTAAAATGATATACAAACACCCATTCAAACACTACACATCTGCATTTAAAAGCAATACTAAATACAGACACACCTTTGTATTCAAACGCAAACACTGCCCACAAATACAACTCTGCAAGGATGGGCAAATAGATCTCCAGCTGGCATAGCACTGTGGGAGTTGTATGAGAGATGGGGGTCTATCTTTTGGCCAATCTTGCACTAGAGGAGAGCCCAAAATAATTTTTTGCACCACGGCCCCCCTCTACATTAGTTCCGCCACTGGATTTAAAGCATTTACACTTCAGCACTTACGCAATTACGTACGCAAACAGAATAGTAACTTAGTGCTAACTAAAAATTCACATAGTTGAGCAGCAATCCCATTTCTGTGTCTTACGGTACATCCTGTGAATAGAGTTACACCTGTTTACGTCAATCAAAATTCTACTACAACAGGTGATCCATATACCGGCCGGGTTCTGTTCTTATGACTGTCGTAAAATTAATTAGCTGGTAAGTGAGGATGCACTAGAAAGCATGTGCTAGAATTTACCCAAACATAGATCAAGTCACTAGTGCGGGGAATCCCTCGAATCTGTGTTAGGGGAAAATTCCCCGAACATGGACCAGCTCTTGTGCAGGTAAGTGAGGGGGCTACCTGTATAATAATGCACCTAGAGATGATAAACCATCAGCTAATGGTCAATAAATGGTAAATGCAAAATATTACATTGCAATCTAAGGGTTTATGGGATTCCACAAGCAAACAGCAGATATATATATATATATATATATATTTTTTTTTTTTTTTTAATAAGACTTGCATAAATACTTATGATCACAAAAGTTATAAGGTGGTTGGTTGGAAAACAAATCAAGCTGATAAGTGTTTGGACTCCCAAGAACTAATTTCAAATATATGAGACCTGTTTCTCTTTGTTAAACAACATTATAAATCCTGAGAATGAGCAGCAGATTCCTTTATGCGCAGTGCATCGACATTAATCAGAAAGTTACCGCTCTGAAATCATGTGTATACAAATTCAGTAGAGGCAGCTGGGAAGGTTTAGGCTACAGTTAAGTGTGTTTATTTTTAACGCTGCCTTTCTTGACTGCATTCTTCCTTAACATACAGTGCAAGCATTCTGCAGAAATGTTGAAGCTCGGACCGGTTAGCATAAATAGTCATATGGCAGGCTTTTGCATACGGTGGCAGAAAATATCTCTCTGCGTAAAGGGCTGTGTAGCTGAAAACATTCGGCCTGCTGCTGTGTCCACAGTCCATTCTGCACACACAAGGTCAAGCCCATCCAATCTGACTGCATCAGTGTCATGGAATGCTGAAGTACACATATTTGCCATTCAACACGAAAACGGCTTTTCAAGTTCAATCAACTATAAATGTTGCTTTGTTTTAATTTTCCAGTGAACTTCCTGGAACCTATTATCAGGCTGTCAGGGATGTATATTTAGCAATGGCAACATGGCCTCTTTGCAGCTGCACCACTGCCCATGTCACCTCCAATAAACAGAAAAACAATCTCAGGGGCCAGGAGCTACCCATTACAGCCTGCTGTTAGACCTTTTAACCACAGGTGAAATATTAGATTATTACATAGGTGAACAGAAATGTTAAAAGGCAGGGATACGTTAGTTACATATGACATGCCTATTTAAAAAAAGTGAGGCCATCATCTCTATTTTCCTGGAAAAGGTTGATCTTGAAATACCATAAAACATACCCAACAATGGAAAAGCAGTGTAGCTGATGAGGGATGCACATTCAAAATGGTTTGGTTTTTATTTACCCTCTTGTACAAGGAAACTGTGTACCATACTGCCAAAGAATGCACAGCATATATCTCAAAGAGTTGGAATACCGTATTTACTATGGCCTATATAGGGAGGATTATCGGAAACCTTACATCAAAACTAGTCATGTTTTGTAAAGTATATATTGCAATAAACGGAGCAATATTTTGCATATACATATCATGAATAACTTGTTGTTATGCAGTCAGGTGTGCTTGACACGAATGGTTGAAAACATGTCCTATATCCAACAGTGTGCATTGATTAACATTCTGAGTTCATCATACGCACCCTGTGGTACAGCACTAGTAAAGTGCAAGTAATTAATATGGATAAAACATTTGATAGCACAAAATTAAGTTACTACAAGTTCTGAATCAGCCATCTGTGCTTTTGCAGATCATTTATTTGTGCATTTTCAATTTGGAAATGTTGCCATTATTTTATGCTGTGTCACACTACGATATTGCTCTATTTTTATCGGTGTATAACACACAAGTGAATTATTGCAATATTAGGTAAATCTATATTTATTTCCATTACTTCATATTTCATACAGTTGTTTTTTTTCTATGCAACAAAAAATTAAGTTAACTACATACACACAAAATAGCAAACAACGTTTGGGTACATCAGGGTTGTGACTAATTTTGCAAAAAAACCAGACAGATCTGGTGTGGGTATGGTAACTGCGGGGTGAAGAAAAGGCACGTTTTACTTACCTCAGACTGTCCCTCGCGGCCACTGCCATCTTCATGCCGCAGGTCCTCTTCGGCTCCTGGCACTTCAGTCCGTGCTGTATTCTTGTGCCTGTGGACAGTACAATCCTAAAGTCTATTGAGGATCCTACAAGAAGCCAGATCCTCCATAGAGAGAGCCTGAAAGTTGGTGGTGGAGCTCCGCCTTTTGTCAATGCTGGACAACCTCAAGCATATGACAAAGTAGTCACAACTGTGTCTTATATTTTAGGATTGCATTGGAATTTTAATGAAATTTTTAAATCGGTACCTTAAGATTATACCTTTATGAAACACTGAAAAGTGACATTCACTTTGAAAAAAAATAATGAATAAATGTCATAATGCAGGACAGAAATGCTCTCGTCAGATAAAGACAGATAGAAAAACGTTATATATTATATTGGAACTAACCACTCTGCTATAGTATAAATTATACATGAGACCACTGACCGATGTCTGTGCAATCAATTTTTTTTTTCCCCCAAGCTGCATGGTTTTGTATACATTTCAATAAAGAATATAAAATCTAAGGAAAAATAGGGAGACATTTAAAAAAATAGTATTGTATCAAAATAAAATGCCATCTTAAAAGGATATAGACAACAAAAAATTAAAACTTTTGCTTCCTTCTAAACAAATCAGACACTTTGTCTCATTTACAATATCACAGACTTCAAAATAACTACATTTATCAGTAATATTATAAGATAGTACAGCAACAAAAAACAGTTTACAAAAAGACTCTTGAAGGAAACTGGTGCCGGTTTAAGTGTATAGGCCAGTAAATTAAACATTGAGGCACTGTACAAATTTCCTGCATCAGTCCTCTCTAATATTTCCTGAGGGCCAGCGGACAAGTTGGGATTTAATCTAATAATCCTTTTTGACTTCATACACAGAGCATAACACGAAGATGTTCGGTATCTTAAAGTCTGTCATTATGGAAGCCAGAATTTCAGAAACATTAAAGCAAATTAAGGTGATTTCTTAACTGCAAAAATGTACCTGTGCAATACAGTTATGTTTCATGGCTTGCAACGGATTTACAAACGTTTGAGCAAAGAACAGATAACAGTGGTCTATTATGGAGAATTGCATATCTGGGAATTATGTATAGAGAGGTGTATTTTCATTTTGATACACTGGGGGATATGTATCAAGAAGGTGAATTGAAAAATCAGATTATAAAGTGTTCTAAAATTGATCTAAACGTTGAGTGCTTTCTTTATAGTAAAGTCTAATAATTTAGAGTGAAGGGGAAAAAATAAGCAAAACAGAACATTTTTCTGTTGTAAAATATGGTACAAAAGGTTTACAAACCTGTTACAAAAAATTGGGGCAAAAATTGCAGGTAAAAAAAAATAAAAATATTTGCAGAACATTTAAAGTAACACTGCCAACTAAACTTTGATTAATCTCCCCTTTAACGCATGGGCAGTACCTATTTTATCGAGGGCTTTAGAAGGAAAATGGCAAAAGTATTCTGTACCTTCTTATGTCTAGCATAAACATATATTGTACATACTTATTCCTAGTACTAGTAATTCCTAGTATTTAAAAATAAGAAAAAGGCATTTAAAGCATTTTTAAAATCGGACAAATCCGATTCATCCTATAAAACATATAAGGAAGCCAATAATGCGTGCAAAATAGGGAATTAGATTCGCTAAACCTCAAAATGAAAAAATGATAGCCAAAGAGAGCAAAACCAACCCCAAAGCATTCTTTAAGTACATAAATTCTAAAAAACCCAAAAATGAAAGTGTAGGTACACTAAAAACTGGAATGGGGGTGTTAGTTAATTAAGACCATGAAAAGGCAGGAATTTTAAATAACCATTTCTCCTCTGTATATGTTAATGTTATGAAGAACCCATGGCAATAAATGTGCAAATGATTGCTGCTAAAAATGTGCAGAATAATTGTGATTGGTTAACTCAAGACAAGGTGCTGCAGCAACTAAAGAAAGGTAATATAAACAAAACTCCAGGGCCTGACTGTATTCATCCACGAGTACTTAAGAAACTAAGTGTAACACGCCTCCCTGACAGGACAAGGAACCAAACATGCAGAGATGTGGCTACCATGGTTCCTATACATAGCCCAATACAGGCGGGATGGAGATGCTGCCAGGGCCGCAGAGGGGACGTCGGCAGGGACGGGGCCCGCGTAACACAGATCGTACCGCACAACCCCTTACTTTAACTTTCCACTCTATCCCACTCCCACATCTCATTTCCACTGGCCAACGGCCGGGGTGCCGGGCCAGGGGGACCAGGTGAGGGGACCGACCACATGAAACACAGCTCACCACACCTGTAATAGGTGGAACACACCCAACACCACCACAACCCAGCTCAGGTCCATCCCCTAAGCGTTTTGTAACACATCACTGAACATTCTAAAACACAGGGAGCATAGTCAAAGAATCGACACAGAACACTCACAACACCACATGACTTACCCGCACTTAACACATATCTCCCTCTCCTTATAGATCTCGCACCACCCGCACATCAATGGGAGCAAGGAAGCCTACTACAACATACACTAGATTAACAGCGATATAGAGGAAAATGACAGGTGAAGCAGGCGATACGCAGACTCCTCCTTAAAGATATACGATCTCGCTGTCCATTAACCAATGTACACTAATCGTAGTGGAGGAGACCATGTGACCACATTAGAATAGCAGAAAGCAAACATGAACACTAACAAACATGAGACCGGGGGAGTGCTGAACCCAGGCATAATGTCCCCCTGAGGTTCACGAGACCTATGAGACTAACCAGAAACAAAACCTACGACCTACTAAGCTTGCACACATCGCAAAACTTTCCAATTGTACAAACGAAATATGTTTATGTTCATGGAACTCATTATGTTTAACAACAATAGAAATACCCACTGCTTATTTTATTATAAATACATAAAGTGCAAAAATCACAATCAAAAATGGCAATACCACAAGGAACCGGTGTGCCCATCGCTACGGTGGGCTTGCGAGCCCAAAAGTCTGTATTTATCACCCAACGCCAGTTCTCTGAAGCATCATAAAAACTCCTATTCCTTTAGAGATCTACAAGTCTCTAGTATGTAAGTTTATGCATGAAAAATAAAATTCAGATTTAAAAAAAAAGAAACTAAGTGTAGAAATAAGTGAACCTCTGTTTTTAATCTTTCAAGATTCTTTTCTTTCAAGAAGTGTTCCGGAGGATTGGAGGAAGGCAGATGTGGTTCCTATATTTAAAAAGGGTTCTAAATCCTTGCCTGGAAATTATAGACCTGTGAGCTTAACTTCTGTGGCTGGGATATTAAGGGATAATATTCAAGAATTCCTTGAGAAGAACATGGTTACCAGCAAAAATCAGCATGGTTTTATGAAGCACAGGTCATGTCAAACAAACTTGATTGCGTTCTACGAAGAAGTAAGTAGAAGTATAGATCAGGGTGTTGCAGTGGATGTGATCTATTTGGATTTTGCCAAGGCATTTGATACAGTTCCACACAACAGATTAGTGTTCAAACACAAGGAAATCGGTCTAGATGAAAATGATTGTTCTTGGGTAGAACATTGGCTTAAAAATAGAATACAAAGAGTTGTCATTAATGGTAAACTTTCAATCTGGACAGAGGTGGCAAGTGGTGTCCCTCAGGGGTCTGTTCTGGGACTCCTTTTATTTAACATGTTTAAAAATGATCTTGAAAAAAGCATTAAAAGTCATGTTTCAGTGTTTTCAGATGACAAAACTCTGCAGCAAAGTAATATCTTGCGCACATTGTATTACTTTTCAGAGGGCTTTAAATAGACTGGGGGACTGGGCACTCAAATGGCAGATGAAATTTAATGTTGAAAAATGCAAAGTTATGCACAAGCAACGTATAACCTTCACGGAAGTGAATTAGGGACTAACTATTGTGTGGAAAACGGACATTACATAGGACACAAGGTCATGAGTTTAGACTGGAAGAAAGACGATTTCGTCTAAGGCAAAGGAAAGATTTTTTTACTGTAAGAACAATAAGGATGTGGGATTCTCTGCCTGAAGAAGTGGTTTTATTAGAGTCCACACAGATGTTCAAAACAAGAACTAGATGCATACTTGCAAAAACAGAATATTCAAGGATATAATTTTTCAATGTGGGGTAATAGCTGCTTGATCCAAGGATAAATCTGACTGCCATTCTTGGGTCAAGAAGGATTTTTTTTTTCTAGCTTGTTGCAAAATTGGAAGTGCTTCAAACTGGGTTTTTCACCTTCTTTTGGATCAACAGCAAAAAACAAATGTGAGGAAGGCTGAACTTGATGGACGCAAGTCTCTTTTCAGCTATAACTAATGAATGCAAGTAAAAAAATAAAAAATTAAAAGGAGGAGGGGGGAAGGGGGGGCAACCTTTGTCCAGAGCCTGCATCAGAAAGCATGTTTCGGTTAATATGTGGCATATAATATTACAAACATAACTACAATTTAAACTCCCCCTTTAAACCTTTCTGTGAAAACCATTGTGACAAAACTCCCAATATACAAGAATGGAACACAAATTTGTTTGTTTTTTTAAATAATCTTCAAAAGTTATAGAGAAAGCGCAAAAGCAGTGCATTAGATATTTAAACACATAAAAGGGGCTTTTGTATCCATGCTGCTTTCACTAGAAGTAAACATTTGTTGATTATTGTATGTGTAAATTAAAGGAAATTAATGATAGAAAATGAAAACTGCAGAAAAATACACGGGGGGCGGAGTCAAAACTATATGGCGATGTACTCTGATTTGTTGTTTGGTATTTTTAGCTGACTAAAAGCTGCTAATAACCTAGGGGCAACCATATTTAAGCTATGAAATACAGGATGTTAAAAAGTAAAAACATGCAGGTTACATAATTATTACATAGTTTTAGACTAAGTGCATTTGGGCATGGCCTTCCTTTGTCAAACATGTTATGTTAGAATACTTTTCTTGTTTTATCTATTGTAAATCACTGCGGAATATGTTGCAGTTATATAAACATTTGTAATACACAGGTTAATTTCACTAAATGTGCTCATTATATAAACTAAAGTTAAAGTGACCATGTTTAACACATAGGTAGTAAGCATAGCAGACAGCAAAGCATTCCATCCCTTTCACATGTCTGTAAGTAGTCTCCTGCAAATAGATAACCTTTTAAGTTTATTTTAAGTACCCTGTCCCCTTGGTAGTTTTTCTAGAGTGGAACATATGTGTCTGCTCACTCATTTTGATCCAGTCACTGCGATCTATGATGTTACAATGAAATATTTTTGAAATGTCATAGCATCCCAGCTACAGGGATATGCTCTAAAGTTTTAGAAGAATTATGGAATGTCATTTAGACATATAATCTGTTAGCACAGTGGGTCACCGTGTGTATAGATTTAGTTGCTTCATTTCATAGCAAGATAAACATGTCAGAAAATTACTTCTTTCAAATTGAATCTGGTTTTAATTTATTTTAAAATCCTGTGTTACCTTATAACCAGTTATGTTATAAGGTGGTTTACGGTCACTTGAAAAGGTACTGTATTGGACAGTGGCTAATTGACTTAAAGGGACACTCTAGTTCCCAGAACCACTACAACCTATACGGTTTCTGGTATCTATAGCATGTCCCTAAATGCTTTTCAGAGTTAAGGCAGTGTTTACATTGCTGCCTAGTAACACCTCTAGTGGCAGTCACTCAGACAGACATTAAAGGTGCTTTCTATTTCAGTACTTGCATTTAGCATCTCCATGCTCTCCATATAGATGCATTGATTTAATACACCTTTATGAAGAGATGTGATTGGCACAGAATTTGCAACTCATGCACAATAGCCTCCCAATGCCTATGGGAAAGCATTGGTTTGTCAGAGAATGATTATCTCAGCCATGCAGGTGGGGCCAGTATGGCAATGGAGAAAAGGTAAATAAGAATTTCATTTTCCTAACACTAGTGTTCCTTTAAATGTGCAACACTTTATTAAACGTGAAGAGACACTTAAGAAATCCATTTTGCTAGCATGCGAAATCGAGGCAACATAAACTAAGCATATTGGAAATTATGCCCAAAGTTTTGCTGCAAAATCAACAGCAGCTACTTGCACATCTGCAGCACAGTCACCACTGGCACATTTCATGAAATGCCATCTTAGCTAATGAGCATGCACGGACAACTCAATGGGAACTTCTTTGCATTTTCAGGTCAGTCTTAAATTAGAGGGGCAAAGGTTTAAAAATAATATCAAGTAGTATTACTTTACTGAGAGGGTAGTGGATGCATGGAATAGCCTTCCAGCTGAAGTGGTAGAGGTAAACACAGTGAAGGAGTTTAAGCATGCGTGACATAGGCATAAGGCTATCGTAACTATAAGATAAGTCCAATGACTAATAGAAAATTGGGCAGAATAGATGGGCCGAATGGTTCTTTTCTGCCTTCACATTCTATGTTTCTATGTAACTCATTCATTTTTTTTGGGGAGGGATGCATTGTACATAGCATTTTCCACAGATACAGTCCAAGATTCTATTTATTTATTCCACATGATTCTTTAAGACAGGAAGGTTAGCCATATTACGGACATACAGCAACAAATGTGACATTGATTGTATTAATGGAAATAGGGGTGGAGATGAAGATAAGTGCTTAAAATAAGACTTTGGCCTTTTTGACAACCAAAAAGTTGCAGAGTGTTAAAATTAGGAAAAGGTTGAAAGACACAGCAGGGGCAGATATTGATAAAAGTAACACTAGATGCTGCTTGCAAGGATAGCAAGCCTAGACTGCACACAAAACATTTACAAGTTATGGAGCTATTACTAATGCATTTCGAAGTACTTACTGGTTGCCATCTTTTGGTTGACGTGACAGGGTATGACATTTTATCCACCATTACTGTAATTAATGAGCTCTGCAGCTCTCTGGTCTACAGCCTAATAGATGGGCTATAATATTAACGCAGTCAAATAACTAGCTGTATTAAGCTCGTTATCAAAGTATTCAAATCTTAAATATATGCATGCCTTGGTGAGACATTGTTTTTAAAAAAAATTAAAAAGTAATGAAAGCTAAAATGTATCCTTTATGGTAAAAGGGACACACTACATAGTCCAAAAAATAAATAAATATATATATATATATATAAAATTCCTGTTTAGTAGAAATACATAAAAACATGCTTGCATTTATACATTTTTATTAATTGGGCTTTATCTAAAAACTGCAGTTCTCTGCTGCTGTTCTATGTCTGCTGCCTCTGCAAGCTGTCACCTTCGTCCCAAGTCCAGACTTTCTGTGGCTAGCCAATCACAGACTTCCCAATTTAGCTCAATCAGAAGTCTTTGCAAAACAGGGGCTTTCTTTTACGTCCATTGAGCTAAACAAACCTGGATCTAACAGGGCCGGTTGTCTGATGGACAGTCAGGGGTCCTGTTACTTAACAAACAAGGTTAATTGATAAAAGTGCACGTTTCTATTAAAATCTGCATGTTTTGTACTCTTCACACAAAGCATTTCAGCAAGTTAAGTGTCTATGGGTCTGGAGTGTTTCTTTAAATAATTTGATATTATAATCTCACATGCATTTTCTTTATGAGGATTTGGGGGGAATAATGTTCATAACTTTCGAAAAATGTCTAGATCACTACTACTTCTTCCATTTTTAAAAGCTGAAAGTACTACACAGCATCATACCAACTGGATGAAGGTTTCACATTAAACTACAGTGAAAATGTGCAAAATTTAAAGTATTAAGATATACAATCATTATCTATTCACAACTACAGCAAAGCCACATCCCACTTTGTTATAATGTACAAAAATCAATAATAGACTAAATGCGGGCAGTTTGGGATTTCTAGAATATCAAGACTCCTTGTCTGTTACTTAATATGCCAATTGTAATAAGTTCCAAGAAGAGGCTGGAAAAAAAAAATCTGCAAGAAGCTGAAAATTGTTGTACCCATTTTTTTGCACACGCATAAGGGTTCTTTGATTTCCATAAACTACATTCAAGATCAGTTTGGATAATTATTAATATTGGTGAAAATAAAAACATAGTATCGTCTAGATTACATATTCCATATGCACATTACTTAATTCAGAATACAAAGACCTCAATAGGAACTTCTTTGCATTTTCAGGTCATTCTTAGCTGAATGTCAGCTAAATTTAGTGGCTGATCCCATTTGTCCACTGTAAGTAAATTCTTGGCCCCTCTTTGGAGGGCATTGCAGACATTGTTGTCAATCTCCAAAATGTGGCTGACCCTATCAAAATGTCACCACTTACCTGCTGCCCTGTGCTCCAAGCACATGGCCTGTCAAAATGTTCTGTGACAGATAAGGTGTAGAAATGGAACTCAACATAGGCCTCATGTCTAGATAGGATTTAAGACCCTGAATCTGAGACTAAAACATATCAGAGTCAGCCAAAGGAAACCCGGCTGTTGCACCGTCACAAGTGTTGAGTAGACCATCTATAACATCCCATCAGCAAAAGGAACGCCACTCTGTAGCAACAGTTGTGAGAAAGCTAAACAAACGCAGAACAGAACTAAGCTAAAATGATGAGTGCAGAGACCTCAGACATAACTGCAGTGGTAAGGGGACGATTTGTGCTCCAATCAAACTACTTTATCTTTAGTAAATTGCAGCTAATAAAAACATAGGGCACAAAGACAGCTATATTTAGTCACAAATATAAGCATTCTTCTCCCTTTAAACAGTGCTTCCCTGCAATTTAACACTAATGCAATGTGCGGAAAGCAATATTTCTTTTTAGACATCTTTGAAAAAGAAATGATAACAGTTCTTGGGTCTCTCTTCTGACGAAGGGCAAGAAATATTATTTTAAAGTGCTGCTTATGTACACTATTCTGGAGAAGGCACAGACAAGATTGATCACTTACATAAAATTGTATGGTTAAAGCTATTTAATCTAGATGTAACTGCTAAGGCCAAGTCACATACATCATTTGAATTCATTTGAATTGTTACTAAAACTACAAATATTCCCCCTTTTTTTTTTACGTTCCTGAGAACATAAAACATTTCTAAATACTGTATGCGTTTTCCAAGGAATCGAAAATGGATGGAACAAAGTATGTGCATATGAACAATACAATAACCTTTTAATTTTTTTTAAAAAGGCACAGCATTTTAAAGGACATTTCAAACATTTTCTTTTAGTAAAAGAATGGTTTTTTCAGCGTTGCTACCGGTGTGGGGAGACTGCCTGCAGCCCAGACAGTCTCCCCATGGCAGATTAGGACCCCTGTGGCCATGTGATCGCTTAACACAGCGATCACATGGTCACAATAGGTGTCTGTGTGTCTGCCTGTGCTGACAGGCAGTCTCCCTGCTAGTATAAAAATAAAAAATAAAGTTAGTGTTAATAAAATATATATATACACACATATATTATATCTATATAATATATGTCTATATATCATATATAATGTCATATAATGTATTTTTATATTAATATGTACTTTAATTAATATAAAAATACAATATATATATATATATATATATATATATATATATATATACACACACACACACACACACGTGTAATTTAATTATAACTATATATTGTATATTATAAAATATAAATAACAATTTAAATTAAAAAATTTTACAATAATAAAAATTGAAAAAAAATTATATATCTATATGAAATTTTATTCTAACGGTATTTTAAAATTACTATATATATTTATATCAAAATACACTCAGAATGAATTTGTATATATCTATGTATATATAAATAAAAATACAAAATATACATATGTCCATAGACAAAATTACATAAATAATTATATAAATATACACGTAGACTTCAAATATATAAATATGCATATATATTTAAATTCTACGTGCGTATTTATGTAATATTTTTACATAATTAAGTACATTTTATTGATTGCAATTTGAGGGACCTGCCTGCCAACCCAGGGTCAAATATTTTTACATTGAAAATGGCCAGGTTGGTTACTTTGCCTTTGAGAGCGTATGGTAGCCCAGGAATGAGAATTACCCCCATGATGGCATATCATTTGCAAAAGAAGACAACCCAAGGTATTGCAAATGGGGTATGTCAAGTCTTTTTTTAGTAACCACTTAGTCACAAACACTGGCCAAAATTAGCGTTCAATTTAGTTTTTTTACTTTTTTCACACACAAACAAATATGAATGCTTACTTTGGCCAGTGTTTTCGACTAAGTGGCTACTAAAAAAGACTGGACATACCCCATATTGAATACCCTGGGTTGTCTACTTTAAAAAAAAATGTACATGTGGGGTGTTATTCAGAGATTTATGACAGATAATAGTGTTACAATGTCACTATTGATAAATTTTAAAAATGTATGTTTTGAAACCGCAATATCCTACTTGTACCTATAGCCCTATAACATGCAAAAAAAAAAGCAAAAAAGCACGTAAACACTGGGTATTTTTAAACTCAGGACACAATTTTGAATCTATTTAGCAGTTTTTTTTCCATTCGCTTTTGTAGAAGTAAAAGAGTTTTCAAGTCAAAAAACATTTTTTTACATTTTTCATCATATTTATTTATTTTTTTAATTAAAATACAAGAGATTATATAAATAATGGTATGTAAAGAAAGCCCCTTTTGTCCTGAAAAAAACCAATATATAATTTGTATGGGAACAGTAAATGAGAGAGCGGAAAATTACAGCCAAACACAAACACAACAAAAGTATAAAAATATGCCTGGTCACAAATGTACAACATTGCAAAAACAGTCCAGTCCTTAAGGGGTTACAACAGGGATTTGTTTGTTTCTCCTTAATTATGTCCTTTGTATTATGACAGCACTCATCCATTGCCAATATTTATATTTATGATCAAAGTATTCAGGTGCTGTCATTTTGTTATCCTCTGTCCATAACTGCCGCTTGGCCTTCTGTGATATTATTCTGACTTCTGGATAGTGGGTCAATTAGCTTAGGAATTTAAAGGATCACTATAGTGTCAGGAAAACTAAGCGGTTTTCCTGACACTATAGTGCCCTGAGGGTGCCCCCACCCTCAGGGTCCCCCCTCCCGTGGCGCTGAAGGGCTTAAAACCCCTTCAGCAGCTTACCTTTTTCTAGTGCCGGGCTCCCTCGGCGCTGGTGACCTCTCCTCCCCCGCCGACGTCAGCGGAGCCGAATTCAAAGTGTCCATAGGAAAGTATTTCTCAATGCTTTCCTATGGACGCTCTGTGTGATGGAGGCATTAAATGCCTCCAGCGTCAAAGATGCGCCTCTAGTGGCTGTCCGGAAGACAGCCACTAGAGGCTGGCTTAACCCTGCAATGTAAACATAGCCGTTTCTCTGAAACTGCTATGTTTGCATCTGCAGGGTTAAAACCTGAGGGACCTGTCTGACCACTTCATTGAGCTGAAGTGGTCTGGGTGACTATAGTGTCCCTTTAAGCTTGGGCTATAGCCAAAATTCAAGCTTGCTCCCTATAAGAAAAATAACGAGACCACTGGAAACATAGCAGTTTCTCTGGTTTTACTATTTATGTAAAAGTAAAAACAACATTTTGATTTTATTCTATAAACTACTGACATTTCCCCTAAATTCAAAATAAATATAATTGTCATTTTGAGCATTTATTTGCAGAAAATGACCAGAGAAGCACCGGGGTCAAAAGTGTGTGCATGGCAAGTGTTGCATTTGTCCAATCAGACAACATCAAGTAAAAAACATTGTCACAGCAGAAGCATCCCCTAATGGCTGTCAGGAAATAGTCACAAACAGGCCCCCTGACAAAAAATTTAAAGTATGCAATGATCAAAGTTGGATAACTTTAATTTTCATTAGAAAGGGTTTATAATATTAAAGAAATAAAATGTTCATTGCATTGCATAGCACAAAGTATAGTATAATGTGGAATCATTCATTTCCCCAAAGACTTTTAGATGATATTTATACATCAAGAGTAACAATGGGTCAAACAAACAGATCCTAATTGGAAATGACACGAACACAGAAAATAAATACAAGATTGGCAGTTGCAATAGCCACAGTGCAGTGGGACATTTAACGCATGATTGTTTTAAAATCAAACTGAATAACGCTTGTCTGACTCTGGAAAGCAAACTAAAATGTTTGTACTTTGGGCCATACACATATCGCCATTTATATAGCGCCAACAGATTCTGTAGCGCTTTACTATATATAACACACATGCACAAATTGGAGGCTGTATTTCAGTGAAGTCATGATTCCACAATTCTCCCAAAATTCAAAGGTTCATATACAGACAGGCATTGTGTGTCAAACGTCATCCAGAATTTCTGTTAGCCCCCTTAGCAATGGAGCACTGACATACGCAATATTGTTTCTTTGTTGGGTTTTTTTTTTTTGTTTTGTTTTTTTAACCAAAACGTGCGATCCAAAATTACTGTTGACCAGAAACCATTAGTACAGATTCTACACTTTTGGTCACATCAGCAGAGCTCAGATTCTCAGCTATAAGTTGAAGACTGTCTGCATATCGCTGTGTACCATATAGGTTGTGGTGGGCCTGAATTATGTACCATAAAAACCCTCTAGATTTATGCAAATTATGCACACCATGTACTTGCAGTTGCTTTGCTCTTCATTAAAGGGGCACAGTTATAAGACAGGCCAGAACAAGTGTGAGAAGGGTACTCGCCTTTCAAGCGATGATACGTGGTTATGATGCTTAAAGTAATTAATTAAAACTGAAATCAGACAAGTGAATGCCAATTCATTCATGTATTCTATGTAAATTTACAGTTCAAACTCACCAAGTTTAAAGGTGCTCTGTCATATTTTGCATAGACCTCTGAAAGGGACATCCCTGCTAATTATGCAGCAGCTGGGGGTGCAGCTAAGGAGAGTTATACTTACCTACAGCTATTTTTTCTTGCAGCCACTGCCAAATTCCTTCAGAGACATGTCAGAGAGTTCTATGAAACATGGAAATCATGCAAAATAGAAGCCAGTTTATATTAAATATGTGGAATACCACTCGAAAAAAGATGCTAGATCATAAAATGATACTGCTCTAAATAAATGGTAAAGTCACTTTCCTGTTTTGCATTTTCATGTTAAGTGCAACACTGTACAGTTATTCATCACCCAAAATGCTCATGCACCCCCTGGCATTTGTGCATAAATAGTATGAGTTCATATTTCCTCAAAAGTTATTTCAATAGTGTTATGTTAGAGCAACATAATGTATTTACTGACAGGCCCAGCACGACATGATGAGAATAAAAAAAAAAAATTAACAAAAATCACAAAAGTCACTGCAACAAAACATGTATACCATAAAACAAAAAAAAGAGCTATTTTAATTTGCCGATTTCACATATATTTAAAATTAGATAGATTTGCTTTAAATTACTCATTTCAACACGGTTACAAAATGGGCAAAAATCAGTAAAACAAATGTCTGAGACAGGAACAACAGTGTTAAAAATGAACAAGTGAAGCCAAGTTAATCATGCTTTCCTTTACACACAATAGTATAGAATGCAAAAGGGCAATTACAATTAGTCATTTATTTCTCTGTCCTTTACGAATACCCATGTGCTGTATAAAAGCTACCAATCACAGCATGAACTCCCAGCTGAATATGTATGCTTCTGAAAACAAATTAGTTTGCTCATTGTCCTCCTACTGGGGAACTGAACCTGGGTTTAGTTTATTGTAGTGATGCAGTGGCTGCAGTTTAAAAGTTTGTTTTGTGAATGTCTTACACAATGTTTCTGTCAGCACTTCAGGGACCCAGAGCTGATTAATTACACTTGTCTGGGACCCTCCAGCCACTCAGCACATTGAAATCTGCTGAAGCAAAACAACAGTTGTACCCTCTCCTCTTCAAACCAGGCCTAAGCCTGAGCTGTCAGTCCCTTTTTAAAGTGCCATTAAACAGCCAGATTTACAGCTCATGACCACTAACGGCAAATGTTAGAGCAGATTAAAATTATAACTATATATCTAAACTTTGTACAATATTATTGAAATAAATCAAACATACACATAAGAAAGAAAAAAAAAAAGGGGGATAACACAGATAAAGATTTAAAAATCTACTGTGGTATTTCTATGAAACTGTATGTTGCATAACCTATGTGAACTTGCATAAAATTTGTATTTTACAGCAAAATACAATGTACTGCCAAATCCCAATAGTGCCCTCAATTCAGACTTAAATTGGTACACCTTGGTTAAGGATTAGATGTCTTCGAAATGTACTTCAAAAATGAATTTAAGCCCTTAAACCAATTTCCTTTAAGAAATGCTTTTGTGCTTTTAATCCTCCTTGGAGAGAAGAATGCATGTCAAAAAGATGGAGGGAATGATATTTAGAAAAGCACCACACAGATGTTGAGTATATAACTGTGGAAGAAAGAAGGACATTTTCTCATCAACTCTTCAAGTTAATGTTAGAAATGTGTGTCAAAACGTAATGGTAATTAAAGCAGTACGGCCCAAAAGGTACAGATTGATGAATTGTTGTCTTTCTTCCAAACCTATTAAAACAGTCATTCAAGAAATGTGTATCAGGCACTGTAATGCAACAGACTATTCAAATGCACTGGAATATAATTCTTTGCATTACTAGCCCAACATGTATAGCAGGCCATATGCAAATAAAATATCGTAATTCCGTATACACTAAAGTATAAAGTTAAAGACTGGGTATAGTGCCCAGGGATCTATAGTAATGAGTGGTACTATAATCACTCAAATTTTGTGAGTGTTCATCCTATAAAAAGATTTTATTTCATAAGCATAACTTCATTTTAATTTATTCAGAAGGATTATAGGTATTGAAGCACTTTTGAGAGTATAGTTCTAACTTGCTTGTTTGAGCAACTTGACATAAACCAAAGATGGAGCCAAGGGCATGGCATAGTAAGCAGAACGCTCTGCATGGGGGCGCTGAATTTTCCTCATAGTGATGATTATTATTATTGCCATTTATATACCGCCAACAGATTCCGTAGCGCTTTACAATATTATGAGAGGGGGGTTTAACTATAAATAGGACAATTACAAGAAAACTTACAGGAACGATAGGTTGAAGAGGACCCTACTCAAACGAGCTTCCAGTCTATAGGCATTGATTCAATGCATCTCTATAAGTTGCTGGTGATTGGCCAAAACGACATTGCCATGGGAAAGCATTGAATTGGCTAAAAATCAGCAATTCTGATGAGGTCACCAATAGACCAGAGCCAGCCACCTAATTAATGGGTTTTGCACTATAGTGTCAGGAATACAGGTTTGTGTTCCTGACCCAATAGTGTTCCTTTAAAAACTACCGTTGCATGGTTATTCAGCGTGTGTTGTTGTGTACCACTATTATTCTAGTATTGTATGCATAAAAATGTATGTGCCAAAACAAAAACAAAAAAAACATACTAACCTTTGACCTCTCCATTACTTTATTTAAAAAAAAAAAAAAATTAAACACACAATACACAAACCCTCTCCCCGTAATTTAGTGTTGTTCCACAACCCAACTCACCTAGTTCTCCAGCAGCCAATTTCCTCCCATAATACCCAATTACTCAAATTAATTTTTATCTCCCCACTGGTTTCTATTACAACTTAATTTCCCCTAGTTATCAGCATAGTGATCAGCATACTAGTCACCATTATGTATTTTGTTGGTTCCCCCTTCAGAACAATTTCATATTTAGCTTGATAGTGATGTATTATAAAGTTTCTTGCTCACATTGCGGTCCTGTTCTTTTGCTTCACACTTGTGACAAGCACTATCAATCACATCCATAATGTAGGCCTACTAACGTCTACTGTAATCCTATTCAGTCAGCCCTATAAAAGACAGGAACATCTCCAAGGATAGGAAATCTACAGAAAAAGATGTATGAACAAGATAATGGCCGAGATCCCTCAGGCAACCAATCCTCCCTCTGGCAACTAATCCTCCCTCTTATTTAGGGTATATGTTTTGGCAGTGCCAATATTTCGTTTTATTGCCAGATCTGCATGCTAGTGCAGGCTAATGCTGCAGTGTGGACTACATTATTCCATACAGATTTTACAGTGCTACTCATTAAAAGGACACTACAGCCATCAGGACAACTACAGTTTAATGTAGTTATTCTGGTGAGTACAGTCCCTGCAGGCATTTTCATGCAAGCACTGTCTTTTTCAGAGACTCCTCAGATGGCCACTAAAGGTGCTTCATGGGGCAGTGCTGCACAGTTTGCAGCACTGACATTCAGTGTCTCCACCCTCTGCACTGAACCCTCGTCATGGAGATGCACTGATGCGAAAAAAGGTTGGATTTAACCATTACTAATGGGGATGGGGAAAAGCCACCTAAATGGTGGTTTTAACACTACAGAGTCAGAAATACAGGTTTGTGTTCCTGACCCTTTAGTGTTCCTTTAAGGAAGATAATCTCCATTTGCACTAGTACACCAAATTTATTTTGATTCATCTACATAATTTATAAAATAAATACATTGCCAGAATAATGCTTTAGTTATGTTAACAGCAGTCTAAGAGCAAAAGGTATATGCCTGACAAACCTTTTTAGAATTCATATTTAATAGCTTCACTTTACACTTTAAATGGAGGAACTACACCTTGTATTAAAGCAATTAAATGCACCTTGTTTTAAAGCAATTATGCCAAACATTTTACAACGAAGACCCTTATGATTTTAATGTGATCTATATTGTATACTATGAAATGGTAACCTGAAACGCACACAGGATGCCCTCACAATCAGACAGTAAAGCTAAGCCATTTGTTTTCAAGATACTTAAAGGAAGTGTGCAACACATTCTCATAACATCCGTCTAACTTAACCCCCTTTCATTGCTTCTGTGACCAACAGCAATAAAGGGATTAGAGAAAGGTCTGCTAAATCAGCACCCTGTCTAATACTTTAAACATGTTTAACAAGAATGCAACAAGATATCCATGTCTACAGATCTTGTGCTTATCATATGCGTCAACCTTTAGCGTAGAGTACACCATTAATTACATGTTTTCCACGGTTCAAAATGATTACATTAAGATTATTGATCGGACAAGAAAAGGCTTAATTAAAGCATAAACAGAAATAAAATGAATCTTACTTATTAAAAGCTACATCAGAAAGAAGCAAAATAATTCTGCATGGATTGGTGCCCTTTATATTTAAAATATAAATGCATTACTATTATTATTATTATTTATATAGCGCCGTCAGATTCCATAGTGCTGTACAAAGGGTGTTACTATAAGAGGAGAGTAAAAGTTAGGTGCATAAATCAGTTCCCTCATTAAATTTACTATTAAAAACCTTCTTTAAATAAAAAGACATGCTTAACTCTAAAATCAGCTTCTGAAGTGAAATCTCAACAAACCAGGAAGTGATTCAGCCAATCCAGATTCTCCTATAATATATTTGGCATATCCATTAAATATGTCCGGCATTGGTTTATGAGACATGCAACTCAACGTTTGGCAGCAATTTCATTCGCCAGGCAAGATAAATGGAACAGCTGTCTGTGCTGATAATAATGCACTGCTGTTAATGTTATCAGGCTTATTCGTGGTTCCATGGTACCTAGAGGAGATGGAGGCTTATACATACATTTAACTAGCCGAATTGATACAAAGTTATTTTATAATCAATCTCTTTGTGAAAGCAACAATCAATATCTTTAGGCCAATATACATTTGAGACATACAGCGGTTTGGTAAGCAAAATAAATAATGCAAATCAGTGTTTCTCAACCTATAATGGAGAAGTACATCTGCAAGTCTAAATAATGTTTACGTACCTCTGCCTCTAGAAAGTAATTTCTATTGGTTTAAATTACAAATGAAACGTGTAAAAACTGATATTTAAATTAATCCCATATTGGAGAACAACGTAGTAAAGAATATTTTTAAAAATAAATATAACCTAATGTAAATATTGTGTATAATTAATCTGTAATATAAAAAGTCACAAAATGAAAATGCACATCTAGTCACATACAGAGGACACTGACATACACACACTTTCTCGTATACATACATACATACAAATGCTGCACACATTTTCAGTATAAAATATAAGTTGAACAAGAGAAATAGTACTGCTGCAGTAAACCATTGGTTGGCATTTGATTAGAACAAATAATGTGCAACCAATGGCTCCCACTCAACACCTGGTCCATGACCGAAAACTGGGTCCTAACATTAAAAGAGCAATATTATACACTTCCCCTTTTTATTTAAAAAAAGTCACATTGATTTGCCCTCTATCCATTATTGCTGTTTGATTAGATAGAGGTTACAACCTTCTTCAAACAGTCAAGCAATACAGACTGGTGTGTAGGGCACGGTCAGATTACACTCATCTGCTTCATAAAAACCAAACATTTGGACAGCAGCGGTGTGGAAAAAAATATATATATAAAGATCCCCCCATTTTACTTTTGTTGGTTATAGCTCACCAGTTCCTGTGGTAAAAGATTTTTTGTCAGGGTTAGAAATATGCAATTCCTTTATAATTACATTTAACAAAATAAATTGTGAGATAACCGCTTCCTACCTAGTCATTTAACCTTATTCCTTAAAATGCAGTGCAGTCTTTTGTCTTGAAAACAGCCTTCAATTAAATAATTTTGGCTTGAAGTTTGTAAATAATCAGTTAATTCTTGACAGTTTGCAGCTTTAGTTAAAGGGACACTATAGTCACCAGAACAACAACAGCTTAATGTAGTTGTTCTAGTGAGTATAGTCAGTCCCTGCAGTCTTTTTGCTGTAAACACTCAGAGAAAAGGCTGTTTATACATTGCTCGCTAGGGAACCTTCCAGTTGCAATTACTTAGATGGCTACTAGAGGTGCTTCCTGGGTCGGACGTTCAGCGTTTCCACGCTCTGCATGAAGATGCTGAACATTCCTCAAAGAAATGCATTGATTCAATGTATGTCTATAAGGAGATGCGGATTGACCAGAGCAGCGTTTAGGTTTGCCCCGACCTCTTTGGCGGAGATCAGAATTTACTATTTCAATCAATCCAATGCTTTCCTATGTCGTGAGTTTCGCAAGATTTTTTTTAAGGGGATGGAGAATAAAACTATAGAGTCAGGAACACATGTTTGTATTCCTGACCCTAGAGTGTTCCTTTAACGAACCAATCAAACATGGAATTGCATGTAATAGGCCAATGAAGCGATTTGAAAAAAATTTAACTCTGCAAATCACAGTTGGGATTTGGCAATTTAGGCATCAAGGCACAATAGTTAGGCGATAACTGAATACGCTCCTGCAATTGTAGCACCAACTCTAGGGACAAGAGGACAACAAATGTTTTACAAGAAGTGTCCCCTTAAACATTCCATTAGGTCTTCATTCAAATTCAGAGGTTGACTAAAGATATGTGTTGCAGGGTTCTTTTGAAAATATCAACCTGCTAGTAGGTGTCTGAGTTCATTTTCAGTGCCACATACAACATTTTTAAACCAGACAGAATTTGTCACAGTTCATTTTTGACCTTTGTGCTTCTTAACCCCTCTGGTTGTAAAATGCAGTCCCCAAACTACTTTAGCCATAAATTGTAATAGGCACATCATATTCAATAGATCATAAACCACAATAAAATAGCTACTGAAACAGCAAGACCCAGAGCAATGGAGGTCCCCCATGACAAGGGAATTATTCTAACGAAGGTGTTTTGCATACCGAGTTGTAAACCTAATGCCATGTACACAATTTGGGTCGATGCCAATATATTACATAAAAAAAAAAGTAAAAAAAAAAAGAAAAAAAAAGACTGATTCAAAATAAAAATAAGCAAATACAAAATATCTGACAAAAGAATTGCTCAGTACTCTTGATTTGCTGCCCTTGGCCATTTTATTTATTTATTACTGGCATTTATAAAGCACCAACATATTTTACAGTGCTGTACAATTGGGAAAAAGACAGGCACAGTAAGAACAGACCGATACAATAGGTAGAGGACCCTACCCGTGAACTTACAATCTAATCTATTATTGGACAGCAACTCCTTTAGTTGTCCTCAATATATAGCTTGGAAGAGAATAGTGGCAAATGTAGGCCAATACATAGGGAATGGATTATGATCATGGCAGTTAAAACTATATATTAGAAGAAACAAGTACAAAACTGGGATTTGGAATTTCTATAGCTCAACATCAGATACCAAGAGCCAGGAGGACATTTTTTACTTTCTTTTTAGCCCTGCCATAGACAAGCAGACAAGTGATTGGAGCATCAGGATTTTAAGAACGTGTGTGGTATCATGAGCGCAAGCCTCCACTGCCAAAGTCCAAGGGAGTGAGGGTCCTACAAGAACTGTAACTTATGCATGGCACCACACCTGCCATTGGCCAAATGGCCACCTCGTTTAAAAAAAAAAAAAAAAACATAATGTATACATACATACATGCAGAAGATGTTCATCCCAAACAAACATCTATGCACCGAGCCTACCCAAATGCTCCTGCACACAAACATGCCCCTCTGTTTACACTTTTACCAATTATTACTTTATTATTCTGGAGGAAGAAGATTGGGCTACATTATTTCCACAGCCCAACAGAAAATTATACATTTGTATGCTTGATACTGCCAATTTAATGTGGTTTCCTTAAAACTGGCAGTGTTAGAGGTAGACATGACATTTATAATGAAGTCAGGGTAAAGTCGAAACCTAATGCACTGCTGTTTCAAGCACAAATTCCTCATTAAATTTCGAAGTATTGCATATACAGCATGATTTTTTCTGCCAACACATGTCCAATGAACCCACCCTCTCACAATTTATATTATAAAACACTTCTGTGGAAGGAAAGTTAGTCTTGATTCAACAATAAATAAATAAATGTCAATTACTTTTTGTGTGCAAATTCTGCAGTTAGCGAACAGTTAAAACGTCAACTGATCTGCAGTCAAACTATGGCTGAGTATCATGTGAACTGTGGTTAACCAGTACAAGGAGAACTAACCTATACAGAAATATGAACAGCTTTGCTTCTATCTGAGCACTTCAATTTCCATTTTTCTAGGAATCCTATGAGAAAACTAGTGCTGAATAAAAACAAAGGGATTTAGCAAATCCTCTCATAGCATATAAATTTCATAGAGACATATCCTTCGTCGTGTGCATGATAGTTACAACAAATATATAGACAGAATCGTTAGATTAGCATACATATTTTGAGGTTCAGAATAGTGTGTCCCCAAAGATGTAAAGATTTGCATTTTGCGTAGCACTTCGACTCTACAGCACTTGTGTGTACTCAGTCAAATCCTTCAGACTTATATAGCTGGGACAGAATCTAGTCTAGGAAGGATTACCATTCTGCAGCTCCAGTAGGGACTTTCTAAGCCTTCCCCTCCTCACTCCATTTCTTTAAAAAGATAACTAAAGCAAACTATCGTGCCAAGAATAAGAGAAGGTTTAGCAATTCCTTTGCCAAAAAGAGAGGGGAGTTATGCAATGTCACAGATATCGGTCTCCTTTAATTAATTCTGAAATGGAAGGGGGAAAAAAACCAAAACAAAACAAAAGGAATCTTGCTGGAACAAACAAATGAACATTTATCAAACCAGGTAGAAGAATCACACTGGTCACTAGACACATTCTCCCAAAATGCTCTAGAACTGGGAATTCCATGCATGAATCCTGTACTGACCTCCTCACCAGTACAAGTCCTTGGGAAAGACACCCAAAAATATGTTGACCAACCGCAAATACTTGAAGATTGTAAGTTCATTTGAGCAGTGCCTTTTTCACCTTAAAATATTCCCTTTCTATAATCGTAAAGCGCTTCGGAATATGTTGGCGCTATACAAATTCTAATAATGTTTCGTTTTTCTAGGTTCTAATAGGATTATTCCCTAAATTTAAAATGCGCTTGGCAAATTCCATTTGGATTACATTTGTTATAGTAGCCCTGTATGTACCGGTAATTTGTAAGTAACTCCTTCTTCTGTAGGACCTATGCTTGTAATGGTACGTAATAATACCAGCACCTAGATTTGTATTTTTTTTTTCCCTTTTTGGACTTTTTTTTTTATTATTATATCCAAATACTTTTTCACTACTCCACCAAGATAAATTTAGTGAATATATATATATATATATATATATATATATATATATATATATATATACACATATATATATACATACACACACACACACACATATACATACACACACACACTAATATATAGAACAGATATTTTAACTTTCCCAAAATGTCAGGACAACGCCACCATCCAACTTATGTTTCTAAGTACTCAATGTCACTAGCCAAGTTAGTGGTCTTAAGTTTTGTCTTTGCTCTCACAGGGTCATCAGGTCATAAAACATGCCAAATAAAATGTATTTAACAGTGATAGACCAGTCACTAATTGGATTTAACATACTATCATTTACTGCAAGCAGAGACACCTGCATACTCCCTCTTCTCTTAAATTTTTTCTGAAAAATCTGAAATCTCTATAGAGGTCTCTATAATCTTTTCTGAAGCCCTGCTATGACTGGCAGACATGCACAGAATCCGATTTTAATCAACTACTGAGATTTCTCACAATAATGCATTAGGTTGGTTCCATCCTGGTGATGGAGGATTCTAGACAGGTGCCATCTTGGAACCTTCTCACTTAAATAGTTCATGAACTGTCATTTATTCCACACTTTTTGACTTTGTTTCTGCCCATCATCACAAAGATCAGGCACTGAATGAGGAGACCCAAAGAAGTTTGGAAAGGCAGCCTGCATATAGGCAATTCAATTCATACAGATTTAAACTCTTGCTTTGGACCAAAAGCTATGTACATTAAAACAAACTTTGGATATAAGACAGGATGGTTGGTATTTGCATATTGCTACATAGCATTCTGTGAGGGTGGTCAGAAAGGCTACTGTACTTAAAACTACTTTAGTGTGTTTTCTTTACGTGAAGATGTTTCACCTTAGTGGCTATTAAAACAAACTTTGAAAAACATAGGAGATTTTCAACATAACGTACTCCAAACCACTGAACATCTATGAGTGTATGCAAAAAATTGCGTCAGGGCATGACAAATATTGCTACTGTTTTATTGCGAGCTCATAAGCACAGCAAACTAAAGACAACACTTCCTTTCCCTGAACAATCAATCTCCTCTATCACACACAGCTCCAGCTATATTTACTTTACCCTAACCCATGTTATAACTCCAGCTGCAACGTCTATAAGCCACATGCTGCTGCCAATCACATGAGGGGAGTGAGAAAGCATTCCTAAATAACAGTACACCGCTTGATGCACCAAAAGGAAGAAAATATATATTTGTAGTTTTACGCAGCACTGAGACACTGTGTTACCCACAGGAACTACATTCTCCTTTTCATTTTAGGTTTCCAAAACATGGTACAGATTTAGAACATAATTTTAAGGGAATGCAATAGAAGCCAAAAAGGTTTATCAGCTATACACAGATAACTAGTAAATCTGGAGGGTGATCCACCATTAGCTCTGAAAAATTCACCTTTTGAGAGACAATTGACAAAACGAGAATCTTTGTCCTCCAGAGTCTTAATTTTCTAATGTTACCCTTTTGTTCTTTAAAGTGAAACTGTTTTGAAAGGTTGACTTTACCATACACATATGCATTGAATATATGATATATCAGAGGTACATGATATGTACAATGCAATGTTTTAAGGTATAAACTCACCTTACCAACCAGTGTTGCCATGTCCTCAGCTTTCTAAGTGTACTTTTCTGTAACTGGTCCACCCTCACAATTTTATTAGTCCTGTTTGGGGATCCTTCCCCAAACAGAGCAAACCTCTTATGTGATGCTGACAACCTGGCCTCATTGCCAGAATGCTGCCATCTGAACATGGTTAAACCATTCACTCCGATACTATAATCCTTAGCCTGCACTAGTAGCATCAGCTAAGGAGTTACCATAGCAATCACAGTGCATGCGCTGTGGTAGCTGTGTGTGGAGAGCAGGTGGATTGTACATAGGTGGTCTCTTTTGCGCACCCTCAGTCAATTTCTAAGCGTAGAGTCTATGCCAAATTATAGACTGACAGGTAGGAGAAAGACCCATTGTTAAATGAGTTTTTCTTCTAATCTAGACATTAGCTACCGAATCTATAAGCACACTTCTTTGGAATTTATGTATTACAAGGGCAGTAGATGCACTCCTTTGAGTAGTCCATGATGCAGAATTATTTTTTTTAGAAATATTAAGTGCAAGACTGTAGAACCAACCCAGGTATAAAGTACACTAGATTACAGCCAACCTTTTTTTTTGCGGCTTAATAATAGTGAGAATGTGTGTGGGTCTATAAAGATTCTTTATGAAGACACAGCATGGACAGTAAAAGGTTTATTAGCACTCAAACCATTAGAACATCAACTGTGGCATGCAGAGTTATTTATTAAAGAGAGAATTGTTGGGAATTTAAGTTATACGTTCAATTGGGCCATTTGAAATTCCAAATAATTCTCACTTTTGTGAACAACAAGTTACAACAAAAATTTAATAATTTAAGAGACATCATTAGGGCTTTATGATATACTTGACTATTCTGCATTAGTTGCAGATTTCCATTCACAACACATGTATACACAACTATTACAGGAATGCCCTAATACCTTAATATAGTGCACAGGGGATAGAATCTATCAGCTGATGGAATATGATGGACAGGTAACTACAGAGGTGGGTGTGCAGCATACTTTCCTGTGAGTGTACCAACTTAAATGTGGGCTGCATAATTTATATATTTAACAATTCTTTACAGAAATACAGTATAATATATAGTTTTTATTTTTTAACATGACAACCTAAGGACAAAAAGGGAGAAAATAAAATGCTAAAATATTATACACAAATTTTATTTAAAATAATGGTATCTTTAAAGTGGAACTACAATTTCTCTAGAATTTTTACCATTTAATAAAATACCGAAATATTAATGTATACTGTTCAGTCTAGACAAGCTGGAACACACAATGCAAATGAGGAGAGGAACAAAAACACTGTTTTGGCTTCTCCACCTCTACATGTTCAGTGGGCACAAAAAGCAACATTAATAATGACTGAGCATGAGCTAAGATTGATGTGCCACGTTCCACAACAGAGACAAATATGTTTGTGTGGATTTCTACAATTTTAAAGTTTTATTTAAAATAAAAAATAAAAATGTCCTAATATGTGGGATAAATAAATAAATAGGGGGAAAAAAATATAGATAGAAAAGTATTGTCTGCCAACATACAAAAAAATATATATAAATAAATAAAATAAAAAAATCAATCCAGTTTTTAACTGGTACAACTCAAGGAGCAGAGAAAGAGCACTTTCTGTCAAAGTCAATGATCAGTTCTACCTAGCAAGAGGCTTATCCCAACAGAAACCCTCAAAGTAAACTTGATCACCATGAATGCTGTACCAATAAAAGCTAATGAAAGAGGGAGAGTGTAAATATCACATTTATGAACCAGATGAAATGTTACATTTGTCACTTTCTTGTGTGGCTTGTAGTTTTAACACTTAAGTAATGTATCAAGTAAGATACAACATGAAAGGGGAAAAAAAAAATACATTCCTCTTCAGTTTTCTTACTGAGATTTCAGTTAATGTAGAATACAGAAGATGTATTTAAATAAATTCATAAAATCACAAGAAGAAACATTTTAACCATTTATTTTTATAGTTATATAAATTATACAAAGCAATGATCATGACAGTTCTTTATTTGAGGTCACTGATCTAGGGGGCAGTCTTATAGCTGCAGGGAAGAAGATATTCACTGTTCTACTGCCTTTAGTAGGGATCGACAGATTATCTGTTTTGGCAGATATCGGTCGATATTCAGCATTTTAGGGAGGTGAAATAGCTCCGTGGGCTAATGCATCATCAGTAAAACTGTTCGCAGGTTCAATTCCCGGCAGGGGTGACTAATCCCTTTATAATTCTGAGGTAGATAAAAGGAGCACACTATAATTCCGGCAGATCTCTCCAACGCTCACGAGCGCCCAGCCATCAAAGTCTTGCAGCAGATTACCACGGCAAAATTGTGACATAGCAGGCTTCTAAGAGTTTGAGACAGGACCTACCAAAAACAGAACATAGTGTGTGCTGTATCCAAGGCACCACTTATAACAATGTGAATCCCCCTGGCAGCCTGCAAATTCACTGGTACACCAGGGGTCATAATGTCCCATCTCTTTTGCCACAGGTGAAATTTAGGGGAGGAAATATTGGTACCCGTTATCAGCCCAAAAGGCCTTTAAAAATGAATGGCAGTCATGTTTTGTTGTGGTCTTTGTTCGGTTACTGTATTGTGAATTCAGAAGTGCACGGCCAACTAAAATCAGCTAAAAATCCATAACTTTGTATGCAGAGTCCGAGTTCAGGGGCTAAACATGGCTTCTAATTTTCAATGGTGGTTTATAAAGTTTCTTTAAAAATGTTTCATCTCTGGTAAGGGCTATAACTAATAAAACCTACGAGTCTTCCATAAGTATCTTTCAAGCAGAGGGAGCTTGCTGGCATTTCGGTTCTAGACTGCCCGTACGAGTGGGACCAGTCTGATATGTTCTCTCTGTAATGGCACAAGATGAGCTAAAACCAGCTTGAGATCTGAGCAGGGACCTGCCGAAGAGCAGGCTAATTGAGCTGTTGTCCGTTCACTTGCTACTTTTTTTTCCTCTCCTTAAGTTTAAAGGGAAATCCAGAAGTGGACCCCTTGCTCACGGTGCCTAGAGGGATATTGTAACGAAAAACGTTTCGACCATAAAAGGTCTTTATCAAGCTAACAAATACACCAACTAACATTATATATAGGTGAGTTTGTTAGTGTATTTGTTGGTTTATTTGTTAGCTTGATAAAGACCTTTATGGTCGAAATGTTGCTGTGGTTCCATTAAAGTGCCTATTTTTGAACCAAGGAGTGCCTGGACCTTTATTTCTTTACAAATTTGGGAATCTGGTGTTTGGTTCCAGTACAGAAAAGTACTCTGGCTCAGACTGATGGGAGTGAGTGCAGTTCCCTATACACTATAACCTAGAGGGATATTGGCTATACCTCACAAGGTTGAAACAATCGTCTGGGGTTGCTGTATCTCTCGTGCAGAGGGAACTTGCTGGCATTTTGCATCTGGACTGCCCGTATGGGTGGAACCAGTCTGATATGCTACAGATATGTTCTCTATAATGGCTCAAGATGAGCTAAAATCAGCTTGAGATATGAGCGGGGACCCACCGAAGGGCAGGCTAATTGAGCTGTTATCCGTTCTCACCTCTCTTGCTACTTGTTTTTTTGTCTTCCATAAGTAGTTTCAATGAGTTGAAAGCAGGAAACAGATGGTTTAGATCTATAGACCATTTCAGGCCTTCATTTTAAAAGCAAAAGATTTTAAGGATAAGTGGAGCAGTTCATTTATGGGGAGAAGAAACAGAAATTACCAGTGAATTCTTACAACAGTACACAATGCGTTTATAAGTTAAAAGGTAATGTATTTTGAGCGCAAAAAGAATATAAGTTGACACTCTCCGATATAAATCACTTAATCGAAAAGGTTTGGTGAAAATAAAAACATTCCAAATTTGAACTATGAGATAAATCATTATAATAATGCTAAATGCAACCGTATTCATGGTAAAGCAGATGGCACAAAAAAAAATATTAAAATGGGAAACTGGACAGTGACAGAAATCAACATCTGGCCCTGGACACTGTCAAAATAGCTATACATTACGTAGAACATAGTTTACATTATATTGTATCTGCTCAGTTCCCACAAAACTAAATGATGAGGAAGTGATTGAGTGTTTTTGAATGATGTGTATAAGAAGTGACTGTTTAATAGCATGGAAGAATATGTTGCATGTCAGACGATATCCATGCAAGTTTTCTGTAAGGATGAAGCACTAGTATTTAGCAATGCTCTCTCAAAAAATTTACAAAAAATAATATGATTAAAAGGTGTGAGAACCTTTCACAGCATATGTGCCTGGAATATACAGCAGAATACACTACAACCTAGGGTTCTCTTTTCAGAAAATATAAATTTATTGATGTATTATGCATTCCTGACTCCTGAGGAGTATGGTACACATACTTTGTCAACTACATACACGGTTACTGGGGGAGGGGGAGAAACATATTAAAAGGAACACTCAAGCACAATAACCACTGTCAAGGTTTGACAAGTTAGTTGGGGTTAGATGGGCACCAATCATCCCCTCTCCTGCTGCCAAAAGCTTGCTGCCTCGAGCCAAGACTGGCAGTGCACAGTTTAGCTCATTGGCTGAAAGCTAAAAAAAAAAAAATTTCAATTAAAAAAAAAAAAAAAAAGGGAAGAAGAAGTAGGCTGTGACCGGTGCCCAGACGGCAAACAGAATTACTACTTTAGCTAGGAGGGTGAGAGGCACTGCTGGCACCATAGTGACTACAGCAGGCTGTAGTGGATATAGTGCTTGGAAAAGAAAACTAAAACACTGCTTCACTGTGCTTCACACCCTCTAAAGAGATGAATCAAAAAAAAAAAAAAATAACCAAAAGCATAGAATAGCACATGGCAAACCGTAGCCTCAATAATTGCATGGTTCCACCCTTATAGCCTAATATACACATTACTAAATTTAATAAAATGTTGCCCCTATACAATAGGAGAGATTTATCAATGTGTTATTAAAATGCTGTGCAACATTGTGAAAGTGGTATAATCACCCATGGCATGAATCTGCTGGTTCCCATAGTGGTTGACCCACTATTCAGAACATGACACCTTGATAAAACTCACATAATGTGTTTTTCACTTTACAATATAAACAGGGCACATCAGACCAGATTACAGCAGTGAAAGGGTTATATGAATTAATAAACGCTAAAGAGATTTAAAAAAAAAAAAAAAATCCATTGCAACAATACCTAACATTTACACGGCTACTCCGTGCTCATTATGCAGATTTTGGTTAAATAATGAACTGTATAACAGACACAGACCAGAATCCCCAAATTACAAATTAACTCTAAAAGCCCAAAGGGAGAAAAATGGAAAGGAGGATAATATTGACAATTCTAAAGGGCATAGTTTGACTGTGGCTGCTCTCGCTCCACCTGATTAAATAAGTGCCTCGCAAGCATCGGGTGGAGGGGAAAGCAGGATAGAGAATTTTGTGTCATAGAACACATACTAAAATCAAATCAAAAGAAGAATTTTGTGTCATAGAACACATACTAAAATCAAATCTTCTGAGAAAAAACAAATAAAAAGCCAACATATGCTGAACTTATATAGGATTACAGTACCAAAATATTTGCGCCCTAAATACAGTTTTTGCTGGGAATATTTAATATATTTTTTAAATGCCACAAAATAATAACACACACACACACACACACACACACACGTTTCCAACTCTCCTTGAGTAACATGTATGTAAAATTTCAGAATGGAGGCCATCCTTTTGGCACCTAAATGGTAATGGTAAGTAATGATTCATGAGAAGCAATGGGTACAATAATAAAACTAATATCCAACTGGTATCACAAAAGCCTGGACCATTTGTTTATTCTGTGTAGGCATTTCAAAAGTAGTGTCGTAATAAACATGGCTTGTCCCAAACACAATGTAAAAGTATTTAATGCTGTGGTTTATTTCTTCCCAGCATTGTTAAAAGGAACACTTCAAGCATCATAACTACCACAGCTCACTGTAGTGGTAATGGTGCCAGGAGTACACTTCCCCCCTCCATCCCATTTCATCAAGAGAGTTGGAAGCTTCTAACCAGGAGCTTCCCTTGGCTCTCCTAAATTAAGCCCAGAGGCAGGGGAACATTACCTTGTGGACCCCAGGTAAGAAGTCAAACTCAAGAATATCAGCAGAATACCACGACGTGACGTCGCTGGGGTAGGACAGCTAAGCTGTGCCAAGGAAGCCTCAGTGCTGGAATAATGCAAGTAAAAAAAAGTGGGTTTTTTTTTGTTTTTAACTGTACAGATTTTTATTCCTAATATTATAGTGTTCCTTTGAGATAGATAATATACACATGTATAATGTTTTATATATATATATATATATATATATATATATATATATATATATATATATATAATAATTATACACATACATACATACATACATACATACACACATATATACACTAAGTTATGGTGCAAGGTGGTAATTGGCACCACCTTACCTTATGGGGTAAACAAATGGTTTAACCCTAAACTCTGGAAAACAATGCCCAATCTCTCTGCCCCTCCACTTTCTCTACGTTTTCTGAGTTAGGCCTCAAACCATCACAGGAAGTAGAGGGGCAGAGGTATTGGGTGCATCTTCTAGAATTAACCATTTGTTAACTGTTTAACCCTGTAAAGCAAGACAGGACCTGCGTTTCTTCACACCATAACAACTTACATTGTGATGAACTTGTTATAGTTTCTGTAGTGTCCCTCTGAATACACTCCAAGTGGCAGACATTGTCGATTGTACTATATCCAGAACATGGACTTTTGTTTGAGTAAAACACTGCATTGCTTTTCTTTTCCATTTATTTTTTATTTTTTTCCAAACATTACATCTCTGATTCATTAATGTAGCCAAAGGACGAAAAGTTGAATGCAAGTTTCAACATGGCTGTGGTACTTTTATTTCTATATTGTCTACTATATGCAACTGCAGTATATAAATAAATGCATGTAGTGTTCAAGTTAAAGCAACTGCAATATACACATGTAGTGTTCAAGCTATAGCAACTGCAATAAAGGTATGCATGTAGTGTTCAAGCTAAAATAAGGTTTTATAATACAGAGAGAAGCAGCATCTGCATTCTGGCAGTCCAAGTAGGAGAGATAGAAATGCCCTTAAGGAATATTTTGACCTTTCCTCGCCCACCTGCTCCACACTACTGCAGAATCCCCTTGGGAGAGGTGGGTAAATCACAACAGGTTTTATAATATTGTTCACACAAAAAAAACATTGTTCTTTTTCATTTCACCATGTAACAGAGAAATGCAAATATGTGAATCAAGAAATTGGCACCCTAACTAGTAAACAATGTACTTTTTCAGCATTATATAAAAAAATAAAAAATAAAAAAATAAAAAAAAACCACATAAATAGCCGACATCCATTTCCTCATATATTCAAAGGAAAAAGCCAACACATGTTTAATTCCATGCATAGCATTTCAATTGGAAAGACTTACCCTTTATATTATTCAATACTTCTTTAAGAACGCTAAAGTTGTGTAGCAGTGGGTCCTGTTCCTCATCCTAAAACAAACATATAAATCCATAATAAATATACATTGTGCTGCTAGAAATAAATTTAGAGAGTACATCTTGCATATTCCTTGAAATGAAGCAATTTTAACATGTCACAAAGATACTTCAGATTAATTTTTCTTCTCGGTGCTGATTAACAATTTGCAGAGTTGCTACTCTAAACCATTTGAGTGCCACGGACTTGCGTGACAGTATGCCACCTGGCACAAGCTTATTGTTTGGTTTTCCCCACTTCTGCAATGTGGGGATAAACCTCCAGCTACTGTTGCAATTTGATTGTGAATATTCAGGTCAGCCATCAGCTACCATGCCATGCATATCTGATGGCCAACAGATTTTGCCTGGGTCTGTTATATCAGCGTCCCAGTTTGACAAAAGTTTGTCACATATGCAGGGAGCCCATTGTAGTTGAGGGGGGAAACAGAACAGGATTGCTCTCACTGGCATTTGTTACTCTAAACAATTAGCGCTCTATTAATATTAAAAAATATATATGTATGTTATTGAACATTCCACGGCCCTATTTAACCACGTACTGCAGAGAGCCCCAGATGGATTTTTTTCTCAACTAAGTAGGTTAATCTCATAAGAGCAGACATTAGGCTGTTAGAGTAGGACCTGCCAAAGATGGGGTACATTGACGTTGCAGCTGGCTTATGCAACGTATGATCCTATACTGTAACTAAACCCCCATTATTTTGCCTAAATCTGTGAGCTTTGAAGTTGCAGTTTAGTGGATGAGTGAGTGTGCTGGAATATTATATATATATATATATATATATATATATATATATATATATATATATATATATATATATATATATATATATATATATATATATATATATATACATATATACACACATATATATATACACACACATACACACACACATATATATATACACACACACACACATACACATACTCATCGCACAATATCTATCCATCTATATTTTTTTATTTTAACACATTAGCTGCAACATAAGAAGAAATGTCATCAAAGTAGCCGAAATAGGGTTGAGTGTTTGTTTTTTTCCTTTTTAAATCTCTCCCTCGTAAACGCCCGGCGCTCTCACTACATCCCTCTCTTCTACATGAGAAGCCTATGGCGTGGAGATCAGCGCCGGGTGCTTCACCCAGCCATGGATTTCAGGTAAGTTTAATCCTTTTTTTTTTTTTTTAATTAGGCATTATAGAGTGGGAACCTATTACTAATGCCCAATAGGGCATTTTAAGTAAAAATATATAAATAAATGTGTTTGACAAGTTTAAAGTAACCCTTTTAGACGTTCTTAAATTAAATTAGATAGTACATTGAAAACATTTTAAAACACATTTGTTACACTCTTCCTTCCTGTAATCAAAAGAACCTCTACATCATAGGGAAAGTTGTGGCTTCAGTAACGAATTGTGGGCATTTGCCTGGGGTGTAACTAATAAGGTGTCTGTTACAACCAACGAGACCCAATAAAATAGCCTGAGGAAAAAGTTTGGGGTCTTTCTCCCAGCAATAACTGAAACCCATCACAAAATGTTTTACGAGGATTAAAAATCAATGGTGTTTTTCCCTTCGATATATAAAAAGAAGGTATCTAAGTAGCATGGTTCATACTTTACTTGTAAATGGAAAAATGTTTGGCTTGTAAAAGCAGGAAATGTGCTGAACATTATCTTTTAAAATGTAAATTAAAAAAAATAAATCACAAGATGCCATAATACCACTAACAAAAGGATTGTGAAATATGAATAAAAAAATTAAAATAAATAAACTAAAAAAAACAAAAAAAAAACAAAAGAGCCAACTTTTAATATTCACTTTAAAATTATATTTATATCTTACCAAAGGAGTATGCATGCTCCATCTTGCATTCCGTTTTATGGCACCAACGACGGTGCTGATTTCTCCTTGAACTATGTAGATATTTCGGTCTACCATTTTTACAGACCTAATGAAAAGGAACAAAACTAAATTAAGCAAACAATCACAGCACGAAGAATGTGCACAACTTCTAATTTTATCAATGCGAGGAGATGCTATAATAATCAGAGGCCTTGGCATCATGGCACCACATATGATGCCTCATAACTCCAAGTAAATATTTATTGTGATAAAATTTGAAGAAAGAAGGTGAAAAAAAACATTTTTTTTAAAATGACAAACAAAGTAGAACCCAATCAGACACAAATTTGAATGCACAGAATCACAGGTGGCATTCACATTTCTATGAGAAATCAGCACTTTTATAAAATGAACTAGGGAACTCCACCCTTGCTGTCAATCGAAGAGCCAGGGAGGATTTCTTCCTACTTCCGTTAGCTAACAGATGTGGCAGGCACGCTCTACTTGACATGCCTGCCCTACCTCACAGACCTCAGACCAGACGTGCGCGGAACGGTGTACACGCACGTACGAGACGACGCATATGGGCACCAAGTCATATGCTTTGCAATGAGAAGCCTCTGATTATTGCAAAGCATATGACTTGGTGCCCATATGTGTTATTTCCTGGTGAAGAGACTAAAAAAGTCTCTTCTGGGGATAAAAGTGGAGGGCTTGCCAAGGCCACAGTTCATAAGAACTGAAGCCTTTCCAAGATATATACACCCGATGAATACTTGCATTGAAAACAAAATCATGCTTGTACTCACTATATATGCACACGAAAAAAGTGTTTGGTTTTGGTTTTTTTTTACACTGGAGTGCCAGCACATGTGACATTGGCAGCAAAGAACCCTGTTCCAGACTGCCAATGTCAATTTTGTGCATAAAATAAGTGTTTTTAGCACACACTGCACGCTGGGGTAACAGATGTGATCATCTTCTCCCTGGCAGGCAGAGGGTCTGAAAGGAGACCTGAAATGAGACAGCCACTAGAGGCTGGATTAACCCTAATATAAACATAGCAGTTTCTCTGAAACTGACATGTTTATAGAAGAAACTGTTAAACCTAGCTGGACCTGGCACCCAGACCACTTCATTAAGCTGAAGTGGTCTGGGTGCCTATAGTGGTCCTTTAAGCCGAAGTGGTCCTTTTAAAAAAAAAAAAAAAAAAACCCCCATCTACCTTTCCCATGGATTTCACATTTGAAAATTTTTTAATTCCTACTGTTCTGGCAATGGACTGTTTCAGAGTCAATATTTACCTACTGTTGCAGACTCTATTTTGATATAGAAATGTGTTCAAATAGAAATCTCTAATAGCAAAATAGATAAAACAAGTTGCAGGATTCAGCAATAAAAACAACTTCAACAGACTAAAATCCCAGAAATTTAAGACATTCAAATAATTTCTTAAAGGAACAGTTGGTTGCTGTATTCATTATAAACAGGTTTGCTTACCAGGTGAATTTTAACAGACAATAGGCTAACATTTTTTCCCAAAATAAATTGCATAGACAAAACATGAGTAAATGAGGAACCTTTTCATGTCTAAAGATTTTGGCAAAAGGACCAATCTGTCACCAAATTCATGCTAGCTGTTACTCTTTTCATTCAATTGAAGTGATATATGGTGAAGATAAACTCACTGATGTGATTTACATGTCCCACTTGGGATTTTGATACAATGCTTTGGCAATAGTCTGGACACAATTTAGCACTTAGAACGATGTAATACTTGCACCACACTTAGGACTAATTAGGAACTGGTGACAGGTACAACAGGAAATTATGAGACACTTCAGAAACCATTCTTTACAATGAAAGAAATAAGCTAATGCACATCTGTTAAAGCTTATTAAAAATGGATAGACAAAAACTCTACAAAATATGATTTTATGATATGAAATTCAGCACTCCAATGTTATAGCTATTCTTTCAAAAGATTAAATCACCAAGAAAAATATCACTCAGCTTGATTTACTAAACTTGTAATTTCCACATAAGAAATCTGATAGAACTTGGGCTAAATTAGTACAATGCTCATAAACCAAAGTCATGACAACAAGTAGTTCAGTATTTATGAAGATAAAATTGAAAATGGGCCATAATACGTTTGCAAAGTCTCACAAGGTGACATATCTGCTAGTGTGTGGTGACCCAGGTAAAAAGCTAAAGGGAGATTTAGTTACTTGAAGCTTTCCCTCAGAGGCATTTCTATCTTCAGTTCTTGGTGCTCCCTCCACCAGGAACCTGAATCCAGTTGTGAGAGTGTCTTCACACTCTCCATTACTCCCTGGAGAGCCTCACTAGCAAGGATGTCCCAGGCAAATCCAAAGAGCCTCATTAAGAAGCACTGGTTTGGATGATAGCAAAGAGATGAAAGATAAGGACAGAATGTGTTGAAGTACCAGAAGGCAAAATAGGAGATGCCGAGAACAGCTACAAATACCTGGGGATACCACATACACCTGGTAACCATAAGGAAGAGGCAGGGAGGATAGTAACATCCAAGTACCTCCAAACAGTAAGACAGGTCCTGAGGTCCCTGCTCTATGGCAAGAAGAAGATCCAAGCCATCAACAAATATGCCCTACCATTCATCAGGTACCCAGCTGGAATAATAACTTGGCCAAGAGAACAACTGGTCACAATGGATGTCAAGACCCAGAAACTACTTACTATGAATGGAGAATTTCACCCAAAATCCAGCACCCAGAGATTGTACACAAGCTGGAAAGAAGGCAAACGGGGCCTTAAGAGTGTCAAGGCCACAGTCCTGGACGAAACACAGAGCCGCCACAAATACATCACGAAGATGACTCCCAAAGACGAACTGCTGAGGGAATGACTGAGATAGAGGTTGCAGAAAAATAGAAGGTTCCATGGCAAGACACACCTATCCATGGAGTGTACCACTGGCAGATAGTGGATGTGGTTCACATCACAAAAGCCTACCAGTAGTTGGAAATGGAAGGATTGAAAGACAGCACTTAAGCACCAAAACTAGCAGAACAGGAACAGGCACTCAGCACGAGATCAACAGAAGTGGTGGTCTACCACACCAGACAAGACGAAGACTGTGCAAAGAGGCATCCGAGACAATCCAGCACGTAGTAGCTAGATGCAAGACGTTAGCAGGTACAGCGTACACAAAGATACACAACCAAGCTGCTGGGATTGTGTACTGAAACATCTGCATAGCATATGGACTGGACCTGCCTAAGTTCAGACGGGAGATAAAACAACAGGTTGTTGAGAATGACAGGGCTAAGATCCTGTGGGACTTCCAGATCCAGAGATTTGATAAAGGAGGGCAGCCGAAACGTTGTCTCCACTTCCTTGTTCAAATAAAATAAAGTTAAAACAGTAGACTGCCTTTTAGAAGAAACCTCAGATGTGCCTGGATATTTCTTCTCTACCATGTGATGTCTTCAGGGATTGGCCCTCCCTTTCTGGAGCACCCTGCAGGAAGTATTCCCCTTTTTAGTGTGTGCATTATACTTTTTTTTTTTTTGCGCAAGCGTACTTCCAGATCCAGACAAATAAGCAAGTGCTAACAAAGTTGCTAAGGTAATGCGCTGGATTAAAATTTTTATTGTACTTAGTGGCTCCCAGCAGCACCCTATTTATGCATGTTTAGGTGAGTGCAGCCAGCCCCTTGTTTTCTCAGATAAGCAAGTACTGGCCATCCAACCTGACATCGTGGTGGTAGTCAACGAACGGAAGAGTGCAGTCGTGGAGGATGTGGCAATACCCAGTGACTAGAACATGAGAATATACCAAGGCTAAAAAATGATGTAGATAGTGAAGGCAGTAGTAGTACTAGTTGTGATAGGAGCACTCGGGGCTGTGACCCCCCAAGATGGGGGAGTGGCTTCAACAGATTTCAGGTGGGACATATGAGATGGCTGTCCAGACGAGTGCAACTCTAGGAACAGCTAAGATACTGCACAGAGCCTCTATTAGAGGACCCAAGAATGAGTAATAAATATTTATTTTTTCCTTTTAAAGAGAAAAAAAATATAAAATGAATAAAATTAGAATAAAGGTGTGACATACAAATCGTTTCTGCAGCACACTTTTAACCAACACATTCTAAATGTAAAAAGAAAAAAACATCCTCAGATGCCACACTGGGCACCAATCTAAAGGGCAGCACTATAAAATAAATCAATTCCCTCCTATGTAAAGCCAGAATGGTCATAATACTGATTAAAGCAACAGAAATAGCTAAAAGACTGAAATGTTTGATACATGCGACCGTTCTGGATCTTGGATGTGGCAAAATCTGCATTGGAACAACAGTTTTGTTCTTGCGGAACCCTGGCATTAATTGGGAAATGCTGGCTTAAACAATCCCTATTCATATACAAGTCAGTATGTTTTGTTACAATGTTGCATTGGGAACTGCAAAGCACCCTAGGGAAATGGTTTGTAAACTTGTAACAGGCATTTCACAATGATTAGATCAATGGCTGTTACCTCTTAGCAGCACTAAGCCAAAACGTTGGAAGTCCCTTGGCATGCCAGTCCTATTTCTTTAAAGCGGCACATTTTGCTAAGGCCTCAGATGACATTGCTGCTTGATTTACAGTGGACCAGAGAAGGTAGATTTTACTTACCTGAACCTATCCTTCGCGGCCACAACCTTATGCCTTCTTGTTATTGTCTTCAGCAAGTAGCCAACATCAGTGCAATACTCATAAGTACGAACAAGAATAAAACACTGATGTCTATGGAGGATCGCATGATCCTATAAAGCTCTCTTGGCGGAGGCAGGAGAGGGCCTCTTTAGATTAACTTGTTTGTATGTTGCTGCATTATGCTTCATAGGATTGTATTTGTGCATATGTGAGCAGTGTTAAATTGTGTATGTGCATGAGCAGTATGTGGCATTGAATGTGACGTGTTAGTGGGCAGGCTGTGCATGGAGTCTGCTTGTGGGATTGTGTGTGGTATTATATAATTCTGTAGAGTCAGCTTGGGGTATTGGTTGTGGGACGCTGCTTGTGGGTTTGAATGCATGTATGGTTTATACTGGGTTAACAATAGTGCTGTGTTTGTGGGGGTTTGTATTATTTGCATGTAAGAGGAGGTTGTGTGGATTGCTTACCTGGGGTCCAGTGAAGACTAGACTGTCCAGGTACAGGTCAAGGGTCATGGCCGCTGCAGGCTGCTCTCCTGCAGTGCAGATTCCCTTTCACAAGCGCTGAGAGGAAGCAATCTGAGATCACTTCCTCCAAATGATGCAATGAGTAATTTAATGACTGCCCTCACCACCTGCTGCGATTAACGCTAGATCCAAACATTCAGTTGGCACTAGAAGATATCTAAAGAAGACCCACTGGAAACCATGATAGCCCAGTTCCAAGAGAGATTATCAGATATCCGAGTCTGGCAGCCACGCAATGGCAACTCAAGTGCCATGCATCCTATAGGTTGCTGACCCCTGATCTAGATTCTCTGGCTACTGGTCACTTCTACGCAGACTTTTTTTTACTTTTATGGCATTGAGTGAACCATTATGTTTCCCAATAACTCAGTATAGACATATGATTTTAGTTTTCCTTTATTGTATTTCTAATAGTAGCTCACTGTCCAAAAGAGTTGCCCCCTGTTTTTATTGCTAGACTAGGTAATCCCATTACTCTCCTTTTTTGTCAGTGAAACTCTGCACAGCGCAGTTTTCCAGACCTTTGTTTAACCCTTGCAGTGTTAAAAAGAAAGTTAGCTCATAGGAGTGTGACTTCCGATTAAGCACAGTCGGTGAGGACCCTCATGGGGGTGATAGGGACAAATTATGAATTAAACCTCTCACAACCATACAGTTGATTGAACCTCTGGAAGAACACACAATGCAAACAACTTTAAAAAGGGACTCTATAGGCATCCATACCACTTCATATCAATGAAGTGGTCTGCGTGCCAGTTACCCCCTGTTTTATCGCTGCAGCTGAAAATATTGACATTCTGCTAGAATGCCACAATGTTTTAATTCCAAGACTAACCTGCCTCCAAAGAAGAAAAATAAATCAAAACAAAAATAAATAAAACACTATAACCTAAAACTTAAAAAACAAAAAAAGGGATATGCTCTCATGTTTTCTGAGTATTTCAGCATGAAGCATTTCAACATTGGTGGAAACAAGTTTGTGGCGTCTTGTGTTGGGAGATTTGTAGTATGAGCAATGGGAGTTTATTTTTATTTTTATTTAAAGGGAAACTATAGTGCTAGGAAAACAAAGTTGTTTTCCCAGCACTACAGTGCCGCCCTCCTTTGCAAGCCCCTCGCCCCACCATGGTGCTAAAGGGGTTAAAAAACACTTTAGCACTTACCTGATTCAAGCACCAACGTCCCTCAGTGCTGGATCAGGCTTGACCTCTTCTCCTCCGCCAATGCCAGCTGGCGGGGGTGGGTGGCCTAACGCGCATGTGCTGCAATGTGTGTCCTCATGCAAAGCGTGAAGTCATCCAGCATCAGACGACCAAAAGTCGTCTAACCACCCACAAGTCCAGACCAGACAGCCACTAGAGGTTTATCAAAAACTGCAAAAATTACAATTGCAGGGTTAAGGGGCCTGGAACAGTGGCCCCTTATCCCTGAAGTGATCTGGGTGCCTATAGTGTACCTTTATAGTAGGGGCATGGGCTGAAATTAAAGATAGCACAGAACAACATGTGTAACTTTACCATCAGTATACTTTGTTTTAACGTTTGAGTGTTCCTTTAACTTACATAGTACCATGCATGTTTTGCACTGTTGTAGGAATGCCCAAGAATGCATATATACATTTCTCACCAACTGTCCAAGAGCACATGTGCATGACCAACACATCATAGGTACAGGACGCTGGCCCTAAGATGGAAGTGCTGCAGAGGTAAGGAAATGATTGTTTGTTTTCTTTCCTTCGCTAGAAAACACTCAAGAAAGCATCTCGATAACATTAACTGGAATAAAGTGACCATATAGCTTTAAATAGGTTCACAATCTTAACTCTGAGAATACTAGTTCTAACCAAACTAGTAGAGGTTCCCCCTAGGTAAGCATCTATATGTCCACACAATAGTGAATGTCCAGTGTCATAATGCCCTGGTTTTAGCTTATCATTCAAGTACGGTTTCCCTGCCTCAAAAGAAGGAAGAAAGCAAAATAGTATGGCTCCTAAGTTACATAAAGGCTTGTTAAATTCCAAAGAAAATATTTGCAGATAGTATATAAAATAACACTAACGTACACTCTTTAATACTGTACTGCTGCAGTGGAAATAAGCTGTCAACTTTAGCTAAACAAAAAGTTACCAGGCTCATTTTACAAGTCATACCAAAGCTGCAGAACAGTTAAATTCACAAGTAACAAATCCTATTATTACAGCAGGCCTTGGGTGGCCCACAAAAATATTAGGAACAGTTATATTAAAATATCTACTGGGTATTCCAGCTTTAGTACCGGAAAACCCAGATTTGAATCCTAGTCAGACCATCTCTCCAGAGTTCGTAAGTATAGTACTGCTTGTGCCTTGACCTTTTTTCATTTTTTAACCCCTTAAGGACACATGACATGTGTGACATGTCATGATTCCCTTTTATTCCGGAAGTTTGGTCCTTAAGGGGTTAAAGGATTACTATAGGGTCAGGAATCACCATCTAGCCCCCTGGACCCCCGTGCCTCCATAAATATAGTAAAAGCTTACTGTATTCAAGCTTGAAGCTGTAACTCTGCATGCTGTTTGTCTCAGAAAAACAAGCAGTGTGCTGACATCATCAGAAGTGGTAGCCTGATCCAATCACAATGCATCCCCATAGGATTGGCTGAGACTGACAGGGAGGCAGATCAGGGCCAGAGCCAGCATGATTCAAACACAGCCCTGGCCAATCAGCATCTCCTCGGAGATAAATTAAATCAATGAATCTCTATGAGGAAAGTTCAGTGTCTGCATGCAAAGGGAGGAGGACACTGAACGTTTGAATGCATTTTAGACAGCCATGACCCAGGAAGGATCTCTAACAGCCATCTGAGGAGTGGCCAGTGAAGTTATCACTAGGCTGTAATGTAAAACACTGCATTTTCTCTGAAAAGACAGTGTTTACAGCAAAAAGCCTGAAGGTAATGATTCTACTCACCAGAACAAATTCAATAAGCTGTAGTTGTTCTGGTGACTATAGTGCCCCTTTAATAGAACTTGGGGACTTGCCCTCAAAAACTTTCGATTTAGTAAAATGCGAGAAGGGTGGATACAAGAGGCTGGCTTTCTAAATATGTAAATATTGATTATTCATCACAATTTATATAATAAATTGACATATATTATAAAAAACACTGCATGTGCAATTCTGCTCGAAAAGGCTCAAGCAATGTCAAAGGCCTCATTTCACATCAATATGATGTACAAAGGTCTAATGAACATAATTTGCACACAAGTGCTCTGCAATGAAGTTTATTGGTAATGTCAGTAACTAGAATAACCATTGCTGGTCTAACATACACAGATATAAGGGTGATTGATTGGTACATGCTGGATTTCAAAGTATTTGGGTGTAAAATTTTAGGTTATTATTTTATTATTATTATTGCGATTTATATAGCGTCAACAGATTCCGAAGCGCTTTACAATATTATTAGATTTGACTATAAATAGGACAATTACAAGAATACTTACAGAAACGAAGGGTTGAAGAGGACCCTGCTCAAACGAGCTTACAGTCTATAGGAGGTGGGGTATAAAACACATTAGGACAGGGAAAAGAAGTCAAATTAGGTGGGAGTGGAGCAGAGAGTAGAGTTCTGCCCTTTAGGAGAGAGCAAGAGGCAGGTATGTGAGGTAGAGGTTAGTCTGGGAGGCCATAGGTTTTCCTAAAGAAATTAGTTTTAAGGCACTTCTTAAAAGATGCAAGACTAGGGAAGAGTTTGATGGCGGTAGGCAGGCTATTCCATAGGAAGGGAGCCGCCCGCAAGAAGTCCTGCAAGCGTGAGAGCAATGCACAGGAGAAGGTCACAGGCAGAGCGGAGAAACCAAGAAGGGGCATACATATGGATCTGTGAGGAGATATAAGAGGGGCTAAGATTATTCAGTACTTTATAGTTATGGGTTAGCACTTTGAATTGACTCCTATATGATACAGGAAGCCAATGTAAGGACTGACAGAGGGGTGAGGTGTGAGAGGACCGACTAGAGAGGAAAATCAGTCTAGCAGCAGCATTCATTACAGACTGTAGAGAGGCAATACGGCTTTTGGGAAGATCAATTAGGAGAGAGTTACAATAGTCCATGCAAGAGATTACTAGAGCATGGACAAGCTCTTTAGTAGCATCTTGTGTAAGAAAGGGGCGGATGCGGGCGATGTTTTTGAGGTAGAATTGGCATGATTTGACAACAGATCGTATGTGAGGCCAGAATCAAAAGTAACAACAATATATCACTTCCACCTCATTGCAGTACACAACATTTATGGCAAATATTGTAAGTCAATAAGAGACTCACACATGTATCATATCCTGCAGAAAACTGACCTTACTGATTGAGTCTATACATATTAATGTCCTAATACAGTGATGGCGAACCTATGGCACGCGTGCCACAGGTGGCACGCCGGGCCCTTTCTGTGGGCACGCGGCCACAGATTCGCCATCAATGCAGAGTAGGCGCCTGCCTGCCGAAACGGCAGGCGCCTACTCTTCTTCCGGGTCGGGAGGCAGGGGGAGGGCTCCAGGAAGCAGCTCCCCTGTCCTCCCGCGCGATGCTGTGTGGGGCGTTACCATGGCAACGCTCCACACAGCATTGCGCGGGAGGATAGGGGAGCTGCTTCCTGGAGCCCTCCCCCTGCAGTGCTTACCACCACCGGACCACCAGGGATCGCTGTCCCCCCCCCTACTTCATTAAAGGTAAGAAGGAAGGGGGGGGGGGGTATAACCCCTACCCCCTAGCAGTAACCCCTACCCTCCCCTAGCAGTAACCCCTAACCCCTACCCCCCAGCAGTAACCCCTACCCTCCCCAGCAGTAACCCCTACCCTCCCAGCAGTACCCCTAGCCCCCATGCACGGTACCCCTAACCCCCAGCAGTACCCTAACCTTGGTACCCTAACCCCCCCACACAGTACCCCCAACCCTCCCAGCAGTACCCCTACCCCCCACACTGTGCCCCTACCCCTCTCAGCAGTACCCTACCCTCCCAGCAGTACCCCTACCCTCCCAGCAGTACCCCTACCCTCCCAGCAGTACCCCTACCCCCCACACACAGTACCCTTACACATATAGCACACACACAGCACCCCCACACACAGCACCCCTCACATACAACACTCACACACACGCACCCCCCACCTCAATGCAGTATGTGTGTATTCAGCAGTGTGTGTGTGTGTGTGCGTGTATTCAGCAGTCTGTGTGTGTTTGCGTGTATTCAGCGGACTGTGTGTACTCAGCAGTCTGTGTGTGTGTACTCAGCAGTCTGTGTGTGTGTGTATTCAGCAGTCTGTGTGTGTACTCAGTAGTCTGTGTGTGTGTACTCAGAAGTCTGTGTGTGTGTACTCAGCAGTCTGTGTGTGTGTGTACTCAGCAGTCTGTGTGTGTGTGTACTCAGCAGTCTGTGTGTGTGTACTCAGCAGTCTGTGTGTGTGTGTGTACTCAGCAGTCTGTCTGTATGTGTATTCATCAGTCTCTGTATTCAGCAGTCTTGTGTGTGTGTATTCAGCAGACTGTGTGTATGTATTCAGCAGTCTGTGTGTATGTATTCAGCAGTCTGTGTGTGTATGTATTGCATTTGTTGGCGATACTAATAAATATAAGCTTAATTTTATCTATTTATATCATTATTTAAAATTTGTATCATTGAACTCTCTGTGTTCTTTTAAAACAAAAGTTATTAGTTCGGACAACAGTACGAGTTGTTTTTTTCTAAGCTTAAACCTCAGTATTTGGGTTTAATTGCCGTGTTGGCACTTTAAGGAGAAAAAATGTTGGCATGTATTGCGGTTTGGGCACTCGGGCTCAAAAAGGTTCGCCATCACTGTCCTAATATATTGCGTATTGGAGTAGGGGTGGTGATGGTTAACTCTTGACAGGCAGATAGAGAGTTACCATCACCTTCCCTACTCCAATACACAATATATTAGGACAACCAAGATCTTGTTGTAGGACTATTTTTTTTAATTTAATTAGTTTTGTTGTTTTTTTACACACACACACACACAAACACAAACACTAAAAATGGACATTATCAGTAAGGATAATTTTCTACAGTATATGAAAGCCCATGTGTGAGTCTCCTTAATCAGATTATCTGTATTATGGTAGGGTCATTTTCAGAAATTGTAAAGTGCTGCGGAATTTGACGACACTCTATAAATATCACAATAATAATAATAATAATAATAATAATAACAACAATAATGCCAGTGATGACTAACCTTTGACGCCCATATATTGCAGACTACATATCCCATGATACTCTTCTAGCTACTTACTGCAGATGTACATGATGTGAAACATAGTCCATGATAGCTGGCTGCCCAGAGTTAGTCATCACCAGCCTTACTCCAATAGCACAATACATCAGGGATGACCAAGAGGGGACTATGGCTCCCATCATGCTTACCCAGCCTTTTGGCAAAACATCAAGGGAGTTGTAGTTCTGCAGCAGCTGGGGAGTGTTGGCCTACCTTTCGGCCACCATTACATCACGAACAGTACCCCCCCACCACTTTTATTACCTCCTCCCTCTGCCCACTTTATTACCCTCTCCCACTTTACATCCCTGCCCACCGTCTTACTCCCTCCAATTCTGCCCACTGTATTACCCCTGTGCCCACCTTATTACCCCTGTGCCTACCTTTATTACCCTCCCCTGTGCCTACCTCCTTACACCTCCTCTCCACCTTATTACCCCTCCCCCCTGCCCACTTTATTACCCTCTCCACCTTACACCTCCCCTGCCCAATTTTATTACCCCTTCCACCTTATTACCCTCCCCTGCCTAATTTTGTATTATTACCCCCTTCCCCCTTTATTACCTCCTCCCCTGCCCACCTTATTACCCCCTTCCCCCTTTATTACCTCCTCCCCCTGCCCACCTTATTACCCCCTCTCCACCTTATTCCCCTCCCCCTGCCCACCCTATTACCTGTCAGAGAGAGTGACCCTGTTTCCAAGATGGCGGCCTGGCCAGCGGCGCTGACGTTGGCTTCACATTAAGCTCGGTTCCCGGGGAGCAGGGAATCTGTGATGGCGGTCTGTGTGAGGACACGCGCGGAGCACGGTTATAAAGCGCAGCGCGGGTTGCGGCAGGTACCGGGGCCCAGGAAGAGGAACCGGCTGGAGCCTTCACTGTAAACTTCACTGACGTGGTAACGCAGCCTACCACGACACCTGGAAACCAGCGCAGGGAGCCAATCACGGCCTTCCGAGCGCTGACAGACAGCTGTTCTGTCCAATGGAATTGTTAGATGGCGCTGTAAAGGCGGGACTAGCTAGCAAAGGCTTCGCTTTGACGGGAGGTATTACGAGGCCAGCGAGCGGTCGCTGTGCGCATGCGCCGTGACTGACAGAGTGGCATTCCTTAGTCACGGCGGAGGTTAGGTCCAGGCTGACGTTTCCAGTCTGAGAGCTGTGGGAGCTGGCTGGGGGTTCCCGGGGATTCCTCCGAGTGGAGACCTGGTGTGGGAATAGGATATGGAGGCTGGCCTTACCTGAGTGTGATAATGGCATGTGGAGGCTGGCTGAGAGTTGTCAGAGTTGGGGCAGAGTGTGATAATATGTGGAGGCTGGCTGAGATTTGGCAGAGTTGGGGCAGAGTGTGATAATGGCATGTGGAGGCTGGCTGAGAGTTGTCAGAGTTGGGGCAGAGTGTGATAATATGTGGAGGCTGGCTGAGATTTGTCAGAGTTGGGGCAGAGTGTGATAATATGTGGAGGCTGGCTGAGATTTGTCAGAGTTGGGGCAGAGTGTGATAATGGCATGTGGAGGCTGGCTGAGATTTGTCAGAGTTGAGGCAGGGTGTGATAATGGCATGTGGAGGCTGGCTGAGAGTTGTCAGAGTTGAGGCAGAGTGTGATAATGAGGTGTGAAACCTGACTGTGACTATGGCATGTGGTAGTTTTCTGAAGTCTACCTGAATGAGACTGACCGGGTTATTTACTAAATTGAGAATTCAAAGTTAATTTTTCAAATTTAAGGCCAGAGCAGCTGAGCTGAAAGCATAGTGACTTAGAATTTTGTTTCCAGTTCTGCTATTTTGGCCTTTAGCAAATTGCCCTGTGGGTGGGACAGTAGGGTGTGGAGGCTAACTGGGGTTTCCCAGAGTTCAGGCTGGATCTGATGATAGGATGTGGAGACTGGATGGGATTTGCCTGAGATAAGGCTGGGTGTGATAATGGGGGTGCAGCTTTGCTGTGTGTGATAATGGAATGATCATGTTGGCTAGGTGCGATGATGACGCTAGGTGCTATAATTATCTTTCAAATGGAACCTGTAGTTCAGAAAGTATTAACTATTATTTCAAGACTATTGGATCCTTTTTTCCCACCCGCCTTTGGTGGTAAAAATTAAAGTTATTTAAAAATTGCTTACCCTGTTTCCAGCAGCAGGATTCGTCTGCTGTCCGCCTTTGAAAACATCAGCTCGCCTGCTTTTTTTCACAATCTCCTCTAATCCATTGCTCTCATAGACTTGCTATAGATTGGAGGTACACGTGTGGCCAAATACAGTATAGTTTAAAAAAAAAACAAAAAACTGCAATGTTTTATATTGCAGGTTAACATAACTACTGCATCCAGACCACTTAATTGAGAAGAAGTGGTCTAGGTGACTATAGTATTCCTTAAAAGGGATGCTATAAGTGCCAGGAATACAAAGCTGTATTCCTGGCACTATGGCTCCCTCAGCCTCCCCCTCACTCGCACGCACACCCCAACCCCTACCGGTGGTGTCCTTCTCTATCCCGCAACGAGCTGGGAATAATCTGCAGAGCCTGAGGACGTCCAGTGTCCATTACTGCACCAAAGGTCCGTTTGGATGCAGAAACCGCCTCCAGTGGCTGTCTGGGAGACAGTGTCTCTAAGCGCAATTGGGACACTGTACCCAGACCACTTCAATTAGCTGAAGTGGTCTGGGTGCCTATAGTGTCCCTTTAAGTGGAAGTTGGTGGGAAAACTACATGACAGCCAGAAGCTCTGTTTACTAACTGCTGTTTGTATACTTCTCCTCATACTTTACATTTATTACATTATGGATGCAGACCTGCACTTGTTAAATTCAAACCAAAGTATGTTGCCACATTTCACATTGCCAATATTGCCATTGGGGATATTTTTAATTTTTTTTGTAGTGCACCTGAGATTTTGTATTTTTATGTTATTATTAAAGCGGCTTATTCACCACACCATACATGAGTATGGTGAGTATTTAAAAAAGAAAGTCTTTATGAAACACTCACGTTGACTGTGTTGGAATTTCATTGAAATTCCAACGCAGTCAAAACATGTTAGACAAAGTAAAGATTATTGTCTTATGAGCTAGCCTAAAGTTGACAAAAGGCAGAACTATAGGAATCAGGTTTCTCTTTATGGATTGTAAAGCTTATAGGGTTATATTCACCAATATCAGAATTACTGGGTAATTCAAATTAAAGGAAGATTATATTCAAATTAAAGGTGAGTATAGTCCAGGGGTTCCCAATAATATTTTATTGACCTTTTGACATAATGTGCTAACAACGTGGAACCCAAAAACTTTTTGGTGCCCTAGCACTGTCAGTAAACAGATAGTAGTACTTAGGAGCAGGTGTGCTTTTGTGTGTACAGTTGGTGTTGGTATATAATGTTAGCGTTTTGATACAGATGTGTGTTTATATGTAATGTTTGCATTTGCGTGCAGGGGTGTGTTTGTATGTAGTGTTAGCGTTTAAATGCGGTTGTACATTAGCGTATAGTATTAGTGTTTGAGTGAATGGTGTGTTTGAGTGTTTGTATATAAATCTGAATCCAGGGGTTTTTGTATGTAATGTTTATGTTTGTAGGAGTGTGTTTGCATGTTGTGTTGGTGTTTGCTGGGATGTATGCACATATGATTGCTGTACGAATGCCACATACATACATACACACATATAAAAACATTGACGCATACACACACATTCATATACACACTGACATATACACACAGACACAAAGATACACACCTTGGCACATGCACAGACCTTGACACACATTTACACACTGGCAAATACACACACAGACACACCAATATACACACATACTGACATACACACAGTTACACATACACAAACCTTGACACACACTCAGACACACATACACTCTCACTGACAAACACATACACACACTCTCACTGACAAACACATACACACACTCTCACTGACAAACACATACACACACTCTCACTGACAAACACATACACACACTCTCACTGACAAACACATACACACACTCTCACTGACAAACACATACACGCACTCTCACTGACACACATACACGCACTCTCACTGACAAACACTTACACGCACTCTCACTGAGACAAATGCACACTGCACTCTTACTGACAAGCACACTGCACTCTTACTGACAAGCACACTGCACTCTTACTGACAAGCACACTGCACTCTTACTGACAAGCACACTGCACTCTTACTGACAAGCACACTGCACTCTTACTGACAAGCACACATACATACTCTCACTGTCAAACACACATACACTCTCACTGACAAACACATACATACACTCTCACTGACAAACACATACACGCACTCTCACTGAGACAAATACACACACGCACTCTTACTGACAAGCACACTGCACTCTTACTGACAAGCACGCTGCACTCTTACTGACAAGCACGCTGCACTCTTACTGACAAGCACGCTGCACTCTTACTGACAAGCACGCTGCACTCTTACTGACAAGCACGCTGCACTCTTACTGACAAGCACGCTGCACTCTTACTGACAAGCACACATACATGCTCTCACTGTCAAGCACACGTATACATGCTCTCACTGTCAAGCACACGTACACACACACTCACTGTCAAGCACACGTACACACACACTCACTGTCAAGCACACGTACACACACACTCACTGACAAACACACATACACACACTCACTGACAAGCACACATACACACACTCTCACTGACAAGCACACATACACACACTCTCACTGACAAGCACACATACATACACTCTCACTGACAAACACATACATACTCTCACTGACAAACACATACATACTCTCACTGACAAACACATACATACTCTCACTGACAAACACATACACACTCACACTGACAAACAAATACACACATGCACTCTTACTGACAAGCACACTGCACTCTTACTGACAAGCACACTGCACTCTTACTGACAAGCACACTGCACTCTTACTGACAAGCACACATACATACTCTCACTGTCAAGCACACATACACACACACACACACACACACTCACTGACAAACACACATACAAACTCCTTAAGAGACACACACTATTTATTTTATTTTTTTTAAGTCTCACTCCACCCAGCTTCCCCTGGGTCCATTGGGGCGGCTGGCGTGCGGTCCCTGGGGTCCAGTGGGGCTGCTGGGCTGAGCAGCTGGCGTGCGGTGCCTGGGGTCCAGTGGGGCCGCTGGGCTGTGTGGCTGGCGTGCGGTCCCTGGGGTCCAGTGGGGCTGAGCGGCGTACAGTGCGGGCGGCAAGAGAGCAGTGATCTTCCTGCTCAGCTCCCTCGTTCACCTCTTAGTGATGACAGGGCCGGAGTGACATTATATTCTGGCTCCGGCATCACTGTGGTGCCCGTGAGGGAGCTGAGCAGAGGAGAGTGCTCCCTCGCTGCGTGTCTTAAGTATCAGCGGTGGCCATTTTGTTTCCCGTAATTGCGGCGGAACACCTATTGGGACACGCTGGTATAGTCAGTCCCTGCAGGCTTCTTGCTGTAAACACTGACTTTTAAGAGAATAGACAGTGTTTATAACTTCACACATGTCAAAACCTAATTACCAGCATGCACACACATATTAACATGCATAAAAAGATACACTCTAATTCAAAGAAACAAAGTAAAGTGTGATTATGTATGTACAAACTTCCACTAACAATCAGACACATTAAAATATTCCTACCTACCTTTTCTCCTGCTTACCTCTGCCCTAGAGAGAAGGCATTGGAATGTGGATTAATATGCAAACATCTTTTTAAAAAACTACAGTAGGAAGATATAAATAATACAACAACAGTGGAGGGACCAAAATGATCAATCCACTGAAGTTGTTATTGGTTGAAGGGTGTTAGGGCATAACCCAAAAATAACAATAGAAAAGAGAGAGAACTGAGAAGGGTGCACAAATGCAGTACACCCAAAATCAGAGCCTAAACCCTAAATATATTTACTCCGCTAGCATATTGCAACAAAATTGCCAATCATGGAGCCTAGAGTGAACTAATTATAAAAAGAATATATAAATCTTTACTGGTCCCTCTTAGGGGAAAAAATAGAACAAAGAAAAGGAATAAAATTGAAAAACTGTGTGTATAGTGAACCAGAATTATATGTATAAAAAGGTTCAACACTTGATAAATTACACAAAATCATCCGTATACGTTGTCATGGATGACTAAATAGGAGTGAAAGTATAAGTCCACAGTTAGCTAGATATATTAGAAAGTATCCAGCTAACAGTAATTATGTCTCCTGTTTAATATTATTGTAACAGAAAAAGGTTACAAAGTATAGATAGATACAATGTCCATGAGACTAAATTATTGTAAATAACTTAACTAGGAAAGTGGGGGATTTATTGATTGTAAATGCCAGAGATTGCAAAAATTATATATATATACACGTTGGAGTGTGTATACCTTTTTATACATATAATTCTGGTTCACAATACACACATTTTTTCATTTTTTTTCATTTTCTTTGTTCGATTCTTTTCCCCTAAGAGGGACCAATAAAGATTTATATATTCTTTTTATAATTAGTTCACTCTAGGCTCCATGATTGGCAATTTTGTTGCAATATACTAGCGGAGTAAATATATTTAGGGTTTAGGTTCTGATTTTGGGTGTACTGCATTTGTGCACCCTTCTCAGTTCTCTCTCTTTTCTACAGTGGGAAGATAAGCTATGGAGAGCAGTGCGCAAACTCACGATTCAAGGTGTTAAAGACCTTTACAAAGGCCTTACCACACTTTGAACTGTCAGAGCGTTCTTACTGATTGTCTTCCAGCTGCTTTTTTTTTTTTCTCTATTTGCTCGCTGGCTTCTAGCACTGCCAGTGAGCAAACAATTCAGATTTTTATCATTTGCTTGATAAAAGCAAGTAAACAATAATTCCTAAATGTACATAAAGGATGCATTCGGTCCCAAGTTTGATTAAAATCAGTGCATTGTAAATTACCACTTCTCATAATGTATATAGGATGTGAAAATAAAAAGTTTAGATGTTAAAGTTGATAGTGAATGGTGCAAATTTAGTCAGTTCCAAATTTGGCTTTGGTAATTGCCAATCTGGTCGGAATTCAGTGATTTTCACCTTATTTTGTCCACCTAGACAAAATTCAGTGCTTAGTAAATAGACCTCTAGGTCTACAGTTGTGATCAAAATCATATAAATAAGGTACAGAAGGTTTGGGATTATGTTCTGTGAAGCTGTTGGGATTTGAAGAAGGTGTTTGCAATACACAAACCCCAAGAATATTACTGAACTACAGGCCATTGCTGATGAACAATGGGCTAAGTTTCCTCAGGAACGATTCCAGTAGTTGGTGTCTAGCTATGCATTTTGTTTTAGGCAGGTCATAACAGCAAAAGGGTGCTCTACTACGTACTATCTTGCCATGAAGAGGTTGAATATTTTTGAGACTGGAGAAGTTACTATAACATTTTCAGTTGAATTTTGATAAAACAACTTGAAGCATTCATTGTGTTGAGCTATTTCAATCGCTTTTGTTTGACTTTTTTTTCATTGCAAACAGCTGAAAGTATAATTATTGACAATAAACCTAATTTTTAATGGGGGTTGAATAATTTTGATTGCAACTATCTGTACATAAAATCTTCAAATGGGGGTACTGTTCTACTTGGGAGACTTTGCTGAGCACAAATATGACTGTTTTAAACTAGTAAAACATATAATGATGATGGAAAAATGAAAAAAAAACAAATATGAATTCTAACTTTGGCCAAGGATTGTGACTAAGTGGATTCTTAAAAAGACTAGACATAACCAATTTTAATACCCTAGGTTGTCTACTGTTGCAAATAGTATGCCATGATGAGTTAATTTTAATTCCTGGCCTGGCTTATGGTCTCAAAGGCATCATAACCAATCTGGCAAATTTCAATGTGTGTAAACTGAAAAAGGAACATGCTCTGCTTGACCCAGTACGTTTTCAAAACCCCATAAAACCTGTACACGGGGATTACTCTTGTACTCATAAAACATTGCTGAACACAAATATGAGTGTTTTATTGCAGTAAAACCTAACAGTATTATGGCATTAACAGTTTAAATGACACAGAACTAAAAAAAATTAAATTTCTCACACTTGTTTTTTTTTTTTTTTTAGATTTTATTCATATATAAATATTTGGTAAGACATGAAAGCCCTATTTCTCCTGAACAAAAAAAAAATGTGGGCACGCTTAATTTGAAAGAGATAAAGGATGGTTGAATAGACAGATGGTGCAAATTCCAGGTTTTGTTTTGATCAGAACTTGTGCAATTGCCTGCATCCATAAGGGGTTAAAGGATTCCGTATTAAAATAATCCTTTTTGACTGATTTATGAATTTCAGATGTAATAAAAATCTGAAACTTCCAACTTATTTTTCCCAAAAGAAATGAGAATAAATTCCTTCTGATGAGTGCTTTCTTGTGACAATTATTTTACCAAAGTACTTCTATTGCTTGTACTAGTGCAGAATGGTGATGATTGTTGACAGTGCTTGATATGTAGAAGGTTGTAGATGGAAGAAAGTAGAATATATATTTAGTAGCTTCTTCTTATAATAATCTAGACCAACATACACTGATCAGTCACAGCATTAAAACCACTGACAGGTGAAGTGAATAACATTGATTATATCATTACAATGGCACCTTTCACGGGGTGAGATAGATAAGAAAGCAAGTGAACAGTCGGATCTTGAGTTTCATGTGTTAGAAGCAGGAAAAATGCTCAAGCAAAAAGTTGAGTGACTTTGACAACGGTCAAATAGTGATGGATAGATGACTGGGTCAGATATTCCTGGTATGCAGTGGTTAGTACCTACCAAAAGTGCTAGAAATAAACCAGCGTCGGGGTCATTGATGCCAGTGGGGAACGAAGGCTAGCCTGTCTTGTCCGATCAAACAGAAGAGCTACTGTAGCTCAAATTACTGAAAAACTTAATGCTGGCCATTATAGAAAGCTGCCAGAACAAACAGTGCATTGCAGTTTGATGCGTATGGGACTGTGTACCAGCCGACTTATCAGAGTGCCCATGATGACCTCTGTCCTCCACTGACAACACCTGCAATGGGGTTGTTAGCTTCAGAAGTGAACCATGGAGCAAAAGAAAAAGGTTGCCTAGTGTGATGAATTACATTTTCTTTTAGAAGACAGAAAAAAACACACAGAATAGATACAGAGTAAAAGAACCCTCTCCACTCCATGAGATAGTAGTGCAGCGCTGTATAATAAAATTTAGACACTCACCCTATTGAAATCTGTTGGGTGGTTCAGCTCAGTTTTACATATATACAAAGAAAAACACAAATGGAGACTATATAGTGCAGAGTTGTTGTGGACAATAAATTCAATTTTCTGTAAAGGAACAAACTCCAGAAGGGCGCTATCAGCGGGCACGACCACCAGATGTGAAGGACCGTCCCCTCCTCGGTTCCGCAGCACCAGCACATGTTGGACGTTGTGATCCCCATGACGTACAGTCTGGTTGGGGTTCTGTACCATCCGGTCAGGAGCTTATAGTTATGCTCTTGTGCTTTAGAGCTATGTATCCCCTGATAGGCAAGGACGTGGATCTTCTCACATTGTTGTTCCGTGAGGTTATTTCCCGTGGGTTGTTCCCATCTGGAGTGGAAGGGGGTCGGGGGCTCCTGTTCGGTTGCTTGCAGCAGGGCGTATAGAGCCGAGATCCCGCGGTGTAGGTGTTCACCGTTCTCACAGAGCTTCTCAAAGTGTGTGAGGTCCCTCTGCAGTAGTTGTTACCCCTGTAAGTCAGTATAGTATCGTTGCACTTGATGGTACCGGTATCTAAGGATGCCCGTCACTGGGGGTTGGGATAGCACGTCCTCAAGCGGCCGCAGTTTGTTATTGGAACACCACGCTCGGAGGTATTGGGCCTCTCTCCCACCCAGGCCTTCAATGTCTCTTAACGTCAGTCCCCCTGCGATGTCGGGGTTATGTGTGACCAGGGTTAGAGGGGCCAGGTTTGTCGTCAGCCTCACCTTATACCTGATCCTTGCCCAGATCCCCATCATCGCCCCTATGAAAGGGGGATTTTTTTTTAGGTCCCGGTCTCGCGTCGGATTCGGAGTCCATAACACCGGGGGTATTTGGCCGCCTGCTTGCGAGCGTTCTATGTGGACCCATTGTTTTTCCGTCGTGGGGACATGCCAGTCTACGATCCTCAGGAGGTGGGTGGCTTGGTAATACGTCCGCATGGACGGTAATCCCGTCCCTCCTTTGTGTCTCGGGAGAATAAGTTGTGTTTGTTTGATTCTCGGGGGACCGGGTGCCCGTATGAACTTCAGTATTGTGGAGCCGAGTGTACGGATAAAGGCCGGTGGAATCGTGATCGGGATGGCTTGGAACAAGTATAGAAGGCGTGGCAGTAAGTTCATCTTCACAACGTTGATTCTTCCAAACCATGATATGCACATGCGTCCCCACCTCTGGAGGTCCGTACGTAGGGTTTGGAAAATGGGGAGAAAGTTTTCCTGGTAGAGCCGTGTGGGTTCTTTGTTTAGCCAAATTCCCAGGTATTTGATACGGTGTGTGCACCATCTGAAGGGGAAGTTCGTTTTCAGTCTGTCCACTGTCTCCGTGGGAAGGGATAAAGGTAGGGCCTCCGATTTGTCGGTATTGAGTTTTAGATTTGATATAGTCCCATATCTAGAGAAGGCTGCCAGGAGATTGGGCAGCGAGACCGCTGGGTTTCGTATGAAAACAAGTCGTCGGCATACGCAGCCACCCTGTGTTCCCGTCCCCCATGTGCCAGCCCTTCTATGAGAGAGGGCAAACAGGAGGGGGGACAGAGGGCATCCCTGGCACGTTCCGTTTCGTATCTCGAACGCCTGGGTTAGGGTTCCGTTTATTCGTAGTTGCGCTTTCGGAGCTGCGTAAATTACTGAGATCCACTTAAGGATCTGAGGTCCGAATCCCATTGCCTGTAAAGTGGCCTGTAAGTATTGCCAGTCCACCCGGTCAAACGCCTTTTCAGCGTCGGTTGAGAGGAGCAGTCCTCCGATCTGGGTTGTTCGGAAGAGGTGCATAATGTTGAGTGCCCTGATGGTATTGTCTTTTGCTTCTCTTCCGGGGATAGATCCCGTCTGGTCCGGGTGGATCAGGGACGGGACCAGGCGGCCGATACGTTGTGCCAGGATCTTAGTAAATAGTTTAAGGTCGGCGTTCAGTAGGGAGATTGGCCTATAACTGGCAGACGACGTTGGGTCTTTCCCTTCTTTACGTATTACTGCGATGGTCGCCAGTAAGGTGTCCCCAGGATATAGTCCATCGTCCAGCAGCGAGTTCAGGCCGTTCAATACCTCCAGCAATAGGATATCCCCAAAGGTCTTAATGTAGCGGGCCGGGAGGCCGTCCGGGCCCGGCGCTTTGTTTAAATGTGTGTTTTTCAGGGCTGCCGTGAGTTCCTCGATCATTATGGGGGCGTCTAGCTCGTCCTTGTGCTCTTGTGTGAGGGTCTGGGTCACAAACTGGTCTAAGTACTCCTGCGTCTGGTTGCGTCTCCGACTTTGCTCGGTTGCCGTCGCTTCGGTCGGTATGTTGTAGAGCCTGGCATAGAACTCCTTAAATTCTCCAGCAATCTGGTCAGGGATCTGGGTGATGGGACCCCTGCGTGTTTTGATCGTGGTGATTTGGAATCTCCGTCGCTTTTGTTGCAACATCTTTGCCAGCAAGCGGCTGCATTTGTTAGAGTATTTGTAAAAATATCGATTGGATGTGCTAGCTTCTGCGATAAAAGTTGTTGCAGTGTCCTACGGGTCTCCAATAGCGCTCTGTACGCGACTTCTGAGTGTGTTGTCTTGTGTTCCATCTCTAATTGGGCGATTTTCTTATGTAGCTCTATTATTTTCCCGCTCTGGGCATTCTTCCATGCTGTGCAGGTCTTAATGAAGTGTCCTCTGACTACGCACTTATGGGCTTCCCATCTGGTGAGCTGTGGTGTCTCGTTGGTCGTGTTACCTTCAAAGAAGTTCCGTAGGACTGTCCTGGTCTCCTCCAAAGCCACCTGGTCGGTTAGGAGTCGCTCGTTCAGTTTCCATTGCCTGCCTCCTGGCTTATGCAGGGGTGAGGCCAGAAGGGTGAGTATGGGCGCGTGGTCTGACCATGTGGTGGGGAGAATGTCGCTGGTTTGTAGGACGGGGAGGTATTCTTGTGATAGGAGAATGTAGTCGAGTCGGCTGTATCCACGGTGGACCGGGGAGTAGTAGGTGAAGTCTCTGCCTTCTGGGTGCAAGACTCGCCAGCTATGCGCAAGGCCTGCTTCTCTGAGTGCCGCTTGTGTGGATTTGAGACTTGTTGGGGATAATGGGCAGTGGCTTTTGGACGTGTCCACCCGTGGGTCCATGGGTGTGTTGAGGTCCCCTGCTAGGACTAACAGCTCGTCTCTAAATTGTTCCAGCAGTTTTAGGGTTTTGGAGATGAAGCTCTGTTGCTTTGTGTTTGGGGCGTATATATGGAGGAAAATGTGTATCTCTTATCTGCCCTTGAGGAACAGGTATCGTCCCAGCGGGTTTGTCTTTTCATCTGTGCAGATGAAGGGTACGTGGCTGGCGAATAGGATGGCCACTCCGGCTCTCTTGGCATCCCTGTGGTTTGCGAAATATCCCAGTGGGAACCTCTGATCGCAGAGCGTGGAGCCGGCTGATCCACGGAAATGAGTCTCCTGCAGGAATTCAAACAAGGCCCTGGCTGCCCATAAGGATTGCAGCAGATGTGACCTCCGCTTCGGGGCATTCAGGCCCCTGACGTTGTTAGACCAGAGGTTTCCCTGAGGCTACTTGTGGTTCCCGTCGTCCCCCGTTTTCCCCCATCCACCGCATCCCCCCAATCACCCCTACAAGCCGACCCACAGTAGATCACCCCGTTTCGCCCGCAGAGTCCTGGGCTCCCGTTTCCCGCCCAAAACCCAGGGTGTTCCTTATCTCTCCCAGTCCCTGCACTAGCCCCGGTGAGAGGAGGGAGAAGCACATCCCGGGGTCGGCCATCTGGCCTCGGCGTTCCCAGTGCCCTATGGACCCGATCAAACTGGATTTCTGGCGGGCAATCTTGACCCAGAATCTCTTGGAAAAGAGCTGTGATCGTGTCGGGCAGGGGGGTTGCATCCGACTCCGGCAGGCCACGTATGCGAATGTTGTGTCTTCTGCTGCGGTTTTCTAGGTCCTCGACCTGGCGCCGGAGGGACAGGAGTAGATTTCCCTATCGGGTTGTAGCTATTTCCGCCGCCTGGTGTTGTCTGCGGCTCGCCTGGGCCTCAGTTTCAAGGGCCTTCACGCGTACTTCAACTGCTGAGAGATCTGCGGGCAGGGCCGCAATCTCCTCACGGACTGCTGTTCGGAGGTCTTGTATGAGGCTGCTGGTGTCTGTCTTCTTTAGCATTTGCCCTGATATCGCGGCCAGCTCCTGTCGGATCAGCGCCAGGGTGTCCTCCCGGGCGCCATCTGCTGTGGAGCTTCCCGCGCTTTCCAGGTCAGGGGATCCAGGCGCCATATTGTCTGCCGGCGTGGAGCTGCCGTGGGTGCCCGGTGTGGACACTAAGTCGTCCATCGTGCCGGTTTGGTGGCATGGAGAGCCTTGGGTGAGGTGCTTCTTATTGCGGACCATTCCATCGGGCTTGGTGGCTGGTGAGCTGAACATTTTTGCTATTTAATGGCGGGGGGAGAGGAGCTCAGTCTTCACACGTCCTTCTCCATGCCTGGTCCGGCCACACCCCCTTGTAAAAAACGTTTTATTAGATTTGACATAAATACATACAATCATTTATACTTTGTTTTTGGCATTTTTACAGCGTACAAATATTACATATAAAAAAAGCCTTTTGATATACACTACAACCTCCATCGTTAAGATTCTATCTAATTGTGTCTTTTTCTTTCTTTTTCCTTTTTTTGCTCTTGCAAAACTCAGACAAAACACAACAAACGTATGGACTTTATATATGAGTTTCTGGTTACTACTCTGTTTTCTAACCTCTATTCACAAATGTCAAAGCCAGAAGCGAAGTGTATCCTAAGCTCTGTGGTACTGTGACATCTGCATCCATAATAGATTTTGCACCATTAATAAAATGTGGTATTACTTCCATTGAAAACACTGTCAAATTCTCATTGTTTTTACCTTCAACTTTCCACGAGTCAATGCTGCCCAGAACAATACATTTTCCTTTTGCTACTACTGAGCCTTAAAATTCTGTTCATATTCCATGTAATAATTTAATTTCTTAATTTATCAGGGAGGAATCTTGGATTCTAAAGCAAACCTATTTTTTTACTATTGCCATAAGACAAAATTATTATGATTTTAGAATTTCCCTCTGTTTGTAGTTTTTAGGCTTGTCAAATTCGGTGATCGCATCTTTAGCTTCTGATGTTCTGAAAAGAAAAGTAGCAGAGTTTGTGAAAAGTATTTATTTTAAAAGACTGCACTATCCCCATGAGCGATGCTGTTGGAGTACAACGTAATGAGATCTTTACAGGGCTCGGAGATGTGATGTGGAGCTGCTGATATTTCTTTATAGGTTATTACTACCATCAGAGTATGGAGTTTAGTAGCTGTTTAAATATTATTATTATTATAGGAATTTATATAGCGCTAACCTATTCTACAGTACTTTCCAATGTAATAAAGGCAGAAAAGGTTGGTTTAGTGCCTATAGCAGGTGTCCTCAAACTACGGCCCGCGGGCCGGGTCCTGCCCGCCAGGGTCCTGAACCCAGCCCCAGCACTCAGGGCCACCCTATGGGCCCTGTATCTTCAGGGGCCCGGTCAGCGCTGCGGCCGGGCCCCTTTGCATCCGCAAAGTAGTGCTGTGAGGAAGGGGCCGTCACTTCCTCCCAGCTCCCTCCGCGTGGGAGGGAAGAGAGGCACAGCCAGGCCAACTCCCATCAGCCACAGCCATACTCCTGGAAAAAAGTAAGAAAATGTAGCTGTATGTATGTCTGTCTGTCTGTGTATGTATTTTAGTGTGTATGTGTATGTCAGTGAATTTGTATGTATTTCAGTATGTATGTCTGTGTGTGTATGTCAGTATGTATGTGTCTGTGTGTATGAGTGTATGTATGTTAGTATGTGTCTGTGTGTATCTATGTCAGTATGTTTGTATGTGTCTGTATGTATGCATGTCAGTATGTATGTATCTGTATGTCTGTGTGTATGTATGTATGTCAGTATGTATCTGTCTGTGTCTGTGTGTATGTCAGTATGTGTTTGTATATGTCAGTATGTGTCTGTATGTATGCGTGTCAGTATGTGTATGTTTGTATGTATGTCTGTGTGCGTATGTATGGCTGTGTGTGTGTATGTCAGTATGTATGTATATGTAGGTCAGTATATATTTTTGTATGTATGTGTATGTCAGTATGTGTATGTCTGCCTGTCTGTCAGTATTTATATGTCTATCTGTCTATGTCAGTATGTATGTATGTCCTTATGCGTGTTTGTGTCTGTAAGTATGTTAGTATGTGTATGTGTGTCTGTATAGGTCTGTGTGTCTGTATAGGTCTATGTGTCTGTTTCACTATATATTGGAATTTGTTAAAAAAGAATGTAAAACTATCCGGCCCCCAGCAGTGTCTGAGGGACCGTGAACTGCCTCCCTGTTTAAAAAGTTTGAGGACCCCTGGCCTATAGAGTCCCTTTAAGGTTTTTGTCTATATTGAAGAATGTTAGGCTGAGGAAGTTGGTAAGGGGACTATTGAGAAAAAAAATATAAGAGATGGTGATCTGGGAGAGGAAATGGAGAGTTAGAAAGATGACAGGATGAGCATGCATCTGAAAACAATGAGGTCAAGGTATTGCCAGCAACATGTGTGGGACAGGTAGCTCACTAGGATAGACCTATGGAGGACATTACATATAGACATAAGTAGACTACTGAGTTCAAAGGAGGGTAAAAATAGAATGTTTCAGCCACCAAAACATAGGTACAGAATATTACATGAAATGAATGTGGGGAAGCCAGGCAGATTAACTTGGAGTGTGAGTTTATGAAAGACCACCAACGGATAAAGAGAGGTAGCAGTATTAGAAGGACAGAGCAAAATTTCAGTTAATGCCAGTGAATGTGAGATAAAAACGCTATGGCATTGGTTGATTTTGTGATGTTGCACACAGAGTAAAGATACCTCTATATCCTCTTTTAGTAATGCACTCTTGAATGTTCATTCAAGAGTGCATTATTAAAAGAGGATATAGAGGTAGGGTTACACGGGACTGGTATTAGATTGGTGAGGTTTCTGGTCTTAGTGAAATTTAGGTGGGTAGAGGGGAGGCAAGAATTTGGGGAGACATCTCCAGCTGCCAGGAGCTACAGAATAGAAAGTAGAAGAAGGTGGCAGTAGGATTTAAATGCATAGAAGAAGGTGGTAGCATGATTTAAATGCATGGGCTCAATGTTTGGTGACTTTAGAAAGAGTTGGTGGATATGTATGAGAAAAGTGCAATGGATTGACTAAAGATGAGAGGAACGCAAAGAGAAATGCTACTACTGCTTAAGGCTATGGCTGTAAGACTTGTCCTGGCTGATTCTTTATGAATGCTGTTTGGGGTACAGACAGTAAGAGAGAGTCGGGGTTACATAGAATTATGCTAGTTAATTATGGTTTAACTTTTAATTCCTTTAATTCAAATAATTATTGTGGACTTTTATCCAAGACATTTTATTTATTATGCTATCTTGTATTACATTTTTAATGATTTTTCTAGTAATCCAACAATATGCCCTGCTCTTCAGATTCACGTTTACATGGTTAGTGTGGCTACGTTTCCCTCTTTTGTGTTCTTGTTTGATTTTCTTAAATAATTCTTGCCTATTGACTATCACCTTATCAATTCTGTTTTTGTGACTTTGCATGGCCATCCCTAGTAGGTGGAGTGTCACATCACCTGCCGCCCACTGTATCTCCTTGACATACCTTGCATCCACCTGGACACTCCATGCATCCACCTGGACAACGTGCTTCACCCCTTTTCATATCAAACACGCCTCATGCTTCACTACTTAAATGTCTCTCAGCATCATTCTGATGTTGCATCGTCTAATATATCATTTCCACTTATGTATCTTAGTTGTAGAAGAATTCTGCAGTCAAATAGCATACGAATGTTTAAAAACAAGGGGGGTTAAAAAGTGAACTCCAATGATCTTCCCTTTTCATGAGCTCTTGCTAGCATTAAGATTGGCAAAGCATCATAAGAACACTCAGTTCTACCTACATGACAAATGGGGCTCTACATTTTGGACACCCCTGATTTAACCATGGTGGCTTTAGGTTATTCTGATTGCCACTGGGTAGTCTTTTTCTTGGAGTTTATTAAGTGTTCTTGCATAGCAAGACCACTTAATGTTATCTCACATATATATATTATTATTATTATAGCCAAATTTACCACCTTAACTCCTCCCACAGTTTTTACACTACATAGACAGTAATATACCAAAACGTGTGGATTGTTCCCGATCGGATTGCTATTACTTTGTGGAACGTTTCGCCGAATGGTTCACGGAATATCGTCATTCTTGTGGCGAAATTGGTCCCATAGGAATGAATGGCAAAATGTTCAAAACTAGAGTGGGAGCTGTCAAAAGCTGAAAAATCAGAACATGATTTCTAAACTGCCACCACTCCCTTATTTTCAAGTCCACCTACACAAATCTTATATCAAAACGTTCAGCTATCCCTGCTACCACTAAACATGTCCACGGCTAAGCCATAGTCCTGATAGTTTTCACAATATGACCATTTGTTTGCAACTTACGCCGTCCATTGACATTCATTGAAACTCCACTCTAGCCAGCTCAAATTTGAAGGGAAATTTCTAAACTGCGACTGTGCCTTCATTGTTAATATTTCAGAGACATTCAATGCATCAAAATGTAGGTCTGGGTCTTGTGATTCTCACAATATAAAGCTCTTCACTGTAGGATTTATAATTTTTAAAATATGACCGTTTGAAGATGGCAACCGCCAAAATACTCTGACCTGTGCCAGACTGGAACAGCAAGTGATGTAATAGACAGGGCCTTTTCTACACCTGCTAATGTTTTTATAAATGTATGTTTTAATGTAACTGTGAAGCACTTTGGGCAACAACGTTGCAATTAAATGTGCTATATGAATAAAAGTTGAAATGCATTTCTCACTCTATCAAGCTTGCTATGTGTACTTTTTAAATTTGATCAATAAATTGATTACTGTAATGTTTACCATCTTTACTCACTCCAAACACTCCACACAGTTACTCTGCCCAGTCCAATCTTTCCACAGTTACTCAAGCCACTCCACCCAGTTACTCCGCCCACTCCAGTTGTAGACTACTGGTGGAGGCAAGAACACTTCACACAATTTCCCCAGAAATTGTAACTTTTCTAGTTTTAGATGGTATTTAGTCTGGTTGGCTTCTTATGTGTCCCAACTTCTAAAATCCCTTGTTTTGAAAATGTATCAGTATCATGTATTTCCTTCACTCCAATCTTGGCTAGCTTAATAGTTATTGCTTTTTATCTTCCTGATTTGAACCATGGCCACTTATTCTGTGAGTTAGGTTCTGACGACGTCCTCATATGGAGGACTGAAAAATAGTACATGTACCTCTTTCCTATGCGTGAGAAGATTACAGGATAACTATGCAACAATTGAGGAATAATTACCAGCCCGGTACTGTAGTCCCTGTTGTCCCAGTACGCCAAGTACCTCCTTTAGATGTACACATCTATAGGGGCTGGGGACTTCAGTCCACAACCACATTATTTTACAAATCCATTTATTTGCTGGTGAAATCAAACCTTTTTCCAAGGAGAATTGAAGAAGCAACACAAGCTGAGTATAAAGAGAGACAGCTTATCCCAATATTGTTCAATACTGGATCCTCGTATCCAAATATTTGCAGAAATCAAGGGGTAAATATGCGACCACGCTTTGACTTGTAAAAGTTAAACTAGAAACCTTCATCTGCAATCGAAATCATAAAAGAAAGCAGCCTTTATCCATCAGAAGCAGGAAATTATGATACAATAACCTTTCGTGTATGTATATTTGAATAATTTATTATGAGCAAGTCACATATTTGAATAGATTAGTAAAAAAAAATGCTATCCGTTCTTTTATATATATAGTTTTTACTACTTTCCATCTGAGATGTATTCGCTTTGGCAGCCCTAGAGATTACGAATTCCCTATTCCAAAATATTTATTTCAAATTACGCAGCTATTTAAAATTAAATATTCTGGTGCTTTATGGTTTGTTTATTTATTTCGGAAAAAATGGAAGTAAATAAATTCCTTAAAATGAAAAAGTTCTCATGCAAATTTTTCTTGGTTTGCATGCAATTTCCTCAATACATTTTGCTCTGAAAAAAAAAAATTTACTATGCAAACATTTTGTATTCAAATTTACCAATGCTATGTTACCTGGCTCAATCAAAGCTTTCATTTATTGGCTTTTCTTTCATGTATTGTGGCTTTTAAAAAATGGTAGAGGGGTTTTTAGTTTGTAGTGTCATGATGCGGTGACCATATTGACAATAACACAATTGTTGACTTTTCAGTGATTTATTGATTAAACGGAAGTGTGGTGAAATGATAAGTGAATTGCAAATTACAATGTTGGGAAATCTTAAACCCAATTTTATTGAACTGCTAGTCATTGGTCAGTTGTAAACTTATGATGTCTTGGCTAGATCTTAAGTAAATAAGCCACAAAGTTAATGCTAATATAAGTTTGACAAAGGTTTATGTTGAACAGCAAACCAATCAGTATCTAATAAATCAATAAGATGGACATATCTTCCCTGCTCTGTTTTCGTTGGCATTAAAGGACCACTATAGTGCCAGGAAAACATACTCGTTTTCCTGGCACTATAGTGCCCTGAGGGTGCCCCCACCCTCAGGGACCCCCTACCGCCCGGCTCTGGAAGGGGGAAAGGGGTAAAAACGTACCTTTTTCCAGCGCTGGGCGGAGAGCTTTCCTCCTCCTCTCCGCCTCCGTTACGCCCCGCCGGCTGAATGCGCACGCGCGGCAAGAGCTGCGCGCGCATTCAGCCGGTCACATAGGAAAGCATTCATAATGCTTTCCTATGGACGCTGGCGTGCTCTCACTGTGAAAAATCACAGTGAGAAGCACGCAAGCGCCTCTAGTGGCTGTCAATGAGACAGCCACTAGAGGATTAGGGGGAAGGCTTAACCCATTCATAATTATAGCAGTTTCTCTGAAACTGCTATAATTATGAAAAAATGGGTTAACCCTAGAAGGACCTGGCACCCAGACCACTTCATTAAGCTGAAGTGGTCTGGGTGCCTAGAGTGGTCCTTTAATCATCAGGTACAAGAATATTAAACTCATAAGGTGCAACATTTGGTCCTTAAGGCCGTTGGATAAAAGCTCCTCCAGACAATGCAACCATGAAAGACCATGTATTCCTAATTCTCATAGAAACCCTATGAAGTTGTTCATAAAAGATGACCATGCACAGATTAAGATTATCTATATCAATTAAAGAATAACATTATACATTGACTGTCAGGGTTATCATACTGACTTTGTGGTGTTGTGAATTTCTGTGAAGGCATCAGACTAAGCTTTATTAATGTTATTAATGTTGTGGACAAATATTGATAATAATCTCTTACCTAGTAAAGTAAATACACAATATTTATTGCTATCCACCATATACATTTCATAAAACAGATATGGGGAAAAGAAACTTAGCCTAGGTGAGGCAACATTGAAATTTTGTTTCTACAACTCTCCCAGAATGCTGTGCAAAATATGTAAATAAGCACAAACAGAAAATTATTGGGTTGAGAAAACAAACTTTAAATAGACTAACATGATAATGAGATAAGACCCCAGGAGTAGCTCAAGGATCCTTGGAACACCATCGGATCACCCCAAACTATGAAAAAACAAGCAGGAGGTCTTAACAGCAGGGCCCAGTAGTGCGGACTGAGTAATCACCTGCATAAATCGGGAGGACAAAAAAAAAGTTCCCAGTTGGAGACCAGCAGGAAAATACTGCTGGATCATGCTACTGGGAGTAACAATGGGTAAGAATCTAATGTGAAATTGTAAGCAGTAATAGAGCATATACTGTATGTACAAAAGGAGTGCAGATGGGAGGAAAAAAGGTAAGGAAGTGAGGGAAAATGGAAATAGAAAGCAGGCCCATGCCGGAGAGCCTTTTTTACTACACTACTCTGAAACCGTTCAAGGAAATCGCACAGGGGAGACTCCAAGCCCATCGCATCACATTAACATATGCCCCAGCTTCCAGTGAGGAGCCAGCCAATAAAAAAAACCTGTGTGAATACCAATTTCCTGGCCTTTACTGTGTCTGCAGCCAAATCCTCAAACCATCTGATTTCCCCTATCTTCTGTATACAAGGTGTCAAGACAGGCTGCAAGACTGCTGTCAGGCCATTGGTAGGACTATTTTGGCTGCGTTAAGGAGCTGTGAGATGGCTGAACTCTTGTACACCTGGAGCTGCATATGATGAAAAAGGATTGACTTTTGGTCAAAGCTGCAAGTGTTCCTCAGATAGTTTTGTGATAACAGCATGAACCATCTTCAAAACCAACATGCACTTCCACCAGATATGCAATAAGCTGCTAACTTTCACCCCATAGTGGCAACTGCTGGCAGAAAAAGATGGATTACATGCAAGCAATACCCGATGCATTAAATACCACCTTGCAAAAAGATTTAGATTAAAATGTAAATGTAATTACTTTAACAGGGATCAAATTTTCCACTCGTCACTAGCCATTAACGAGTAAAATCTAAATTTGAGTGAATTCTAAGAAGAGATGCACTCGAGGTGAGTGCACCCTCCAGACTTACAATGGCAAGTAATTTTGAAAGCCTAGCAGGTAGTTTAGAGCTTAACATTCTAAGCCCTGCGTTGTGATCATGTTTATCTTATTCAACAAGGTGTCCAACATGGATGTAAGCTAAGAATTCAACTGATTACTTGTTCTCCAGCATGCCAGTGTCACCAGGATTAGAGGTCTATGGGTGTTCCCAGAATGTATCTTCAACCCTTTGGTAGTTTCTTACTCCCACCTTTTCTACAACACAGTTAGCCCTGCTTAGGAACACTTCCTCAAGCGAGGCAATCCTGTGTCTCTATATTCCTCTAGCAACTGCAAGACAGAATGTTACAGCAGCTACAGTGCAATTGCTATAGTTGCTATGACTTAGAACAGGATAACTGTCTGTTGGAAGAGTCTCCTGCTTTCCAGTGTCACTTAACTGCTGGTATAGAAGTCTATGCCATGATATGTAAACTTTAATCCAAATTTATTGGGAATCATTTGACCCCTTCAATACCCAGAGTATAAACACTTTTATTTTCATGTATTTCACAGTGTAAAATCTAGTCCACAAAGCCTCACTCATCCTCATTTATACTCGAGTTTGGATTACCAGCCTGTAGAGAAAAACATTTGTCTGCCAGAAGTTACTAGGCAGTGATGTAGTGCCTGTAAGTTTGCTGAAAATATAAGCAACCCCTCTGCTTAAAAACAGTCCAGGAAATTTGATTGGGTCATACTATTCTTACAGTCAGGGTAGGAGGAAGGAGTGAATGGACTCTGCCATTTCACTGTACGCATTACATTAGCTTTTCTAATATTGATAAAGATTGCTACAGCAGTGTTGAATACCTTTTCTTTTGTTTTTTTTAGAAATATATGATTTAACTCTATTTTGTATATGTGGGCATTACTCATAAATACAGACATTCATTTTACATTCTATTGCCATTTTCAGTAAGCTTTATTGCCAGTAATGACTTCAGAGTCCTATAAGCAAGATATTTGACCATTTCTATGTATCTATTTTGTCACATCGACTGAAGGTGAGAAATAAAATGCATTTTTGCTTTTATACTAACATTTTAGATCCTGAGTTAAATATTGCAAGATAAAGACACTGTATGCTGTCTAAAGCTTTTCATTTTCTAAATGAAATTTTTTATAAATCATGAATGAATAAGTGAAAAGTAAAAATTGTGTAAATTTTCAGAATTTAAATTTGCCTGCAAAATGATCTATAACAAACGTAATATGTTATGATATGCTAATATGCTTTCTTCAAATAAATATTTTGCTAATATTTTTTTCATTCATAAAACGCTCTGCAGCCAAGGGGTTAACTCAACCTGAGAACTAGGTAGTGTCAGTTAATCTAGTTAAAAAGACACTCCAAGCAGCATTCCCTATATAAGTTATGATACATGATTTCTCTAACTTTAAATGAACACTATAGTGTTAGGAATACAAAGCATCACTCTGCCCCCTTCACCAGCCATGTAAAGGTTTAAAAATCAATTATTTAATTCAGAGCCGATGTCCCTTGGGCTTCTTCTCCTCTGATTTCAGCTGATGGGTAAACCTATCACGCATGTGCGGCAAGTGTTGCAAGCGCATTAGGCCTCCCCATCGGAACACATGCTGGATATCCATATGAAAAGTGTGGGGACATTCAGCCTTGTTTTATGCAGTCAGATTCCATGAAACTGCAGGAAGCGCCTCTTGTGGCTGTCTGGTAGTCAGCCACGGAAGGCAGGCTTAACCCTGCAATATAAACATGGCAGTTTCTCTAAAACTTTAATGTTTTAACTAGCAGGGTTAAGGCAACAACGAGATGAAGTGGTCTGGATGACTACAGTATCCCTTTAAACTATGGGGAGTTCTTTCTGAAATGCATTTATGAAGTGTTTCGAATGAAAAATATATATTTAGGGAAGTTCTTCGATTGCATAAATGACAGAAGAAGAAATCCCTACTTAGGCTCTTCATATGAGGGTTACAGGTAAATTTTCTGTATTTACCTAAGTGGGATGTTTAGATAGACCTGTTGTATGAGCATAACAAGATGTGTTTCTAGGTAATAGACCTCAAAGTTAAATGAATGGATGAATACCTGTCTGTTTGACACATTGCCTGCACCTGTGTTTTCCACACAAACACCTTTCTTTCCTGTGATACCTGCTTTTAGCACCTTTTCCGTATAACTCTGAAAGTCAAATACAAAGATACCAAAATCCAAGGGCTTTTCTCTCCAGCAAGACATAAGTATATCTTTTTTAAGTAAGAAAATACAATGCTGTTATTGAGATGAGTAATTTGACCCACTTTTCACAAATATCCATAAGAAAAGGTAAGGTCTCATTGGAATAGGTGAGCTGTTATGTCCGCAATCAACAATAACTAAAACGTGTCCAGGTTTAAATTGCACATCTTATTATTTTACCCTTGAAACATCTAAAATTTCACTTTTAATATTTGTTTTAAATATTATTTAAGTTTTTCAATAACTGCTTCTGAGATTTAAAATGCGGGAATTTGCCATTTTTTTTACATTCATTATATACATAATAAATTAAATTATATCCAAAGAAATTCATAAATTGACCTCAGATTTTTCCAGACCAGAAAGATTTTTTTATTACCCTGTCCAGTAGGAGTTTATTAGATATTTAATTCCATTTCCGTCCCAAGCCGATAGCAAACATGAATGTGTTCAGACTGTCTCCAGAGCCATAGACGAGAGCAATATCACACCACACACATACACACATTGAATGGATCGTGGATAGCAAAGGAGGAAATATAATTGATGTCACTAAATCAGGAGGCATAATTGCTGCAGCTATAAGACAATCGAGAAAGAGAGTGTGCTTTTTTCTGCTCTATAACTTTTGCAATAGCTCAAAGTGGTTATGGTGCTTAGTGATTCTACAATGCAAAGAATCTTAATCTAAGAAATATCCTATCCTTTTTATTGGTGTTCACAGGGCAATTAATGACAGAAGGGAGTAAATAATGTAAATACACACATACAGTGAGTACTACTAATTACATTTTGCATCATAAGATCCTCTTTAGATGGTCCTTCTGGTGTTTCATATCAGTGAGAATGCCCAAGAAACAGTCTTTTAATTTGGTAATTTAGGTGGTCAATTACTTTGTTTGTCCTACACTTCTATTCAGTGCACACAATAAACAATACTAGTCTTGAAAGGATACTTGACAACTTCAATAGTAGAGTTATCCAACACAGGTCCTCCAACTATTATTGGACTACAATTCCTAGAATTCTTTGGTAGTTGTTTTTGACTGACAGAAGCTTTTGGTAGATGTAGTCAGCATAGTCCATCCTCGCAATGGACAGGTAAGAATAAACACTTTTCTTTATATATATAAATTAAATTTACAAAAATTAATTAGGGTGCGGGGCCTGGGCATCATGGCGGCTGGCTGCACATCGTGAGAACTCCCACAAAGACTCACCAAGTAAGTCTGTATCATAGGCAGCCAGCCTGCAACAATCTCAGCACTCAGCTGCATCTCACCCACGGCAGACCTGGGGAGGCTCTAACTACTGGAGCAGCCCTCCTGAGGCTATTTTCGGTGGAGATCCCACTGCAGCCTAGCATAGCAGGCGGCCGGGTGAGGCGGCCGATCGCCCGAACCCTGCCGCGCTGCACCAGGTGGGACTTGCCACAACCCCTGTTCTCCCACCACCCGCTCTGGACTGGTGGGGGTTTTCCCAGTCCCCACTGGGACACAGACCCTCGAGCTGCGCACCACGCACGTACTCGAGGCCCACGAGGGGAAACGAAAATGGCCACCGGCCATGAAACGCTGCACTCCCGACCAAGCCAGGGGGATCAACAGTGGCTGGACTTTTTCAATAACAGATTCAAGGCTGTATGCCAGAGGTTTTGGCAATGTCTGGCCAACCGCTCACAGGTGATCACTTCCTGCCACCTCACAACCTTCCATTCATACGCTGGGCAGCATTCCCTCATCACAGCCTGAAGTCTGCCAGCAGCATGGCTCACACCTACCCACATCCCATGTAGCACAAAGGGGTGGTAAGGCTGGACTCTCTGCCTGCTCTTCTTCTAAGCCGGGGGCTCAACTGAAGGTAACCCCCCACCGCCATCCATACACCCGGAGGTCTCACCGGAACCGGGTAACCCCACGGGCCCACGATTCTGATGAAGGGATCAATGGATTACAGGCAAGGGCTCCCACTAAGACCTTGGGCCAAAGACACAAGTTGCAGACGTCCCGCGGACCCACACCCTGGCAGCGTAAATAAATAGCCCTAACAGACTGGGATACTGGAAGGGTGAAGTGAGAGTGGAGGCACCATTCCTGCCATGGCATGGTCTATCACAGGGCCTGCAGGGACTCCCAATCCAGGGAATAGGCTGAAAGCCAAGGCACCTCGGACAGATGCCGCACCAACAGACTGAGATCCAGAATCAACTGCAAATATCATCTACGATAAATGTTTTGGTTTATTAAGGCCTGTTGCCCTCTTATCTTACTTTCTTTTGTAACCACAATGACGCTATAATGCCCCCTGACTAAGTTAACTGATACAGCTTTTAAGGCATGTGTGCCAACCCAAGGGCCACCTATCACACAATATGGCTCCAGTGGGTTAAACTTGCACCGCATCTTGGAATAATCATCGATGCACTCTCATTTTTAACAAATTACTCATGTTATGCTATGCTTATCACTACTAATCCTTGTGCCTCACGACCTCTAGGATGTGTATACTCTGCCTGATATTACTTATTAAGTTCATTTACCTCAGACTAGACAGTTTCTCCTACGTTGAAAATATGTTATATTGTTGAGCTAGACAAATATCCTTAGCCTGGTACCTAGCTTTTAATATCCTCTAAACTAAAAAAGAGATGTCTTTCTTGTTCAGAGTATTGCATACCTAACCCTGTCTGCTGACCTTGATGCCACACTGGCATGCTCTGCATTATTGTTTTTCTCTTCTTTATAATGCTTTCATCTCAATAAAAGAAAGATTGACAAAAAAAATAATATATAATTTTTTTTTTATATATATGGGGTAGAGAGCTGAATCCAAAATCATAAAGCAATATTCTAACATTAAAAATAAATATATTCATTTTTACCATTAAATTACTCCTTTACTGAATAAATAGAGTATCCAAATATGTGCATTTATATGAATCTGCAATGTGTAGGACCAGTGACGTATTAAGGGGGGTGCGCCGTCCGCACCGGGTGCCACTCACTGGGGGGATGCCCGGGGCAGACTGTTCCCGATATGCTGCCAGGTGAGATGTCCCTCCTGCGCCCATCGCAGACACCGGTGTGACTCCGTCCACACTTCGCAGTGTGCAGAGCTGCAGACCATGTGTCTCGTGAGATCTCATCAATCAGAGCTCTGACTGAGTGTCGCGAGATTCATGGTCTGACCGGATATTATGGCAACCGGACCACCAGGGAATTAAGGTATATAGTCCGTGCCCCCCTCTCCCCATCCCTCACAACATCACCCCCTCTCCCTCTCAAATCACACCCCCTCATCATCACCCCCCTTTCATCAACACCCCCCCTCACATCCCCCTTCATCATCCCCTCCCCTCACACCATCACCCCTCCTCACACATCACACACCCCATTTCACCATCACCCCCTCACATCTCACACCCCTCCCTCATCATCACTCTCCATCTCACCATCACCCCTTCCTCTCTATCACCCTCCCTCACACTATCACCCCTCCTCACCATCACCCCTCCCTCACACATCACTCCCTACATCTCACCATCTCCCATTCCTCTCACCATCACCCTCACATCTCACATCACCCCTCCATCTCATCATCACTCTCACATCTCACCATCACCCCCTCATCTCACATCATCTCCCTCTCATCATCACCCCCTTTTCATGCCCTTCCTCTCATCATCCTCCCTCTCATCATCTCCCTCCTCTCACCATCACACCCCACACCATCACCCTCCTCACCCATCACCCCATCTCAGCACAATTTCCCCACACCATCACCCTCCCTTACACTATCACCCTCACAATCTCCTCATCACCTCCATCTCATCATCACCCCTCCATCTCACCACTGGACTTCTTCCTCTCATCATCACCCCTCCTCACACTCCATCACCCTCCCTCACACCATCACCCCTCCCCACACATCACCCCTCCATCTCACCATCACCCCATTCTCCTCTCACCGTCACCCTCACATCTCACATCATCCCCCTCCATCCATCATCACCCCCTCACATCTCACATCACCACCTCCCTTCCATCATCACCCCCTCCATCAACTCCTTCCTCCTCATCATCGCCTCCCTCTCATCACTTCCTCCCTCTCACCATCTCCCTCCCTCTCACCATCACACCCCACACCATCACCCTCCCTCACACATCACCCCATCCATCTCACCATCACCCCCCTTCCTCTCATCATCACCCCCTCCCTACACCATCACCCCTCCCATCACAGTGGCTACTTCCCCTCACTGTCACCTTCCCTCCTCCCTCACACTATCACCCCTCTTCTCACCATCACCCCCCTCCCTCTCACCATCACCCCCCTCCCTCACACCATTATCCACTGTACAAGCACACACTGCATCCACTACACAAACACACACTGCATTCACTATACAAACACACTACATACACTATACAAACACACACAGACACACACTTATACATGTGTCTGTGTATCTGTATGTCTGTGTATCTGTATGTGTGTTGGTATATGTGTATCTGTATGTGTCAGTGTGTGTATGTGTATCTGTTTGTCTCTCTCTGTGTGTCTGTATATGTGTGTGTCAGTGTTTGTCTGTATCTGTGTATGACTGTGTTTCAATGTAACTGCATGTGTGCACCTATGTGTCTGAGTATGTGTGCCAGTGTGTGTAAATGTGAGTATATCTGTATATGTGCATACATCTCAGCATTTCGCCTACACTACACACAAATACAACCCTGCATCCAAATGTCAACACTACATAAACACACACCACCATATTCAAAAACCACACTACAGAAAAATGCACACCTGCATTCAAATGCCAATATGTGCAAACACACACATAAATTCACTCACACATACTCCATACAAAAACATGCTTACATTCAAACACACAAACACTGCTCGGTGCTAAATACATTAAAAAAAAAAAAATACAAACACTGCTTGGTGCTAAATACATAAAAAAAAATAAAAAATACAAACACTGCTTGGTGCTAAATACATTTTAAAAAAATACAAACACTGCTTGGTTCTAAATACATTTAAAAAATTGTGTGTGTTTTTTTACATTTTTAAGCTGGGGCAGGGGGAGGAGGGTGTCCAAATATTGGATACACCCTGGGTGCAAATGCTTCAGGTACGCCCCTGCGTATGACTGCCCACATATGGAAGGTAGACCCTTCTTTCCAGTCTCAGATAGAAGTTAAAATCTCATATTCATTGAATGAATGGAATGGAAAACATGACAGAGCCTTCATGACTATAATGAGATATCTTTGCTAGACATGTTTACTCCACCTGATACTACACAATGCATGCTATCTGTATGATATATTGGTGCCGAGCCAGTGGGACAATCCAAGATGTATGGGACTAGGAGCCGGTCACTATGCATCACTTTTCTTCTCCTCTCCCACCTCTTGCCCTCTTTCTAATGTTTCACTTTTTCTTTTGCCTTCTCTACCCTGCCTTGCATCTGCCTATCTCCACCTCTATCTCCATATTTTACGTTCTGACATATTTCCTACCACATTTCTTTTGACTTTAATGTAAAACTGAGCTCTGAATAATATTATTTTTAATAGCTGTTGAATTGGAAACTACACAATAATACAAGCAGGGTTATTCACTAAAACCTGAATTGTAATAAGCTGAAATTCAAATAGACCACCACATTTGAAATTGTACTTAAAATTAACAAGTTTTCCAGTGCAGTTTTCTGTTCACTAGTACTCGAATGTTAGTGAATAAAGATTATTATTATAATATGAAACTATAATTGGCAAATATCTTAGAAAATACTATAGTATTGAATTATTTCAGGAAGTGAGCACTGCAAAATAACAGGACAAAGAATCCCAGCAGGAGTGTGTCTACAGAGTGACGGAGTTAAATTGACACTATAGTCACCAAAACAACTTTATCTCAATGAAGCAGATTTAGTGTACAGATCAAGCCCCATGCAGCCTCACTGCTAATTTCTCTGATATTTTGGTGTTAATTTACTTTGTTTATCCAGCCCTACTCACACCTCCCTGTGCACTAGTATCGTGCACTAGTATCGTGCACAGCCTTCCTACACCATTCCTGTGTAGTGAAATCTAATGTTTACACTTACTTTATTGCAAATTTAGTTAGAGTATTGCAAAGTTAGAATGTCTTATCTCTTGCACTGTCAGTAGCTCGATAGACAATACTGGAACCTGCTATATGTGATTAAGGTTCAACTTACAGCGCAGGAGATATAAATTGTGTTCATTATGCTCAAACTGTTTTGATGACTACAATGTCCCTTTAAGATTAATTTAATTTGATTTGCAACAAAGTGAATCTAAATTTAAGTAAAATATCAAATTAGTTCAAGGTTAAAAAGTGATACAACAAAGTGAAATATGTGACACAGGTGCTTCATAAAATAGATCTTATGTAGATAGAAACTTTAAAATGTGCAGGTTTCTCCTCCTACATCAAACCATACAAGCATGTAATACCACAGTAGAAATGGTAAAGGGACGGAAGTGTGAAAGTGAAGCACTGTGAATGATCTTGAAGTGGGCATTGAAAGTCATTTTGCCGTTGTCAGCATTCGAGATGACAGAAAAGTAGCTAAGATGATACAGTTTGAATATGATGTAACCTCTCTACAGAGGGATTTGGATAAATTGGGGTACTCGGCAGGCAAGTGGAAGATGAGATTCAATACAGTTAAATGCAGAGCCATACATTTTGGGAAAAGGTACTCACTAGCCACTTATACATTAAATGGGGTTAAGTTACGGTTAACAGTAAATGAGAAGTGACTTGGGAACAATTATAGATAACAACAAAGTAGGGAGCAGTATGCAATGACGTTCTGCAAATTGCAAAAGCTTGTATGGTGCTTTCATGTATAAAAAGGGGTATTGATGTTATACCTAATCCATGTTGTTGGCAATCTGCCGATCACTCAGCTGGACGCAAAGACGTTGGACATCGTTCCGACATCGGCAATGACATCTCCCTTTGCATCAATCGTTAGTCATTGGAAACGCATCCACAAAACCCCTCTAGTGGCTGTCCAAATGACAGCTGCTAATAGTGCCGTTAGTCAGCTGTGTAAACACTGCCTTTTCTCAGAATCGGCAGTGTGTACGCTGCTCAGCCGGAAGTGGCAGTCTCTTTGCCCTAGAACCATTACATTAAGCTGTAGTTCTCCTGGTGCTTTGCGTGTCCATGATGTCATTTATGTACTCACCCACCCTTAAAAGGTAGTGTAACAAAGTATTTGAAAAACACAACAGGAAAATACTAAAAACAATGCAATATAGGGTAACACTGTTTATATAATTACTAGCACAACCTTATACCCATGAGTAGTACACACATTGCATACAGACTAGAAAAGTCTAGTTCACATCTTAGTACTGTGTGCTTTTACCGAGTAGCACATCACCTCTCACTGATTTCCAGTATTTGCAAAAAAGAAAAAGGACAGAAGACTGGAAAAACTTAATTGCGTAGTACTCTGACACACCAATCTAAATATTCAATGGTGCTTGGACACTGCTCACCTTATAAGGAGCCCAATAAATTCCTGTCTCTGCAATGAACGCTAATGTTAGCAATTCACAGTGGAAGTTTCACCAGTTTGGCTGTTGATAAGTAGTAATTTCTGATATAAAGAGAAACACATATGCAGTGCAACAACGTAATGTAGTGTAATAGGCTCAGATAGTTAAGTGCCCTTGGAATAGCTCTAAACATATCAGAAAAAGTTTGTGAATACGGTAATCCATACAACAGGAAAGATGCAGAGATTCTGGCAGGAGTGCAGTACAGGTACAATTTATTGTAGACAAATAAAAACTATTAAAATTGTAAAAACAAAGTAATATATGCTTAAAGGACCACTCTAGGCACCCAGACCACTTCAGCTTAATGAAGTGGTCTGGGTGCCAGGTCCTTCTAGGGTTAACCCATTTTTTCATAATTATAGCAGTTTCAGAGAAACTGCTATAATTATGAATGGGTTAAGCCTTCCCCCTAATTCTCTAGTGGCTGTCTCATTGACAGCCACTAGAGGCGCTTGCGTGCTTCTCACTGTGATTTTCACAGTGAGAGCACGCAAGCGTCCATAGGAAAGCATTGTAAATGCTTTCCTATGCGACGGGCTGAATGCGCGCGCAGCTCTTGCCGCGCGTGCGCATTCAGCCGGCGGGGAGGATCGGAGGCGGAGAGGAGGAGGAGAGCTCTCCGCCCAGCGCTGGAAAAAGGTAAGTTTTTACCCCTTTTCCCCTTCCAGAGCCGGGCGGGAGGGGGTCCCTGAGGGTGGGGGCACCCTCAGGGCACTATAGTGCCAGGAAAACGAGTATGTTTTCCTGGCACTATAGTGGTCCTTTGAGATGGTCCTCTCATTGCTTTGTACAAGACATGCATTCATTGCACTTTTCCTTAAAGGATCACTATAGTTTCAGGAAAACAAACTCGTTTTCCTGACACTATATAACCCTTAGATCCCCCTCACCCTCAGGGGCCCCCTCCCGCTGGGCTGAAGGGGTTAAAACCCTTTCAGCTACTTACTTTAATCCAGCGCCGGGCCCCTCGGCGCTGGTGACCTCTCCTCCCACACAGTCGTCAGCCCCCGAGTGGAGCGGGTTGCGCATGCGCTGCAAGAGCCGCGCGTGCATTAAAAACACCCATAGGAAAGCATTTCTCAATGCTTTCCTAGGGATGTTCTGCACGCTGAATGCGATTTTCGTATTCAGCATCACAGAAGCGCCTCTAGCGGCTGTTAGGAATACAGTCACTAGAGGCTGGATTAACCCAGCAATGTAAACATAGCAGTTTCTCTGAAACTGCCATGTTTACATCTGAAGGGTTAAAACCTTGGGGACCTGGCACCCAGACAACTTCATTGAGCAGAAGTGGTCTGGGTGACTATAGTGGTCCTTTAAATAAATCAATTAATTTGACGACAAACTGATTCATCAAAACAAAACTACCGTAAAACTTTTTGATTGATCAGTTTAAAAATGAATTGAAAAAGGTTCTATAGTGAACAAATCATTTTAGCGTTTAAACTAATCGATTCAATTAAGGAAGAATGCAACAAATGCTTATGTCTACCTTCTACTCCCCGTCCAAGATGCACTTTTCCTAAAACAGCCTTTTTCAACCAATTGAAAAAAATAGTAGAGCTGCAGGTTTGACGGTTCGAGTGGCAGTAAAAAAGTAGTTGCTGAGATGGAAAATAAGAGAAATAAGCATTCCTGGGCCAAGAAGCACCACTTTTGGATTACTGAAGACTGAAAGAAAATTCTTATGGATAGATCAAAGTTTGAAATCTTAAGTTCGCCTCTCTGAGTTTTTGTATACCATTGAATAGGCAGAAGAATTGTTCCTCATTGTGTGACACCAGTTGGCAAATATGGAAGAGGAAGCATGACAGTCTGGCCTTGACAGTGAAGGCTGATCCATAGGGGCAGGTGGGGCTGTCGCCCCTCCCAGTTTTTGCTTCAAAAAAAAATTTACAATATTTTTTTTTTATTGGAATTATAAGGACTACACACAAGTGTATGTTAGAAGAAAAGAGCCAGAAAGTAGGCCTCAAATCATTGACTAGGCCCACTTGAACCTCACTGACTTTGTTTTTGATGAACCGAAGCTGGTGTGGGATGATCAGGACAGAACAGTAAAAACAAATCAAATTACAAATACAACACATTAGTGAGAACTTCTGCAACATTGTTGGGAAGAACATGCCATACAATTTTCTATTGTGCAATGAATGCTATGAATATGTTCAGGTGTTAGAGCAGCTGCAAAAGGGGACTACTATATTATGTATTGTTAAAGGGACACTTTAGTCACCAGAACCACTACAGCTTAATGTAGTGGCTCTGGTGCCTATAGCCTGTCCCTATTGTGTTAGCACTGTAAACTCTGCATACTGCGAGAAAATGCAATATTTACATTGCTGCCTATTAACACCTCTAGAGGAAGTCACTCAGACAGCCAGTAGAGGTGCTTCCTGTCTCACAATGTGCAGCACTGGCATTGTGGGAGAAAAGGTGAATAAAACCCAAAATTTTTTTCTGGTCACCTAAACAGCCACTTCATGACTATAGTTTCAGGAATATAGTGCCCTAAGCCACAGGCTGTGTAATACTGGCTCCTGGCACATGCCAATGTTTACGGTTTACCATTCTCCCTTACCGAATGGAGCGACAATAAGTACATTAAGCCAGCCATTGTTTAATTCACCTCCCAGCTGCTAGCTTAAGAGTCATTCTGCTGTGAATGCTTTTCTAACCTTCGCCATTGCAAATTCACATCAGTGTTAGCAGACAACAGCGACCTAAAGAAACCGAGCAAACTACATACGTGTATGTAGAATTTAAAGATTGAAACCATAAATGATGACCTATGTGAACTCATTTTGATATATTGCTTGTACTCATTGGAAAGAATAACTAAACTCTCTACATAAACTGCTTTTTTTCTGTAAGTGACAGTTTACATAAACCACAGATTTTATCTTTTCATCGTGTTCTGGGGGGTATAAATTTCCTTTGCCCACCACATTCTGTAAATCTGCGTAACACATTGTTTTAAAAATTATTTTAACTAGTGTGCTGCAGTTTTATTATGTGATGTCTATGCCGGAATCACCGGTTCATTGTTATCTCCACTATAACAGTCAAACAGGAATTCACAGGCTTTTTTTAACCTGAAATTTGAAATTCACTTAAATTTCTCCTTGAATTCTCACTTTATTAAATAAACTAGTACAGGTTTTTTTTTTTACCACTGTAATGCAAATCATCTGGGGTTTATCCACAAAACTCGAAATTGTGGAGAACTGACCTTGCTCATTGATTTAGAGCCAATAAGCACGGCCCTGCATGACCTTGCTTAGCTCAGTGGAGCTAACTGTGGACTGCGTCGAGATTTTCAAATAGTTACAATAATTACTTGGTGCAAGGACACATTTGGGACCATAACCACTACAGAGGGCTGTAGTGGTTATGGTGCTTGGATTGTTTCTTTAAATAATATTAATGCAATACCTGAATGCAATCATACAAGATTACTTGTATATGGGTTATTTGGCTTATATAAATAATACAACCACACAAATATTTAAGGAATGTATCTGTTTATTGGCAACTGACAACATTCTGATACCGTTTTAACAAAACATGTATCTTTATAGTTATAATTATAATATAGTATTAAAGTGTTATAACCACATAAATGATATAATTTAGATATATAGGCATTTGGTTTTAGTCCTGATCACACACAAAGGGTTTCATTCACTAATCAGCTATAATAATAAAAAAACAGAAAGAAAAAACTACTATGCACACACTAGAATACTAGAATGTTCCTTCTAATTTTTAGTCGTTGCTGTATGCAGAAATATTTTGATGTGCACGTTTTTTGTCGACTTATGAAAGTATGTGCGCACTGAATGCTACACAAATGGAAAATAAGCCAATCAGCGGCGCCCCTGCCCGGGGGCATTCCACGCCTGAAAGTGAAAGTCGGATGCCACCAGGGGAGGAGTGGGCATCTCTAAAGGCAACTTAGGGGTTAAACCATTCTCAAACGGTTTAACCCCTTGATGTAAGAGTATGTCCAGAGGACTCCTGCACCATACCATTTTCATTTAGATGTAGTAGTTTTAGTTCCTGGAGTCCCCCTTTAAGTAAAATACACATATGATTGTAAGCTAGAGGCCTAGAAACCACTGGGCCCCAGTGTGAAAATTGCCCTTGGCCCCCCCATGTGGTGTCAGTCCCCCCCCTCCATGTGTCTCATTCCCTTCCCCCAGCTTCTCCATGTGTCTCATCCCCCACCCCTCCAAGTGTCTCAGAGGAGTTCAATATGCATATGTATATATATATATATATATATATAAAATATAAGCACCATCTCAGCCCCCCTTCCCCGCCACAAACTACAATCTCATACCCGTGATACATTCCCTACACATCTCCATTATAAACACACGCACACTGCATCCCCAGCTCTGACACCCGCTGCATCCCCAGCAAACATACACACTATATTGAATTCACACATACTGCATCCCCCACACACAGTGGCGTACACACAACCCACGGGGCCCCGGTGCTAAAACTGATCCGTGGGCCCCCCTGTGCGCGCTTACTCTGCATGAGCTGGGGCCGCGACCCCTGCGACCGCAGTATGTACGTCAGTGCATGCAGATACACATACACTTAAAGGACCACTACAGACACCCAGATCACATCAGCTCAATGAAGTGGTCTGGGTGCCAGGTCCCTCTAGTTTTAACCCTGCAGCTGAAAACATAGAAGTTTCAGAGAAACTGCTATGTTTCACTGAGGGTTAATCCAACCTCTAGTGGCTGTCTCATTGACAGCCGCTAGAGGAGCTTCCGCGATTCTCACTGTGAAAATCACAGTGAGAAGACACTGAACATCCATAGGAAAGCATTGAGTAATGCTTTCCTATGGGCAGTTTGAATGCATGCGCATTCGGAGCTGAGAGGCGGATCGAGGCAGGGAGATCCCCAGCGCCAAGAGAGTCCGGTGCTGGAGAAAGGTAAGTGCTTAAGACACACACACTCTCATGAACAGATGCATACACACCAGCTAACAGACACACACATTTACTGACAGACACACACTCAGTAACAGACATACATACACACTCACTGACAGACAGACACACTCACTCACTTACAAAACACACACTCACTAACAGATGCACACAAACTAACACACTCAGTAACAGACACACACAGTAACACACTCACTGACACACTCTAACACTAACACACACACAGACACTCTAAAACTAACACACACACACTCTAACACTTACACACACACACTCTAACACTAACACACACACTTTCTAATACACACACACTAACACACACACACTCTCTAACACACACACACTCTAACACACACACACACACACACTCACTAACACACACACACTCTAACACTAACACACTCACACACTCTAACACACACACTCTAACACTAACACACTCACACACAGTAACACACACTCTAACACTAACACTCTCACACACAGTAACAAACACACTCTAGCATTAACACAATCACACACACTAACACACACACACTCTAACACTAACACACTCACACACACACACACTCTAACACTAACACACTCACACACTCTAACACACACACTCTAACACTAACACACTCACACACTCTAACACACACACTCTAACACTAACACACTCACACACTCTAACACACACACACTCTAACACTAACACACTCACACACACCAACACACACACACACACTCTAACACTAACACACTCTAACACTAACACACTCTAACACTAACACACTCCTAGAAACATAGAAACATAGAATGTGACGGCAGATAAGAACCATTCGGCCCATCTAGTCTGCCCAATTTTCTAAATACTTTCATTAGTCCCTAGTCTTATCTTATAGTTAGGATAGCCTTATGCCTATCCCACGCATACTTAAACTCCTTTACTGTGTTAACCTCTACCACTTCAGCTGGAAGGCTATTCCATGCATCTACTACCCTCTCAGTAAAGTAATACTTCCTGATATTATTTTTAAACCTTTGTCCCTCTAATTTAAGACTATGTCCTCTTGTTGTGGTAGTTTTTCTTCTTTTAAATATGTCTCCTCCTTTACTGTGTTGATTCCCTTTATATATTTAAATGTTTCTATCATATCCCCCCTGTCTCGTCTTTCCTCCAAGCTATAAATGTTAAGATCCTTTAACCTTTCCTGGTAAGTTTTATCCCGCAATCCATGAACCA
>OW240922.1:58112428-58139928 GCA_933207985.1 Pelobates cultripes
CACACACACACACACACACACTCTAACACTAACACTAACACACTCACACACACCAACACACTCACACACACCAACACACTCTAACACTAACACACTCACACACACTAACACACACACACATTCTAACACTAACACACTCACACACTCTAACACTCACACACTAGAACACTAACACACTCCACACACTCTAACACACACACCTAACACTCAACACCACACACCTAACACACACACACACACACACACCTAACACCAACACACCCCTAACACCAACACCCACACATCTTAACACTAACACACCTCACACACCTAACACCACACACTAGAACACCAACACACCTCACACACCTTAACACACACACTCTAACACTCCACTCACACACTCTCACACACACACACACACACACTCTAACACTAACACACTCTAACACTAACACACTCACACACACTAACACACACATTCTAACACTAACACACTCTAACACTAACACACTCACACACAAACTCACACACTCTAACACACTCACACACACTCACACACACTAACACACTCACACACTCTAACACACACACTCTAACACTAACAAACTCACACACTCTAACACACACACACTCTAACACTAACATACTCACACACTCTAACACACACACACACTCTAACACTAACACACTCACACACTCTAATACACACACACTCTAAGACTAACACACACATACACACACTCTAACACACACACACACGTTTTTTTTTTTTAATTTAATCCCCGGCCTCCTTAACTGTGGGAGTGCTGAGGGGATTCCCTGGGGTCCAGTGGTGTCACCCGGCGGGCAGGCAGGCTGGTGGGCGCGCAAGGGAGCACTCTCCCTTGATTGCTTCCTCTTCAGCTCCCTCGCGTGCCGCGTACTGATGCCGGAGCCGGAAGATGATGTCATATTCCGGCTTCGGTATTAGTGCGGTGCACGAGGGAGTTGAAGATGGAGCACACAGGGGAGAGTGCTCCCTTGTGCGCCCGCCAGCCTGCCAGCCAGCCCGCCGGGTGACACCAGGGCCAGCATCGGGGGGGCCTGAGGTGGCCAGCCCCTTGGCCCCCCAGGAGAAGAGGATGGCAACTCTGGGTACAGAGTGGGTCGCCGGGCCCCCTGGTGGGCCGGGTCTGGTCGCAGCTGCGACCCCTGCGACCCCGGTATGTACGCCACTGTCCACACACACACTCTGCATCACCAGAACAATCACACTGAATTCCAAACACACCCTTCATCATTAGTACACACTACATTACCAGCAGAACACTCTGTTTCCCTTTCCCTCACACTCAACATTCAACATAGAAACACTACATCCCCTACACACACTGCATCCACTACTCCCACACTGCATCCCCTACACACACTGCATCCACTACACACATGACATCTCACGCACATGCACTGCATCTCCTATAACACACATACACTACAGCCCAGTGGCGTACATATAGGGGTCGCAGCTGCGGACCCTGATGACCCCTGCGACCGGGTGCCCGCAATCAGGTTTTGTGGCCACGGCCCATGCGGCAAACCGCCAGATCCGCCGTTCAAGGGGTCCATCGGGTGGCCCATGCTGTTAGGGCCACCCAATGGGTATGGATTTTCAGGGGGCCTGGTCAGTGCTGTGGCACTTTAACAGTGCAACCTGGTCCCCTGTGATGACATCACACGCTGGGAGGAAGTGACTGCCCGGTCACTCCTCCCAGCAATCACACAGAGCCCGCATGGGAGGAAGCAGAGGAGGGAGTCAGAGTGGGAACTCTGACTCCCATCAACCTGAGCCACCACTGGACCCCAGGGAAAGTCACCCTCCTGCACCTAAAAGGTAGGAAACAGGAGGGTGACTTAAACATTGTGTGTGTATGTTTGTTTGTATGTGTCTGTGTCTATCTCTCTGTGTGTCTGTCTGTATGTATGTATCTGCCTGTGTGTATGTCTGTATGTATGTGTGCCTGTCTGTTTGTATGTATGTAGGTACCTGTGTGTACATGTCTGTATGTGTCTGTTTGTGTGCCTGTCTGTTTATATGTATGTGTGTCTGCATATGTGCCTGTCTGTATGTATGTATCTATGTATGTCTGTATGTGTCTCTGTATGTATGTGTGTGTGTGTCTGTCGGTGGAAGACAGAAGGGGGGGGGTGAGGAGGAGTGGGGATGAAGGGGGGGAGGGAACAGAGGGAAGGTGGAAGAGGAAGGGGGGGGAGGGGTCCCTGGATCAGTTTTGCACCGGGGCCCCATGGATTGTGTGTACACCACTGCTACAGCCCCTACACTCACACTCTTTCTCTCTACACCACAAACACAAAAACCAACAGATCTATTTATACACACACACACACACACACACACTACACCACAAACAGACCCATTAGCATGTACACAAGCATTCAGGCAACCTCTAAATGAATTCACAATATGTTCACTTTGGTCTCTGGTATCCTACTTATGAAAACACCAAAGACAAGTCACCAGCAATTGTCTGAGTGTGTCTGCCCATTTGTGTCTATGTGTGCTTGTCTGTGTGTGTGTGACTTGATACACAGTCATACATACAGACACTGACATAAACAGATACACACAATGCAACACATGCAGATACACACACTACACATTACACATGTACAGTATACACAAACTACACACAGATGCACACACTACACACATACAGACACACTGTCATGCTCCTGAGCAGGTCAGAGAGGAGACGATTGCAAGGGTTGTTGGTTAAAACTTTATTTGTCGTATTAGACATAACAAATTTACTGAAATAAAGAATAAAGGGCAGTCTGCCACAAACAGGATACTTTGGGTAGAAAAAACAGGGTTTAGGCGATATGCCACAAACAAGATCTTTAGAAAGTAAATTAATAAAGTCTTTTGTATACAAGCAAGCTTGAAGTTATACCAGGTAGTTAAGGATTTCCAGGATACTTTGTAATGCAGCTAGTTATAGGTAAATACCTTTTCGGATAAGGCAATACAGGATCATGCAGAGTTGCAGAGGTTGAAACAGGTAGGTATATTCCAATATAATATAATGCAGGTTGCTTACGAGATCATGCAGTGATGCAGCAATTGAAGCAGTTAAGATTCTTCAATGAAGGCAATACGCCACAAATCAGGATTCTTGGAAGCTAATAAAGAAAGTCTTTCAGGCAAGTTCAGGATGAAGTAATGCAGGTTAGTGCCTTTCAGTATGAGGAAATGCAGATGAGTACAGGATGAGGCACTGCAGGTAAGTTCTCTACAGAATGAAATCATGTAGATAAAATACAGGATATTACCAGGAACAGAGATTCTTTATCAGAGCATAGACTTCAATGTCAAGGCACTGTTGTGTGCCGGGAGTAGACTTATCAAGCCTCCTAATTAGTTAATCCAGGTGAGGTTATTAAGGTGAGTGAATAGATTAGTGGCTAGGGAGGCCACTAGAGGAGAAAATCATGAAGTTCAGTAATAAACGAAAAAGTCTTACATGTCAGTTTTGAAACCTGACACACACACACACACACTACACAGAGATACACACACTACACATACACAGATACACACACTACACACAGATACACACATAAAAACACACAGATACACGTAAATTACACACATACAAACAAACACACACTACAAATACACAGATATACATATACACACAGATACACACACAAACACACACTACACACTTTACACACATACAAACACAGATACCAACACTACACACACATTACACACATACAAACAGATACACACACACAAACACACAGCTACACACACATACAAACACACATTAAAAAAATTAAGCTACCCAGCAGGTTCTTACCTTCTGCTGGCCGTGGCTGGTGGGAGTTGGGGGCCTGCTCTCCCGATTCAGCCTCATCCTCACGGCTCCCTCTTTCTCCTTCTGCGCAGCTGTGTGAGTGAGCTGGGAGGAAGTGATACGCTGTCACTTCCTCCCAGCTCTCTGTGCAGGATAGAAGGGTCGTGCACAGTGGTGCTTTAACAGCGCGACTGGGCTGCTCATTGCACATGTCCACCACGTGGCCCTAAGGGCATGGGCCACCCGATGGACCACACACAGGTTCCCAAACCGTGTGTTGCTGCGGCACCGCTGTCATGGGTTGGGAACTCCTGTTTTAGATTCTGACAGAGGCAGCAAAATGCTCCACCGCAGTCTATGGACAGACCAGAGGAAACAGGAGCTCCTCTTCCACGGTCTGCAGCTCAACCATGATACACAGGAGGGAGGTGAGCTGGTGGGGTGGAAAGAAACTACAAAGTTACAGGGCAGAGGAGAGACAATAAAGGGACAGTGGGGGAGGGGATAAATCACAAAGGGACAGGAAGAAGAGACAGGGGGTGTGAGAGATCATAAAGGGATGGAGGAGAGACACACAGTGGTGCTCGGGATGACGAAGAGACACACAGAGGAGCTGGGCACTACAAAGAGACACAGAGGGCTGGTGGAGAATGGGACACACAGCAGGGCTAGTGGGATAAAAAAAACATAAAGAGGGTCTACGAGGGACAAAGACACACAGAGGGCCTCTGGGGACTACAAAGAGACACAGAAGGGCCTGGGGGATTGCAAACAGACAGAGAGGGGCTGAGGGGGCAAAGGGGCACACAGAGGGGCCAGGGGGACAAAGAGACACACACAGTGGAATTGGGGGGGGGGGGCAAAGAGACACACATAGGGGCTAGGGGACAAAGAGACAGAAGGGGGGCTGGGTGGAGAATGAGACACATATAGGGGCTGTGGGGAAAAAGAGACACAAAGAGGGGCTAAATGGAGAATGAGACACATAGAGGAGCAGGGAACATAGAGACATGCAGAGGGGATGGAGGGGGCAAAGAGACACACAGAGGTGCTGGGCAGGAAAATGAGACACAGTGGAGCTAGGGATGACAAATAGACACACGGGGGGCTGACATTGACAAAGAGGCATACAGAGGGGCTGGGGGGAGAATGAGACAGAGCAGGGCTAGGAGAACATTGAGACACAGAGGGGCTGGGGCACTACAAAGACACACAGTATGGCTGGGGTTGAGAAAGAGGCATACAGAGGGCGAATGTGAAACAGAGCTAGGGGAACATAGAGGCACAGAGGGGCTGCAAGAACTACAAAGAGACACAGAGAGACTGGGGGACTACAAAGAGACACAGAGGGGCTGGAGGGACAAAGGGGCTGGAGGGACAAAGTGGAACTGGGCAGAGAATGAGACATTCAGAGGTGCTGAGGGGTGTAAAAAAGACACATAGTGGGGCTGCGGACAACAGAGAGACACAGAGAGGTACCAAAAGACATACTGTGGGACTTGATGGGGGACAAAGAGACCCATATAGGAACTGAGGAAGACAAAGAGACACAAAGAGGGGATGGGGGAGAATGAGACACACAGAGGGGCAGAGGGGACAAAGAGATTCACAGAGGGACTGGGGAAGATAAAAAGACACACAGATGGGCTGGGAGAGAATGAGACACACAGAAGGGCTAAGGGAACAAAGAGACACACAGAGGGGCTGCAGGGACTATAAAGAGACACAGAGGGCCTGGTGAAGAGGAAAAAAAAGACGCACAAAGAAATTGGGAGAGAAAGAGACACACAAAGGATCCGGAAGAAGAAAGAATCCCTCAAAGTTGGCCATTTTTATTTGGGTACAAGTAGCAGGTATTGCCTTGCATTATCCCTCCAGACAGTATAAATACAATGAAACACACTGCTGCACACAATATGCACATGACACAATACTACACACACAGACACAGTATATATACTCTCAAACTAACACAAACACACATAATATACAACCAGACACACAATATTGTATACACACACTCAGAAATTGTATTTACACACACTGCTACACATAGATAATGCTAAACACAGTGACACATAGTAAATGAATTTTAAGTGTTTTTTAGTGATTTGGGGACTTTTCCCCTTCCTAAAGGTTTATTCTCTCTTATTTCACTCCCTGTAATGTTACATAGAATCCAGTGATGTCATGTATATATAACCAGTTATACAAATTAGCACGGCTGGTATTGTTTTCCAAAAAGGTGGTAATGCTATCCCAAGTGACTATCAGGAAGGGGTTGCTGGGCAGAGGTGTTGCACTAGACCAGTTCGCTATTGCTTAAAGGGACAATCCGGATGCCAATACACCTTTCATGCATAAAACCTTTATAGTTTTTGCACACAGAAAATAAATATTTTGCAGAATGCTATGACGTAAGCCTGTCTCCTTAACCATGTCCAGAAAATGACTACCTTATCAAGTGTATGCACACAGCTCATCTATTGACAACACTGAGTGGTCTGAGCTACAGAGCATCAACCTGCATTAGGAGGAGAGGACACCCAGGGAGATATAGTAAGGATATCACTACCTGTTTGTAGGATCTCTGACTGTCTGCAGGCAGGTTGTGGTTTACTGTTGAGGATGAGGTATATACATTTGCTGATAACCAAGTTTTTCTGGCAAAAGAGTTCATGGTGCAGGATTTTGCAAAACATAAATTTTTTTGTATAAAAAAGATAAATATTTAAATATGCAAAAAAAAAAAAAAGGCATATATTTATGCATATTAGGTCATATCAGGTCAATATCAAATAATGTTGTTGGTGACCAGACTGTTCCTTAAAGATCTCTTTATAGGAAGAACAATGGTTGAATATGTTCATCCTTCATAGAAACATGGTGGATCATTCAGCACTTAGCAAGAAAATGAAGAAATGGATTTTCAGCTGAGCCAGACAGTCACAATTTGCGACAGAAAATTGATTAGATATCGATAGGATATTGTTCAGTCATGATATATTTTGAAATGTAAAATGATTCATTTTTTTTTTTTCTTCTTTTTTTATAATTCTTTATTTTTGTTGTGCATAGTATATCAAACATGCCTGCACTGCCACAACAGCAATTACAAGCTGGTTTATCAATCACATGGTAAAACTGTAATATGGCACAAAGAGTAATGGCACATTGTATGATAATAGCAGTATAATAAAGTGCCTGTTCAGGCTAAACATGCATGTCTTGACGATGTGTTGGGTAGTGGAGAGATAGTCTCATCTTGCAACTAGATTTGTAGTAGCTCATTAATTGTAATTGACCATAACCACTATAGTGATACAATGTGTAGTAGAGATTGTTAAATAGTGGAGCCGCTTGTAGGGGACCCAACCTTGTGGATGCTGCCGCACCCAGAGTATATACAATTGAGTGTACACCCTCACAGAGAAGGTCACTGCTTGGGCGGTAAGTCTGGTTTTGAGGTTCCGTCAACCCTCAGGATTTGGTACAGTTTTATGAGCATTTTAGCAGTGTAGATTCTCGTTTGGTTTCTGAATTGGTGGTTTTTACAAGCTATAGGCATGCATTAAAGCTGCGTGCTGCTAGAGTTTCACACAAGAGAGAGTGGCACAAGCCTTCCTCTGTACTATGGCCTATGTGTAGGCAGGGACGTATTAGCCGCGAGGCAAACAAGGCATTTGCCTTGGGCGGCATTTTTCAGGGGGCGGCAAAAAACGCCGCCCCCCAAATGCCCAGGGCAGATGCCTTGTTAGCCTTGCGGCTAACTGACATCCCGGGCGGCCGGCGAGGGAGCACTTCCCATGAGCTGACTGCTGCTCAGCTCAGACGTCATCTTCCGGTTCCCAGCCTCACTCTGCAGCCGACGCGCGAGGGAGCTGAGCAGTCAGCTCATGGGAAGTGCTCCCTCGCCAGCCGCCCGCCTGCCAGCGCCGCCCGCCCTGCAGCCACTGGACCACCAGGGAGAGAGACCCCCACCCCCCCAGCACTCCCAAAGGTAAGGAGGTTGGGGGGGGATTTAAATTAAAAAAAAAGTTAATGTGTGTGTGTGTGTGTGTGTGTGTGTTTGTGTTTGTGTGTGTGTGTGACTGTGTTTGTGTCTGTGTATGTGTCTGACTGTGTGTGTATGTGACTGTGTTTGTGTATTTGTGTCTGACTGTGTGTGTTTGTGTGTGTGTTTGTGTCTGACTGTGTGTGTATGTGTGTGTGTGTTTGTGTCTGACTGTGTGTGTATGTGTGTGTGTGTGTGTGTCTGACTGTGTGTATGTGTGTGTGTGTGTGTCGTGTGTGTGACTGTGTGTGTCTTGTGTGTGTTTGTGTGTGTCTGGACTGTGTGTGTGTGTGTGTCTGACTGTGTGTGTCTGTGTGTGCGTCTGTGTGTTTGTGTCTGTGTCTGTGTGTCTGTGTGTGTTTGTGTCTGACTGTGTGTGTGTATGTGTGTGTGTGTGTGTGTCTGACTGTGTCTGTGTATGTGTGTCTGACTGTGTGTGTGTGTGTGTGTGTATGTGTCTGACGTGTGTGTGTGTGTGTGTGTGTGTGTGTGTATGTGTCTGACTGTGTGTGTGTGGGTGTATGTGTCTGACTGTGTGTGTGTGTGTATGTGTCTGACCGTGTGTGTGTGTGTGTGTATGTGTCTGACTGTGTGTGTGTGGTGTATGTGTCTGACTGTGTGTGTGTGTGTATGTGTCTGACTGTGTGTGTGTCTGACTGTGTGTGTGTGTTTTTGTGTCTGACTGTGTGTGTGTGTATTTAGAAGGTGGGGCGGGGGGAAGGGTTGGGTGGGGGGAGGGGAGGGGGGGCGCCTGAGTTTTGTCCTGCCTAGGGCAGCACAAAACCAGGATACACCACTGTGTGTAGGGTGTGTGTTCTCCGTTGGACGTCAGGTCCGTTTTGTTGCTTACTTATGTGTGTTTCGTTTGGTCTCTGTTGTTAGTAGCATCGTCTTGGGTACATCTATTTTGCGTTTGCGATGTTAGCCGCGGCTTGTTCCAGTGGTCAGGGGTGGTTATCGTGTCTTGTGATTTTGGGTTCGCGGTGTTATTGTGGGTATAGTCTATCGTGGGTATATTATGGGTAGTTTGTGTATGGGGATATGGTATCGCGCCTGCAGGGGAGAGGGGGGAGAGTGGGGGGGATGGAGGGAAGTTACGGAGCAGCCGGACGCCCCAGTCCCTGTCTTACACTCCCACTATGTGTCTCATAACCCAAGGGTCCCAGATTTTGTGGAAGTGTTTTGTCGTGTCATGTAGAATGGCTGAGAGTTTGTCCATTTCCATGGTTTCATTGGTTTTTTGGATCATCTTTGCCAATGTGGGTGTGTTATGGTTACCCCATTGCTCTGCTATGGTGCGTCTAGTAGCGAGGGCTATTTTCGCTACCAGTTTGTTTTGTGCCCTTGGTAGTCTGGGTAGGGGTTTTGAGAGTAGCCACGTCCAAGGGTCCGTGGGTATGTCTTCGTGCAATATTCTGGAAGTGAGGTTGACAACCTCAGTCCAGAGTTGCGAGCTGTATGGGCAGTGCCACCACATGTGTATGTATGTGCCTTGTTGTCCGCATTTTTTCCAACACGTGTCTGTTTGGGCTATGCCCATCTGTTTGAGTTTCAGAGGCGTTAGGTACCATCTGAGCATGGTTTTGTACGCCTGTTCTTTGTGGTTCACGCATATGGTTAGTGAGGCGGTTGCTTCCCATATGCTTGCCCAGGCTGTTGGGTCATCCGGTGGGCCTATGTCTCTTTCCCATGCCTTTGTGTATGTGAGTGTGTCCGCTGGAGAGTTGGAGTTTAGTAGGGAGTATATCAGGGAGATTTGTCCTTTGTGTGTGGGGGCTTGTAGGCAGTTTGTCTCGAATCGAGTGAGTTTTGTGGTTGCTGTTTTCTTATTCTGAGGTTCTGTTAGGAAGCTGCGTAATTGTAGATATCTAAAATGGTCGAAGGTGTTCAATGGCGTGGTACATGGGAGTTCTGGGAATGGTATTAGTTGTTGGTTGTTATAGAAGTCTCTGAATCTGATTAGTCCGTTGTCTTCGTAATGTGCGTAGTCTCGTGGTGTCATGCCTGGGGGGAATCGTTTATTTCTGAGGACTGGGGTAAGTGGTGAGGGGGAGTTTATGAGGGGGTATCGTGCGATGGTTCAGTCCCAGACCTGTAATGATGTAGTCAGGGCGGGTGTTGTTGGGGGGAGTGCCGGTCTGTCTCTTTTTGGGAGCCAAAAGAGGAGGGAAGGGTGGTCTCTGCCGAGGAGGTCGTGCTCCAGATCGACCCAGAGTTTTGTCCCCGGGGGGGAGTGCGGGTGTTGCACTTGGGCTAGTTGGGCTGCTTGATAATATTGTATGAGGTTGGGGAGGCCCAGGCCTCCGGTCTTAACTGTTCTGTACATTGTTATCCGTTTGATCCGTGGTCTTTTATCGGCCCAAATGAATTTATCTAATTTTGTTTGGAGGGCTTTAAAGTCCAACCTAGAAATGGGGATGGGTAGGGTCCGGAACAAATATAAGAATTTGGGCAGGAGGTTCATTTTTATGGATGCGATCCTGCCTAGCCAGGAAATATGCATGGGTTGCCACCTTTGTAGGTCTATTTGGGCTCGTGCGATTAGAGGGGTATAGTTGAGTGAGTACGTTTCGGAAAGGTTCACTGGGATATGTGTGCCTAGGTAATGGATACTTTGTTGGTTGTATCGGAATGGGTGAGAGTGTTTTATTTGGGTTAGGAGTTGTTGCGGGAAGTTGAGGGGAAGGGCTTCAGTTTTTTCTAGGTTAAGTTTGTAGCCGGAGACGCCGGCATATTTTTGGAGGAGTGTGAGCAGGGGGGGCAGGGAGTTGGTAGGGTCCGTGAGAGTCAGGAGGATATTATCTGCATACGCTGCGATCTTATATTCTTCCTGTCGGACTTTGAGGCCCAGGATTTCGGGGGATGTGCGAATGAGTTGAAGAAGGGGTTCTAGGGAGAGGGCGAACAGGAGTGGGGAAAGCGGGCAGCCTTGTCTGGTTCCATTTTTTATCGTGAATTCGTGCGGGCCAGTGTTGGGGAGAAGGAGGGTTGCCGTGGGGTTGGAGTACAGTGTTGTGAGGGCCGTGATGATGGCGTCGGGGAAGTGGAATTTTCGTAGGGTGGCAAATAGGAAGGGCCAGAGTAAGCGGTCAAAAGCTTTTTCCGCGTCCATCGAGAGTAGGAGGGTGGGGATGTGCCTATGTTGGGCTCTCCATATTAGGTCTATCGTACGTCTGGTGTTGTCGCATGCTTGACGGTTGGGGATAAATCCTACTTGGTCTGGGTGTACGAGTTTTGGGAGGAGACGTTGTATTCTGTTGGCCAGTGTTTTCGTGAGGATTTTGATGTCTGTGTTGAGGAGGGATATTGGGCGGTAATGACCAGGGTCTAGGTGTGTTTTGTGTGGTTTGGGGATTAGGCATATGTTGGCCTTGAGCATTTCTTGTGGTACCTGGTCGCCTTCCATTATAGAATTGCAGAGTGCGGTTAGATGGGGTATCAATGTGGCGCTGAACGTTTTATAATAGAGGCCCGTGAAGCCGTCAGGTCCTGGACATTTATTGGGTTTAATGTGCTTTATTGTGAGGGCTATTTCCTCTTCAGTGATTGGGGACGCGAGGGTGTTTCGTTCTTGGTCTGTTAGTGCTGGGAGGGGGATTTCCGACAGGAAATTGTGAATTTCTTGTCCTAACGTTGGGTGAGTGAGAGTGTGGTTGGGTTTATGGTCGTATAGTTTGGAGAAGTAGTCAACGAATATGGAGGCTATGCGGTCAGGGTCTTTATGGGTTCTGCCTCCAGGCGATGTGATTTTGTCTATGTGTTTTTGGAGAGTTTTATGTCGGAGCCTGCGCGCAAGGAGGGTGTCTGCCTTGTTGGACTTCTCATAGTACAGTTGTTTGGTCCATTGTAGTGCTTTTTGGGAATCTTTAGCCATATAGGTCTTTATCGCGTGTTGGTGTGATTTAATTTGGTCGAGCAGTGGTTGAGATGGGGTGCGTTTGTGTTTGGCTTCTATTGTCCTTAGGGAGGTCAGGTGTTGTTCTAATTCCCGGAGTGTTTATTTTCTGTGGGCGTTGGCTGCGCTAATTATCGTTCCTCTGATTGTTGCTTTATGGGCTGCCCACAGTATGTTCGTGGATGGGACCGATCCCGTATTGACCTCGAAATAGTTTGTGAGCTCCTGTTGGATTTTTTGTCTGATTTGGGGGTTATGTAGGAGTGTGGGGTTTAGTCGCCAAGTCCATGCTTTGGCTGTGTGAGGCTTATCTATGTTGAGAGAAACTTTGGCGTGATCAGACCAGGTGATTGAACCTATCGAAGTGGAATGTGTATGAGGTACTAAGGAGGGGGATATTAGGAATAGGTCTATCCTGGAGTAAGAGGAGTGTGGGTGCGAGTAGAAGGTGAAGTCCGGGGTTGTGTGGTGTTGGAGTCTCCATATGTCCTGGAGGCCTGTTTGGGTGGCGAACTCCAGAAGGAGTTTGTCATTTTTCCTGGTAGGGGGCTTGTGTGATTTGTTTCCCTCTGTGTTTTTCCTATCTATAGATGGGGTTAGGACTGCGTTGAAGTCCCCGCCTAAGATAGTGTGGTGTGAGGAGAACAGTTTTAGTTGTGTGCGTAGTGCTGTCCAGAAAGTTGGTTCGGGTGTGTTTGGGGCGTAGACTGTGGTAATCGCGTACTTGTGGTTGGCAAAGTGTCCTGTGATCGTCAAGTATCTCCCTTGGGGGTCTGGGAGGCTTTTTAAGATTGTGATCGGGCAGTGTTTATGAACCATAATGGCTACCCCGTTTTGTTTGCCTTGTGGCGAATTTGCTAGGTAGCATTGTTTGTAGTTTTTGTTGATGAGGGGAAAGGGTTGTTTCGTTTCAAAATGGGTTTCCTGGAGGAGGATTATGTCCGCCTTCGTTCTATTGGCCCAGCGAAGTGTGCGATGTCGCTTGGCTGGATTGTTAAGTCCCTTGCAGTTAATGGATATGCAGGAGATTGTGTCTGGCCTGGTTGTGTGTGGATGTGGTGGTGGTTTGTTAGTAGGCATTCTTTAGTGTGGTGTGGGCTTCGGGTCCAGGGGGTTTCGGGGCGTCCGTCCGCTCCTACTAGGGGGGCTCTGGTGGAGAGTGGGTGGTGGGAGAGGGGGATGGGTGAGGTTTATAGAACTCTGGGGGTTTGGGTTGCAAAGTGTCTATCCTGGTCTTATGTGGTAGTTGCCAGGTAAAGTGGGGGGAGGCGGTGTTGTACACCTTGGGTCGGTCGTGTGGTTGGTGTCACCCGGGATGCCCGGGGTTCGGGGGTGGGGAAGAGGAGGAAGAGTTTCACGTTCCTGTTACTCCTCTCCCCCCCCGCGCTAGGTGTGGTGCAGCACTCACGATTTGGCGGTGCGGTGGTATCTATCTGTGGTGTAAGGTGCCGGTCGTGGTCCCTCCATTGGTGTTTGGAGTGTGTCCCATGTTGTCCTCATCTGTGGTCCTGTGGGTGTTGTTTCAAGGATCGTGTTGTCGGTGTCTATCATAAGTAGTAGAAAACATTAGGTAACATAATAGAAAACATAATAACAAAAACACAGCATTTAAAACATTTCTGCTATAAGTGTGTACACAGATCCGGAGCCATCACATGCGTACCATCTGTGTGAACATTAAACTATAAAACAGTTCCATGCCAGTGACGGGTCCGGGTTGAATGGGTTTACCCGTCCGTCTTGCTTAGGTTGGGGGTGGTGTCCGGGGTTGTCCTGTCCTGGTCAGTGGGAGTCCGTGTTAGTGGATTTGTGGTATTGCGTTTGTGTTGGGGGGGTAGGTAGGCTTGGGGAGCTTCCCCCGGGTTAGTCGTGGGGTGTCCTCTTTTATAATTTTATAGATGTCTAATGGTGTTGTCATGGTCTATCCTGTGTGGGTTTGAGGATTTGAGTAGTTATAGGGAAAGTGATATTGTCTGGTTTGGTTGGTCTGTGGAGTACATCCTGGGTCCCAGGGGGGGGTGGGGTGGGTACCAGTGCGTTCTAAGGGGGTTCGTCTTGTGGGGTCAGGGCGGGGGCTGGTTAACTAGTCGTGGGCCGTTTTTGGGGGGGTACCTGCAAAGTAAGAGATGGTTAGATTGTAAGTCCAGTAATCAGCTGGAGAGTCCCCAGTTCAGGTAGTGAATAGTTCTTGGGTAGCACGTCAGGCATGATGTTGGATGTGGTGTCAGGCGAGGTGTGAGAAGATGCATTGTCCGTGCTCTGTCGTTCCGGTGTGGTGGTGATCTGGAACTGTGCCTGGAGTTGAGTAGGGGGTCTTGTACTGGTTGGTAGGCTTTGCTCAGGTCCCATCCCGGGTGCCCCGATTGCTTGGGCCTTGAGTTGAGTATGGTGGTTGTTTGTGTCCAGTGGCCGAAGTGTCCAGGGTCTGGGCAAGTTCGTGGGTCAAGAAAAAGAATTCTCGTCCTGTGGTTGGGGGTGGGTTGGAGGTGGGGGGGGAGGATGGCATATGGCGAGGAAAGTGAGGGGTGTTTTGTCGGTTGACGGGGGGCCGCTTACTGCACCTGGATAGCTCCTGCTGTTCGGTGGTATGAGGGATTCCAGGTGGCAGGCGGTCAAACCCACTAGGTTTAGTGGCGGCTGTTGCCGAGGGGGTTCCCCTGGGCTGGCAGGTATTCTCAATTTCTTGGGCGGCCTAGAGTCATCAGGGTCGTCTTGTGGTCGCCCATCTTCTCTGTTTTTGTGGAAAGGGGCCAGTTGCAGTAACTGTATTCCCAGGGATTCCGCGAAGGGTGTCATGTCCGACACTGAGGTGAGGATGTGCATTTGGTCGTCTTTTTTAATCATGAGTTTGAAGGGGTGTCCCCAGGTATATTTGATGCCTTGTCGCTGGAGGGCAAGTGTCAGAGGTTTGAGGTCCCTTCTTTTTTTGAGTGTGGAGGGGGCTAGGTCTTGGAAGAAAGTTAGACGGGTTTCCTTATAGCGTGGGGGTTTGTCCCGCGCTATGGTTAGTAATTTCTCTTTAGTTGTGAAGAAGTGTAGGCGGGTGATCACATCCCTTGGGGTGGAGGCGCCCAGATTTTGCGGGCGGAGGGCTCTATGGGCCCTGTCTAATTCCATCTCTCGAGGTGTGAGGTCAGGGGCCAATGTTTTGAAAATGCTGTGAAGTGTGGGGACGAGTTGTTCCATGGTGACGGTTTCGGGTAGGCCACGGATTCGTATGTTATTACGTCTGGACCTATTGTTTAGGTCATCTAGGCCATCTTCTAGTGCAGCCATGTGGCCATATAGGTATGCTATGTCCTGAGTGTGAGATGTGGAGGTTGCATATATGGAGGCAATCCGGTTTTCTACCTGGTCCGTGCGGGCGGTGAGGCCTACTACTTCCTCTTTAAGGCCTGCCACATGTCTTTCCATCTCGGTGGCTACATGGGCCTTAATGTCGTTGGTGACTTGGTGCAGCATGTCTCGCAGTACCGCGATGGTTATGGGGGCCGCCGGATTCATCGTTGCGTCCAGGCTTTCAGCCTCTGACCCAGATTCCTCATCTGCCTGTGAGGAGGTTGTTCTCCGTTGGTCCGCTGGCGTGTGGAATATGGAGGCCACCGATGGGTTCGTGTCCCTCCGTTTCTTGTTGCCGCCCATTCTTATCTTTCCGATCAGGGCGGGTGTCGGCTGTGTTGGGGTTGCTGCTGGTGTGAGGGCAGGCTGTTTCGAGGCGTGAGGGATGCGGATGGCAGGGGATTTAGCGCGTGGGGGGATCGGAGCGTTAGGATCAGGCGTCCATCTTCATCCGAGGTTAGGCCACACCCCGATTCATTATTTTTTAAGACAATAATTTCTATATTGTGGTTTCCATACAGCAAGAAAATGTATGGAATAAAAGATTTTAACATTACCGGCCTTTGTAATATCACACAGTTCCATATAAAAAGTAATTTGCATACATTTCCAAATACTTAAAATTGCAATGGGAAGAGATTGTATGAAATCAAAAACTCTTAATTTATAAAGTTGACTATAGTTTGGTGTAAGGAAACCTAGTATATTAATCCTCATTCGGCAGTTTCCTCCCGAACCGCCAGAGCATCAGTGAGTATAGCTCTCCGTTCGGTAGATAGAATAGGCGAAATCCATACTAATACAAATAGCTTTACAAGATAATTCCCTTAATAAAGCATACGAATCCCCAAACATCAGCCGAAGTCAAGAAGAAGGGTACAACAGAACTGGATTTTAATGACCACACACAGGCTTTTATGCAAGTCCCCATGCAAGGGGACATCCCACAGGGAGGGACACAGTATAACCAATCAGTTACAGGAAAACAGGAAAACACAACCAGCACAAACATACAATTCCCTCCCCTAGTTCTGGAGATAATCAAGTATGATAAAGTAATAACTTGATTATCTCCAGGCAGAAAAATTAAAATGTTCCCCAATATCCTGAACACCCCTGTAGACATGGGGTATCCCCACAAATAATATGTCCCCTGATAGCCCAGATCTGGGTGACCAACATATTCAAATTCCACCCAGATCGGTTCAGCGGTTCTCAAAAAGTGTGGAAGTCCTTTGTGACCGGCTAACCACGAGGTGGCTGCCCAAAACAGTTCCAGGAGTTTGGGTGGTTTTGCCGGTCTATTCAGTTAAGTGGCAAAAGCCGAATAATTCCACGAATTGATTCCCCTGGCTCTTTGCAGCGATTGTTCCCTCATTAGAATGCACAAAAGTACCGAATAGCGCTCTTCTAGCTATTTGGAAAATAGAGATCCAGTGTTTGCTTGTTGAGACTGGTGTTCGAGAAGTCGAGTGTCCAATTCTAGTTCCAGACACTCGATGAGTGTCCCGCTGCCTTTGTTCGCCTGAAAAAAGATGGCTGCCATTTTCTCAGCCACGTGGCGTTCGGTAGTACGAATGCTGGCCGCACAGATAGAGGGTTCAATTGAAGCATTCTTTGAAGTTTAATGAGCCATGGGGTGGTCTCTGTTCGGTAGTTATATCTACCAAATGAATATGGAAGAACTAGTACACATAAAGAGGGATTTCTTCACATTTGGCTATTGTATTGTTTAATGCATCCACAACGTGGTACAATTTTTAATAATTTTAGTGATTGTATCCTTTTCTTCGATTGGACCAGTGGAACATGTGTACACATGTAATGGAACTTAAAACGATTCTTTTTCAACACAATAACGCTGGTAATACAGGATTACTCCCGAAAACGTCAATTTTTGGGAACTCACAAACCAGTACTTCTAAGGTATAAAGAAACTTATAGAGAGAATATTGTTTACAAAGTGGCACATCTAGCACCATAACCTACACTACTTACTACGGATGATGTGCTCAGAGGTGGATTATCCAGAAATTTACAGAAATTCGAGCACTAGAGCCTCAAACAATAACTAATGTTCTGAACAATGCAATGGAAAGAGCCCTACTTTTTCAAGGCCCAAATGGAGCTCATTTAAAAGATATAATCTTCCGTAGCTACTCAAAAAAATTTCAAACATTAAGCATTCATTGTATGTAATATCAGGTTCATTAATAAAAAAAAAAAAGAGTTTGACTCCTCAAACCCTACTCTGAGTGTCAGCCCACCCTGTATATACCATATTTACCTCTTTTATATAACAAATATGTGTTTTTGCGTTTGAAAGATAAAATTCAAGGCAAAAAATCTACATTCTGTTTTTATATCTACCCTGGAATGGAGAATTTGCATCCTGGGTCCCTGTCAATCATTATTATAAACTCCACCCTCCACACCTGTCACTCACCACAGAGAGAGGTCAGAGAAAGAGATGCGTTTGTGAGATGTCTAAACTGGACTGTGATTAATTTGTGAAATCTATAATAAACATCATTTTAACAGAAACTAGAGCATCGCACAAAGAAAAGGTTAACACACATTATTGGTGATATTCACTATTTTATTCAGTGGTGTAATTTAAAGAGCAGTTTAAAATTGCAGTTTATTTAACTTCAAACCATTATTCAGACGATCCACACCTTTGGTATCTTGTTCATTTATGATCAATGCAAAGCGGTCCAGTTATAAATAAATGCTATGTATTGTTCTTTAAACATCATTGAAAACATTCCTTAAAGGAACAATATACTGTCAGGCATATAATCATATATTCCAGTAGAGTGCTGGAATTCAGGATTAGGTCCCTGGATCCCTCTTAAAAGTGGTTTTACTCACCTTTTCTCCTCACTGACGCTGGCCCCGCCTAGTCCAATCCAGTGCGGCTGAGATCATCAAATTTGATGATCTCTGCCAATCCAATGCTATCCCATAAAGAAGCATTGGGAGACTATTATGCATTCACGCCAAAATACTGCACTACGCTCAGCGCTGGACTGGGGAAAAATTAGGCCCGGGCATTTTTCAATCACAGCAGCCCCCTGAGGAGGCGGTGGGGTCAGAGAGGGTGCGTTTTGTCATCACTAACGACAAGCACGCCCCCTCTCAAAGTGAGCATGTTGGTTCAATGCACAGAGCCATACTGAAGAGCTCTAGCATGAGAAAAAGGCCCTGTATTTGTTCTGCGCAGCACAAGAAAATTAAATAACATGCTTGTGCTGTGTTTGCTTTTAACTTGTCTCTGGTGTCTCCATAAGTAGGATACCAGAGGACAAAAGGGCCAGGAAAGCATATGGTGCATGTGTTTGGAGCCTGCTTGTGGGATTGTGTTTGTGAAGAGTGAGCTCATTGTGGTGTGGTATTGTGTGGTGTGGTATTGGGTGCTGTGTGTTTGAGGGTGCTGTTTGTGCGTGAGGGTGCTGTGTGTTAGTGTGCTGTGTGTGTGTGTGAGGGCGCTGTGTGTGTCTGAGGGTGCTGTGTGTGTGAGTGTGCTGTTAGTGTGAGTGTACTGTGTGTGTGTGGGGGTGCTGTGTGTGTGTGAGGGTACTGTGTGTGTGAGGGTGCTGTGTGTGTCTGAGGTTGCTGTGTGTGTGAGGGTGCTGTTAGTGTGAGTGTCAGGGTCTTACCTGGGTTGGGAGTCTGTAGCGCAGATATGTTGCTCACCCTTGCAGATAGCCACAGGCCAAGGTGGTCAGGTAAGAATTCACCCGGCCTGTGGGTCTGTGCACGGGGGCTGTGCAGGATGAAGTACCAAGTCACAGGACAGGCAAGGACTCAAACAGCAGGATCATCAAAGGATAGCCGAGGTCAAAGGATGCCAGAAGACAGGAACAACGAGGAGTAGCCGAAGTCAAGGGATGCCAGAGGTCAGAGTAAACATAGTCAGAAGCCGGGGTCAATAACAAGTAGCAGCTCAAACAACAGGAACACTGGTACAAAGCACACAACAGGATCAAAGACTTGATCCTGATCACAGGGCGAGGCTGAGTTTAAATACCCTGCTAATGTCTGATCAGGGTCAGGTGAAGCACAGCCAAAGTCAAGGTACAGCCCCCAGAGAAATAGACATGCCAGGATGAACAGGACCAGAATGACATAGAAATACAAAAGCTGCTGTGGCTCAGAGGAAGGAAACAGGACCAGGACTGCGAAGTTCTCCAGTTCAAGTCCCTTGTTGGGAACTCCATGGGTGACCACGTCTGGCCGTCTGTTTGCCGTGACAGTGAGTGTGCTGTGTGTGTGTGTGTCTGAGTGGGCTGTGCGTGAGTGTGCAGTTCATGTAAGTGTGTGGTGTGTGTGTCTGTGGGTGCTGTGTGTTTGTGTCTGCTGTTAGTGTAAGTGTTTGTGTGTGCAAGGGTGCTGTATGTATGTATGTGTGTGTGTGAGGGTGCTGTGTTTGTGAGGGTGCTGTTAGTGGGAGTGTGCTCTGTGTGTGTGTGAGGGTGCTGTATGTGTCTAAGGGTGCTGTGTGTGAAGGTGCTGTTAGTGTGAGTGTGCTGTGTGTGTGTCTGAGTGGGCTGTGCGTGAGTGTGCAGTTCATGTAAGTGTGTGGTGTGTGTGTCTGAGGGTGTTGTATGTGTCTGAGGGTGCTGTGTGTGTGAGTGTGCTGTGTGTGTGAATATGTCTGGGGCAAGATGTAAATATATATATAAAAAAATAAATAAACTTTATATCCCCCCTCCCTTCTTCTCGTGAGAGGAACCCGGCGGAGTTGCAGGGTAGAGCTCCACCGGGTCCTTCTCTCCCTCCCACACCAGCCAGCGGATCTTTGATCTCCCCACCGGCCCACGAAGACATACAGCAGGGCCAGCGCTCTGATAGCATTTGCCCGGTATGCCCGTTGGCCAGTCCGGGCCTGATTGCGCTAATCAATATGTCCTCATGTTGATGCAATGAATGCATATGTCTGGAGAAGCTGAATGCCAGTCTGCACACTGTGACTACCACTGGAGGGCTAGGTATACTAGCCCTCAATGTAAACACTGCTTTTTCTCTAAAAAGGCAGTGTTTACAGTGCTAAGGCTGCAGGGATATGCTGTAGACACCGGAACCACTACATTAACCCCTTCCCGACCACGGACGTACTGGGCACGTTCGACAAAAACGGTCCTTAAGAACCACGGATGTGCCTAGTACGTCTGCGGCAATTCCTAATTACTTACCCATCAAATAAACCCGGCGGGCAGTTCCTGAGAATTTGCAGGAACTGCACCAACCAGGTAGACTTTATTGCACAATCTGCTGTTCTAAAAAAACAATTTGAACAGAAAGGATACAATAGTGATGATTTACAAAGCAATATAGAACAGTTGCCAATTTAAATAGATCCCCTTTGCTTAAATATATAAATAAAGAAATAAAGACAAACACGACCAAATTCCCTTTATTTTTAATTTTTCTACTAACATGGGCACAATTAAAAAAATAATTAACACAAATTGGTCCTTCAACAAGAGCACGTCCTTCAACAAGAGGATGATATACAATAATATATAGGTCAAAAGCCAAAATTCATTTTTAGAGGTGCAAGAAACGTTTTATAAAAGATGAACGTCCCAAAAAATTTCTAACAGATTGGTCACATGAACATAAGGGTTTTTCTCATTGTGGGATGTGCAATGCATGTCGGAATACAAGACTATCTAACAAAAACATTCTTACATTTAATTCCGCTATTACTAAGAAAGAATATAAAATTCAATAATTAATCACATGTCACTCTCATAATGTTATCTATCTTTTGTGGTGTACATGCAGGCTACAATATATAGGCAAGACATCTAGACCAATCAAAGTGAGAATCGGTGAACATGTTCAGAATATCAAAAAAGGATTTTTAAATCATAGAGTATTAAAGCACTTTTTAGAAAAGCACGTCAGATCCAAGACACCGAGAATTTTGTGCAATAGAAAAAGTTAACGCTCGTTGGAGGGGAGGAGATGCTGCAAAAAACGTTAGTATATTTTGAATTACGCACCTTAGTTCCTAAGGGACTCAATATTGATTTTGAAATAAATCCTATTTTATGAAATATTTTTCTCCTTTTGTCTTTGTGGCTTTAACTCTCTATTTTTTGATAGCTAAGTCTTTCTTTTTTTTTTTGAGTGTCTTTTTGATAAATGTTTTATAGATTAGATTTGGGTTTTAATTTTTTAATTATTTTTATATTTAATATGTATCTTAACTCCCTGTTTTCTTCTTGCCCTTCTTCTGTGTATGGTATATATGGACTAATGCCCTTTTGTAAAATGGCGCCTGCTCGTCGGGCATAAGAGATTCCAACATAACACACATGGACGCTAAAATTCGTCAAAGGGAATTAGCCTGCGTGGAGACGTCACAGGAAATGACGTTACAGAATAGACGCGACGGATAGGATTATTCCAAAAAGGATTCTGAAAAGATATGATTTTTGGGGAAGTGATAGAACGAACTTTCTGTCATTTTATATGTGTCTTCTAATTTATATCTTATTTATACATACTCTTGGAAAAGATTACCAATATGGCTGTAAGACCGGAAATGTATATTTGAACCGGAAACGTTGCCATCTTGGAGGTGGCATGATACGTATGCGGTTCGGACCATATTTGGAAATAGGTGTATCTCGTACAACATGTGTAATTAATTGTTTGTAATATTTGTGTATATATAAAGAATGTTTATACTGATAGGACTTTCATTAGCACCAGAGGAAGACCCATTTGTGGGGTTGAAACGCGTTGTGCACTTATTCCAATGTTATGTTTTTTATCTATAAGTAATAAATCGTTTTTATTAGGCATGTGCATGGGGAAAATTTTCGGTTCGGTTCGGCATTCCGAAATTCGGGACTTCCCCAATTTGGGACTTCAGCAATTCTGCACTTTAACACTTGGGAACTTCGGCGACTTCGGAACTTCGGAACTTCGACACTTCGGCACTTCGAAACTTCAGAAAATCGGCAACTTCGGCACTTCCGCACTTCGGCACTTCGACACTTTGGAACTTCGGAATTTCGGAACTTTGGCATTTTGGCATTTCGGAATTTCGGGACTTCGGCACTTTGGGACTTCTCTTGCAGCCGCTTAGTAGATAACTCCCTAATTCCCACGGTATTAGGGAGTTATCTAATAAAAAGGCTGTAAGACCTAAATTTCAGCCAAATGTACTAATACTAAGTAAAAATGACTTAGTATTAGTAAATTTTGCCCCTCCTCCCTATACCGAGAGTAGGGGCATGGAAAGTAGACAGTGAGCAGCCTGTGGCTGCTCACTGTTAAAAAAAAAAAAAAATTAGGTCCCCCCCTTATTAGTATTTAGGGCCCCCACCCGCCGTTTAGGGGTGGGGGCCAGCGGGGAGGACATTAGGTCCCCCCCCCTTATTCCAATTTAGGGCCCCCACCTGCCGCTCAGGGGTGGGGGCCGGGGGGAGGACATTAGGTCCCCCCTTATTAGTATTTAGGGCCCCCACCCACCACTCAGGGGTGGGGGCCAGGGGGGAGGACATTAGGTCCCCCCTTATTCCAATTTAGGGCTCCCACCCACTGCTCAGGGGTGGGGGCCAGGGGGAGGACATTAGGTCCCCCCCCTTATTAGTATTTGGGCCCCCACCCACCGCTCAGGGGTGGGGGCCAGGGGGGAGGACATTAGGTTCCTACCTTAAAGGACCACTCTAGGCACCCAGACCACTTCAGCTGAATGAAGTGGTCTGGATGCCAGGTCCAGCTAGGGTTAACCCATTGTTTTATAAACATAGCAGTTTCAGAGAAGTTTTACCCCTTTTCCCCTTTCCAGAGCCGGGCGGGAGGGGGACCCTGAAGGTGGGGGCACCCTCAGGGCACTATGGTGCCAGGAAAACGAGTATGTTTTCCTGGCACTATAGTGGTCCTTTAATTTACTGTAGGGCCCCCACCCACCGCTCAGGGGTGGGGGAAAAGGGGGAGGACATTAGGTCCCCCCCTAATTAGTATTTAGGGCCCCCAACCACTGCTCAGGGGTGGGGGCTAGGGGGAGGACATTAGGTCCCCCCCTTATTCTAATTTAGGGCCCCCACCAATCGCTCAGGGTTGGGGGCCAGGGGGAAGGACATTAGGTTCCCCCCCCCCTTATTTTACTGTAGGGCCCCCACCCGCCGCTCAGGGATGGGGGCCGGGGGGGCTATAGGTCCCAACTTCAGGTTAGAAGCCCCCACTCGCACAGCTGCTCACTGTTTAATAGACATGCCCCTACTCGCAGTATAGCGAGTAGGGGCAAAATTTACTAATACTAAGTAATCTTTACTTAGTATTAGTAAATTTGGCTAAAAGACCAATTTAGGTCTTTCAGCCTTTTAGGAGATAACTCCCTAATACCGTGGGAATTAGGGAGTTATCTACTTATTCATTCCTGTCATTACACTGACTGGCTAAGTAACTTACATTTTATATGAATGTATGTTACTTGATTGTTGTAAGTGTTACAAATGCTTACAGCTGAATCCTGGCTATGTTTGTATACTTTTTATTTAAAATTGTATACAGTATAACATTCTTCATTCTTCCACTGGGTAAGTATATTAGTTCTTAGACAATACTGTGCTTTGGCACTTCGGCACTTCGACACTTCGAAACTTCGGCAACTTCGGAACTTCGGCACTTCGGCAATTCGACACTTCGGAAATTCAGTAATTTTGGAAATTCGGGACTTCAACCATTTGGTAATTCGGCAATTCGGCAATTTATCTATTCGGACAATCGGAAGTACCCGGATGTCCGAATTGCCTGAAATTCGTTCGAATTCACATTTGGACCGAAATGAATTGCACATGTCTAGTTTTTATGTACCTACCTCTTTTTGAAATTCCTGTTTCCAGCAATTCTGCACCTTTTTGGACCCTAACCACTAGGGGAATCCATCCTACGTCTACAAGGAGACATCTATGCTCCATAAGTCCAGAGCCAACTTTAATGGGCTCAGAAAATTGTGAGTGTTCTGAATTCTAAATCCTACTCACAATTTATTTTTACAGATTACACTATGTTGTGTTTTATCTTTGTTTCTGTATAGGATTAATATATGTAACTCTAAGTTAAGAATTTGTATATGTGTGCGCTTATCACCTTGTTTGGTTTTACACTGCTTTGCACTTTTAAGTATATTTAGACAAATATACTCGGGTAAATAAGCTGCACCGCCTTTTCTATTCTTGAGCGCCACCTATATTCTGTTTTTAAATTTATAATTACTTACCAGATCGCCGCCAATCCCCCGCCGGCGATTGGTGTTCCTCTCATTCTGGGGGGACTGTCTGACAGCCCAGACAGTCCCCCCTCGGCAAATTAGGCCCCCGCAGGCCATGTGATCGCTCTGAAAGAGCGGTCACATGACCACAATAGAACTGCCAGACAGTCCCTCTGCTGGTGAAAAAAAGATTTTAAAAAGTTTTAAAATAAAAAAATGATGTTAATAAATTTAAAATATATAAATATATGTGTCTATATGAGATATATATACATATATTATATCTATATATAATATGTATATATATCTTATATATAACATCATATTCAGTGTATTTTTTATTAATATATACAAATATTAATAAAAAATACACTTAGAGTAAAATTACACAAGTATATATATATATATAATATAATAAATGTATATATATGTATATATTTTTTTTAATAAAAAATATATAATAATTCTAAAAATAATTACAAATATAAATATACCCATACACATAATTACATAAATAACTTCATAAATATACAATTAGACTTCAAATATATACATATGTATATATATATTTAAATTCTATGTGCATATTTATGTAATTTTTTTACATAATTAAGTAATTTTATTGATTGCAATTTGAGGGACCTACCTGACAACCCAGGCCGAAAGTCCAGAGAATTGTATTTGCTAGCACTGTATTTAACCCTGTAACGTTCTACGACACCCTAAAACCTGTACATGGAGGGTACTGTTTTAATCGAGAGGCTTCTCGGAATACAAATATTAGTGTTTCAAAATAGTAAAACATATCACAGTGATGATATTGTCAGTGAAAGTTATGTTTTTTGCATTTTTCCCACACGAAAGTCACTTTCACTGATGATATAATTGTTTTGATACGTTTTACTGTTTTGAAACACTAATATTTGTGTTCAGCGAAGTCTCCCGTGTATAACAGTAACCCCCATGTACAGATTGTATAGTGTTTTTGAAAGTTACTGGGTCAAATATAAGGCTAGAAAATCCTGAAGTGCCCCCCTCACTCCCGCCTCCCATCCCACATCTCTGAGGGGGTTAAAACCCCTTTAGACACTTACCTGAATCTAGCACCGATATCCCTTGGTGCTGGGTCAGGCTCCACCCACACTCCTCCCCTGCCAATGTCTAAGGTGCGTGTGGCAATGGCCGCGCGTGCATTAGACCTACCCATAGGAAAGCATTATTCAATGCTCTCCTGGTAGACAGCGACTAGATGAGGAGTTAACCCTAGCAGGTAATTATTGCAGTTTATTAAAACTGCAATAATTAAACTTGCAGGGTTACAGGTGATGGGAGTTGGCACCCAGACCACTTCAAGCAGCTGAAGTGGTCTGGGTGCCTACGATGTCCCTTTAAGCTGTAGTAGTTCTGTTGACTATAGTGTCCCTTTAAAATCAATTCAAAGTTTTAACTGCTGACTTCATATTTAGCATTTTCTCCAGAATTCACCTCTGTTGTCAATGGTAAATCTCCTTGCCCCTTATTGGTCTTCCGTAAGCCCAGAGAGCACATAGAAAATATAAAACTCATAAACCTATAAAATAAATATTTTTCTGGTGCTGTTAAAGGTCAGCTTCTTCAAATGAAAACACAAACATAAAACAAACAAGTCTTAAAGGTTGGACAGTGAAGAAGAGAGGTGTTTGATCAAATGTAGTTGTGAGAGAGTTGGGGGGGGGGGGAAACTGCAACACAAAATACATACAGAAATGGACATTATACAGACTAATAAAAACAGCAATACTACTAGTGAAATGTCAGCTGCAATTGGTGCCAATATGTTTGCAATAATAAAGAACAAACAAACTAATGGCCATGTGTTGCTTAATAAAATAATAATCAACTAAGAAACAGAAATTTGTCTTCCTTTAAATACTGATTATTTATTATCCCTTACAGATGGTAGATCAATTTAATTCCAAATATTTACAGTATTATGCATAGGCATTATAATGAAATGTTTCAGAAATATTATGATCTGCTACCTTGGGACTGAGATTTATTTATTTTTAATCCAGGCCTTTATAAGCATGATTTCTGTATTTCTCTATATATTTTTTGTTTTATATGTTAGTTTATTAAGTCCAATAATAATGAAGGCATCTCCACAGCCTAGGAATCTCCTGCAGAATTCAGATCTCCAATATTAGACTATAGTGTGGAGTGTGATTTGTTTTTTACAATAGGAGTGAGGCATCTGAAGCCATGTGCATGTCTGAGACTGCACTAGGGAGGCGTGGCTCCATGGACAGCCTTTTAAATGAGCGTGACTGTCTGATTGGTCTCGCCCTGGGTGATTGACAGGGCACCTCTGGATTAGGAGCAGAGCTGAGCATCTGGAAAAGGGGGCTGTCTGGGTGTGCAGAAGCCATTGGCTGGGACTGGGGGCGCCCGCTGCCTTCCATAAAGTGAATGGCAGGACTGAATGGGAGCCAGTCGCCTGGGATCTCTCCTCCTATTTTCATGTGAGAAACAAGCTTTATAGGGACCAGGGAGGACTTAACTATTACAGCAACTGCTGCCTGTGATATCCAGCAAAGGGCACACTGCACTACAGCAAGGATTAGACCAGGAAGCATCTCAGACCACTGTAAGTACTTATTCCTAATCTCCATGCATTAAATGGTACATTATCAGGGAAGGGGATAAATATTATGTTAATGTAATAATAATAACAATTTTATAGGCATTTTAATAATAATATTTTTTTATAATAATAATTATTATTATATATATATATATACACACATATATATATATATATATATATATATATATATGTATTTTATTTTTCATAATTGAGTGCATGGGGTTTTTTTTTTTTTGTACCTACTTGTTCTAAATTTGTTCTAAAAACAAAGCATAAGGTATAGAGGAAAAATCATTTCTAGATTTGAAATAGGATGTGTTAGTAAGTCTTACTCGATTCTGTTGGCTTATTCACTAACCACAGATTGGTGATGGTGATGACTTGACAATCAGCGTACTGCATTAAGATCAAAACAAACAAGTTGTATTTCACTTTATTTTATTTTTATTTTTTAAACTCCATCGTTGCTGATTTGGATCTGATTTCTAAACTGAGGATTTCTATTT
>OW240922.1:58142428-58423025 GCA_933207985.1 Pelobates cultripes
TTGAAAGGAAAAATAAATTAAATAAAAAATAAAATATATATTTAATATTGTAATTATTAAAACATCAAATTATAATATATCTAAATAGCTTGTGCGTCACCCATTTATAGGTGAATATATTAGGATCGATAGCTGGACTTGATGCAGCTGTGTTAAAGGTCCCAGAGGATTTTGGTAGAGAAGTGTTGGTAAAAAAAAAAAAAAAAAAATCTATTTTTTTTTTAGAGGTTAGTAAATGTTTGTCCAATTGGGCACACCTGTCACCCTTCAAGTTTCCTTGTAAAATTTATGAATGTTACAGGAAGGAAATGATGGCTAAAATCTGTTCTGTAATTTTTCATGATTTAACACAAACCAGACCCTCAGACCTCCTATACCAGCTCTGGGGGGTGAACTCTGGGGCTGTAAGTCACATACCACCCATGTCTTCCAGTCCCTGATTGCATGTTAACCACATGATGGATATATCATAAAATGATCCATAACCTCCAGAAATCACTCATTCCCAACTCCCCCTATTACCAGTGAGCTGTCATCCTAAATAAATATAAATAGGATCCCTCTCTGGGAATATGGGCATTAACCCACTTTGTGCTGCTCAGTAGGCCCCAAAACTTTGAATAGCAAGAGAGCAGTGGAAAGGGTTAATCCCTATTAGTGTTTATGAATTATGTGATCTATTTTGAATCCCGGGTTCGGACGAGATTAATAGTCACATTCGATTACGTTCTCGCGTGGGAGAAGCCACTCGTGACAGATTCTCGCCTGTGTCATCGGCGGAGAATGTTTTATAAGTGAACTCTGACAGGGGAATAGTGTTTTTTTTTCTCTGTTAGTGAACGGGCGAAATCATCTTTCAAATTACATATTAAACTAAACGCCACCAATCATTTTTGAATTCTAAATTATTTATATTGGTTTAATTAATTAATAGTGAAAACGGAAAACACGGATACAGAATATAACGAGCAGTTTTGGGAAAGGCTGATGATGTACTATTGGTAGATGATTACGTTTGACACCCCTTCAAATCTATCTATATTTAATCTATCTATCTATCTATCTATCTATCTATCTATCTATCTATCTATCTATCTATCTATCTATCTATCTGTCTATCTATCTATCTATCTATCTATCCATCCATCCATCCATCTATCTCGATCTATCTATCTATCTATCTATCTATCTATCTATCTATCTATCTATATTTAATCTATCTATCTATCTATCTATCCATCCATCTATCTATCTATCTATTTATATTTAATCAATCTATCTATCTATCTATCTATCTATCTATGTATCTATCTATATTTCATCTATCTGTCTATCTATCTGTCTATCTATCTATCTATCTTTAATCTATCTATCTATCTATCTTTAATCTATCTGTCTATCTATCTATCTATCTATCTATCTATCTCTTTCTATCTATCTATCTTTAATCTATCTATCTGTCCGTCTACCATTAATCAATCTATATATCTATCTGTTTAAATTTTATCTATCTGTCTGTCTGTCTGTCTATCTATCTGTCTGTCTGTCTGTCTGTCTGTCCGTCCGTCCATCTATCTATCTATCTATCTATCTATCTATCTATCTATCTATCTATCTATCTATATCTCTCTATCTCTCTCTCCCTATCTACCTACCTTTAATCTATCTATCTATCTATCTATCTATCTATCTATCTATCTATCTATCTATCAATGTCTCTCTATCTCTCTCTCTCTCTCCCTATCTACCTACCTTTAATCTGTCTGTCTATCTATCCATCTATATCTCTCTATCTCTCTCTCTCTCTCCCTATCTATCTACCTACCTTTAATCTGTCTGTCTATCTATCTATCTATCTATCTATCTATCTATATCTCTCTATCTCTCTCTCTCTCTCCCTATCTATCTACCTACCTTTAATCTGTCTGTCTATCTATCTATCTATCTATCTATCTATCTATCTATATCTCTCTATCTCTCTCTCTCTCCCTATCTATCTACCTACCTTTAATCTATCTGTCTGTCTATCTATCTATGTTCAGTTGTACTATTTATTTTGATAGAATGATACACATCCAGTGAAAACTATTTTTGTCAGTAAAATTAATCTGGTCTATATCTAACGCTATGAAACAGTTGCCTTTGGTTGGCTGATGTAGAATTTGTTACATTTGTTGCGATTCTTGCAAAGAGTTTAGTAATGAACGTGTGACCGTGTTTGTAAGAGATGTATCCTGTATAAATCGGATATAAATGGTAGCATTCAGAATGCCATCTATAACTGATTCGGTATGGACTGTTATGGGGATAAATGTTTATTTAAATCTTGAAGTATATGGATATTTGCTACGTTTGCCAAAACACAAATTAAAACAAATATTTATGGCTAAGGCCTTGCTTGCTGCTTATACATTGTATCACATTATGGGAAGGGAGATGGGGGGAGGGGGGAGTTAGGGGGGAGGTGGAGAAGGGGTTCCTCGTGTGTGATCAAATGAATAACAGAATTCAGGATCACGCGTATTGTTTGTAATGATGTACCAAGACAGCCGATGCTGTGATGTGATCCGGTGGGATGCATTCATTATAATGAAGGGTTTCCATTTTGATCTAGTTTGTGTGTAGCTACTAAATGGCCACGGAGATGTTTCTGGACTTAAACTCCCATCACACCAAGCCGGTACGCCCCCAACAAACTGCTGGCTGAAGGTCATGGGATGCGGAATTCGGCAACTGTTACAAAAAACCTGCCTGATTGTTTCCATGGAGATTACCAAATGATGTAATCCTTACATCCAGTGCTACAAGTTCGCTGTATATTTATTATTTCTCATTACAACCTGTGTGGATCTAGATGAAACATACCTTATGTCTGTATAGTTTGGAGTATAATTGTGTACATCTAGTCTGGGACACCTTGTGTCAGTCTTACTGGTGTACACGCTGTGTGGTTCTAGGTGAATACATTATGTCAGTCTAATTGGTGTACACTCTGAGTGGTTCTAGGTGAATACCTTGTGTGAGTCTAATTGGTGTACATGCTGTGTGTTTCTAGGTGAATACTTTATGTCAGTCTAACTGGTGTACACTCTGTGTGGTTCTAGGTAAATACATTGTGTCAGTCTAACTGGTGTACACTCTGTGTGGTTCTAGGTGAATACATTGTGTCAGTCTAACTGGTGTACACTCTGTGTGGTTCTAGGTGAATACCTTGTGTCATTCGGGTTGGATTGACATACCAGCAGGATCAGTATACCTTGTGTCACTTTAGTTGGGGAATACTTATTTATAATTAGTTGTGTGATAGCTTGTCCATATCTTGTTGGATATATTTTATTCATCTTGTTAAAGGATACCCCTTTTCTACCCAGTTGGAGTATACCTTGAGTGGAGATACAGGAGTATAACTTGTGTGGGGCTAGTTGGAGTATACTTTGTGTGGAGCTATAGGAGTATACCTTGTGTGGAGTTATAAAAGTACACCTTGTATGAAGCTATATGTAGTTAGTTGGAGTATACCTTGTGGAGCTAGTTGGAGTGTACCTTGTATTGAAAAATATGTGTTGAGTTAGTAGGAGTATACCTTGTGGAGCTATAGGAGTATACCTTGTGTGGAGCTTGTTGGAGTATACCTTGTGTGGAGTTATAAAAGTACACCTTGTATGGAGCTATATGTAGTTAGTTGGAGTATACCTTGTGGAGCTAGTTGGAGTGTACCTTGTATTGAAAAATATGTGTTGAGTTAGTAGGAGTATACTTTGTGGAGCTATAGGAGTATACCTTGTGTGGAGCTTGTTGGAGTATACCTTGTGTGGAGCTATATATGGTGAGTTAGTTGGAGTATACCTTGTTGAGCTAGTAGGGGTATACCTTGTGCGGATCTTGTTGGAGTATACCATGTGTGGAGCTGTAGGCATAGAATAATTGAAATATACCCTGTCTCAGTGCATCTGGAGAATGTATTGTGTTTCTCTTTGAGAAGATTTGGGGTATTTTCTATAAACAGTTTGGTGGGCTGAGCTCGCAGACTTTGAGGATGTTTTTGTGACAGAGATTAACTTTGTGTATTAAAGCTCCTTGAATTATATCTAAATCTTATTGTGGATTTGGTTCAATGTATATGTCAGTTAGTTTGACACAAAGGCTTTGTGATCTAGAAGCAAATTAAACAACTTGTGTCTCTAAACTACTGTTTCTTTTTTCACAATCATGTACATATTTTATCAGTTTCATGAACAGAAAGGGAAATCTCACAATGCAGTTATTTTAAATTTAGCAGATGGCATAACATCACCACAATATATGAACAATATATACCATAGATAGTCCAACAGGCCCTGTTGCATCTCATTGCGCACGAAAAACCCATTTTGTAGAGTGGATCTCAAAGATGGAACCTCCTGTAATTTTCTTTATCAAACTTGTAACTTAACCTTAACATGGGTCATTGTCACAAAATGGCCTGAGTCCAACCTTAACACGGGTCATTGTCACAAAATGGCCTGAGCCCAACCTTACCATGGGTCATTGTCACAATATGGCCTGAGCCCAGCCTTAACACGGGTCATTGTCATAATATGGCCTGAGCCCAACCTTAACACGGGTCATTGTCACAATATGGCCTGAGCCCAGCCTTAACACGGGTCATTGTCACAATATGGCCCGAGTCCAACCTTAACACGGGTCATTGTCACAAAATAACCTGAGCCCAACCTTAACACGGGTCATTGTCACAAAATGGCCTGAGCCCAGCCTTAACATGGGTCATTGTCACAATATGGCCTAAACCCAAACTTAACACGGGTCATTGTCACAATATGGCCTGAGCCCAACCTTAACATGGGTCATTGTCACAATATGGCCTGAGCCCAGCCTTAACATGGGTCATTGTCACAATATAGCCTGAGCCCAGCCTTAACACGGGTCATTGTCACAATATGGCCTGAGCCCAACCTTAACATGGGTCATTGTCACAATATGGCCTGAGCCCAGCCTTGACATGGGTCATTGTCACAATATAGCTTGAGCCCAGCCTTAACACGGGTCATTGTCACAATATAGCCTGAGCCCAGCCTTAACACGGGTCATTGTCACAATAAAGCGTGAGCCCAGGCTTAACATGGGTCATTGCCACAATATGGCCTGAGCCCAGCCTTAACACGGTCATTGTCACAATATGGCCTGAGCCCAGCCTTAACACGGTCATTGTCACAATATAGCTTGAGCCCAGCCTTAACATGGGTCCCACATCTGATGCTCGCCTCCAAGACTTCTCCAGGGCTGTACCTTTTCTGTGGAACTCCCTTCCCTTCTCTGTTAGACTTTCACCCAGTCTCCACTCCTTAAAAAAATCTTTGAAAACACACTTCTTCAGGAAAGCATATCATTTAAACTGTTAGCAGGTTTTCATCGCCCCGCACCCCCATGACTCCTCTCCTGCAACTGTCAAAAATAACCTACTAAGTTCTCAGTGATTACTTTTCTAGCAACCTATTTCATTGCCCCTACTTATACCCTTTGTGTCACTATACCCTACTCCCCCTAGCAAGTAAGCTCATTGAGCAGGGCCCTCAACCTCTCTGTTCCTGTGCGTCCATTTGTCTGGTTCCAATTACATGTCTGTTAGTCCACCCATTGTACAGCGCTACGGAATTTGCTGGCGCTATAAACAATAAAATAATAATAATAATAATAATAATTATGGCAAGGGGCAACAACAGGCTACCCCCTCTCTCCCTCCCCATAGGCATCTCTCCATGTCTCCTTCTCTCTAGTTCTTCATTCCCCTCTCTCTCCATCTTTCTGTTTTTTGCTGTTTAACTCTCTGTTTTTTTCTTTTTGTAACTTTATCTGGGTATTTGTTTCTTAGTTTCTTCCATATTATTTCTCCCTCTCTAGTCTATTCTTTCCTCTGTTCACTCCCCCCTCTCCCATTTTACTGTGTACATCTTTATGTCCGAGTTTGATGCAATCCATCCCATTACCCTCAGCTAACCCAAACCTAGCTGAGTGTGCTGTGAGTGGCAGTCCAGGGAGATTTATTGGGCTATCCCTTGCCATGTTTCCTACTGTCTTCTCCTGTCACCCGAGAGTCCCATGGCCTCTGAGCACAATAGAAAGTTTATGTTGGGAACAAAGATTGCGATCTGATCTGATGTGAGTTCAGCTCTGCCAATTCTCCCCAGACCAGGAAATTGACAGCTACAGGTGCAGAGAACACACACAGAAAGCTGGGGGCCTCCATGGGCTCATGGAAAAGCTGATCCCTTCATATTCAGGCAGCAGATTCTATACTATGGCAGATAATTCTATCTCACATATAATGGACTCCACCACCCCCACAGAGTGCAAGCTCTTTGGACCAAAGTCTGGTAATTATCATGTAGTTGTCAAACTACAGCTTTAATCGATTTTTACATTTTATTTTCGTTTAAAATCATTCGCTAAACAACGAATTGTGACGGTTTGACACCCGTCGTAAAAAATATGGTACAAAATAAAATAAAAACAAATCTTCAATTTTAGTCGCATTGAAAAACTTGTGAACTCACCGTTAAGTAAATAAATTCTTGTATTACCGGTAAAATAATGCAATGCTTCTGTAATTAGAAATATTTTTAATGAATTAATTTTAGCAAATAAATCGGATGAACAGGGAAATAAATCTAAGATTCTATGTTCAGTGGCATTCGGGAAATAATGTAATATGTTGTAAAACTAATTTGAACCCACTTACATCTTTCATTTTCTGGATTATTAACAGTTTTAATTCAGAATTAGCGAAATGAGTTCTCATTTTTTAATGAATGATAATTTAATGGAGCTTTAAGCATTAATCAAGGTTCATTTAAATGATTTTTTCGACGTGTATAATAAAGTATTATTTAATCAGAGTGAATGCACATTAATTACCAGGAACATGTGAAATTGGAGAAACTTGGACATTATAAAAAGGGCATTTATTCACTAAATTCACACAAAAATAACGAATTTAAAAAAAAAAGAAATACATCTGAACTTTTTCTCTAATTTGCCTTTTTTTTTGTTGTTAAAACAAATCCACTTGTCATTTCTCCACAATGGAAAAAAATGTAATTAAAGTCCATAGAATTCCAAAGACAGAAGCCTATCGAATGTAATAGTACATTGGCTGATAACCTGCAATGATTTTACTGTCAGAAGCCATGCTAGGGTGTTAGAGGACAAGGGTTTGATAACTGATCCTAAGAGATATTAATAGGGTCTTATTACAGAAACTGGCACTAGAGGGTCATGTATTAAAAATAGATATCACCGAATCCATTTTCCACTTTATGCAATAAGTGCTCGAAACACAGATCGATGGATAAATACAATAATGTGTAATCCCTATGAAATGTATATACAGTTTAGAATAATAATTTTTTTTCATTTTCCTTTCCATATATGTAATACATAAAAGTTCACCTTATATTATGGGGACATAAATCTGATATAAACACTCATAAGGATTTTATATATATAATAATATCATTTTAACATAATAATAATAATAAAATAATATACACATCACTTACACAAACATATATATATATTGTAATCAATATGCTATTAATACTAACTAATAATAATAATAATAGTAATAATAGTAATAATAATAATAATAATAATAGTAATAATAGTAATTATTATTATTATTATATATTAATAATCGTATTATTATGATCCAGACACCCGGATTTTTTGTAACTCTCTGTTTCACATGATATGTATCAAACAGAACGCGATCTATGATATCAATGTGTATAAACATAATATCTATACATTACACAGATACATGTAGCATTGTTTGTCTTTGCATAGATTCATACATGGAATGTCCTGTCTTTGAGACTTGTCTGCATGTATTTGTATTCGTGTTCTATGGTTTTCTGGTTTCTATTTGTACTAGAAACGATAGATAGACCGTTATTATTCTATTTTACCTAATTTAGAGAACGTTCTGTAATTTACTTAAATCTATGACAACAAATTTATCCAGATAGCGTCCTGTAGTTCTCACATAGAAATGAGAACGAGAAATGAGAACGCATTCATACAGAGGAAGTTCAGAATATGTCCTGTAATTGCCCAATGTGTGTGTGTGTGTGTGTGTGTGTGTGTGTGTGTGTGTGTGTGTGTGTGTGTGTGTGTGTGTGTGTGTGTGTGTGTGTGTGTGTGTGTGTGTGTGTGTGTGTGTGTGTGTGTGTGTGTGTGTGTGTGTGTGTGTGTGTGTGTGTGTGTAGAGAGAGAGAGAGAGAGAGACGTTGAATGCCATTTTTTGCAAATTATCGATGTATTGTTAGAGAAAGCGGTTTATGACTTTCCGCATATTAAACAGAATATTACACATCCATTAATGTATGCACATCACATTCTATGACTGTCTGCATATTATATCTTCATTAATGCACAGCTCGCTGACCTGTCTGTACGTTATTATATCCTAGTAAAAAAATAAAAATAAAAAAAACAATCTTAGAATATCCACGTTTAATATCTTGGAGATATGTGATCCTGCATGATCTGTCTGCAATTTATACATCCAGCAATAGCTTTGTGTTCTATAAATTGTTTGTGTAGATGGAGCAAGAAAGAGAGAGAGACAGACAGACAGACAGACAGACAGTCAGATACATAAAGAAATTCAAACTCTCAGAAACCTGCAAATTACTTAAACAAAGACAATTGTTAAAAACAATGAGTGAATTTGTTTGTGTTTGTGTGTGTTTGTGTGTGTCTGGCTGTCTGCTAGTCAGTCTGATGTCTGGGCTTTGCATTTAAAACACAGATTAAGGAATAGCTCACAAACAAAATGTTTTAAATTTTATGAGGCTACTTAAAATTTCCTATCTCAGCAAAACATATATGGGGATTCAGTTCCTCCATATGGCCATATCCTGTTACACCCACCCCAATATTGGTGGATCCTAAACTAATTTTAATGTGGGATACGATTTAAATAGTGCTGGTGTTAAATTATCATTATTATTTTATTATTTATATAGTGCCAGTACAATGGATGGACTAACAGACACATAATTGTAACCAGACAAATGGATGCACACATGAACTAATGTGTATATAATTAATCTGTTGTAAGAGCATTGTGAATATATATATATAATGCTTTATTAATGTGATAAAAAACACAAATAGAAAAACTGAAGTGTCAAAACTAAACAATTAAAGTGATAGTGCTTTCATGTATATACTCACAATGCATATCATATATCTGCTCTATACGGAATGAAAATTATAATAAAAGTGGCATTACTATACAAAAACCACCTCAAATTTATACTTTCCTGTCGTCATCTCCAAAGGGGGATCTGAAACTAGGAGCCAGGTTGGGTGCTTAACCCAAAAGGAATTAGGCCTTGACTTCAAACTTACACAGTAAAAAAGAGAATTGGGGGCACACCCCAGGGCTTTGTATTTACACAAGGAGTATGCCTGTCTGCACACGAAGCTACGAAGCTGGTTTGGATGTGTGAAACTGCAAATACACTGCAGGGGTTTTTAACTTTAGTGTAAATTACTGGGATCTGGGAGCGAATTTCAGGATTTAGGCCAAGCTAGCCTAAATTAAAACATAGCTGTATTGAAGAGTTGTGACATTTCTGAAGTTTTAGCCTGAAAATGTTAATTTACTTTGAATTCACAGATTTGTCCATTTGATATGGCTGTTTTCTGATCTGAGTATACTGATGTGTTTATTGGACAGTGAACTCATGTGCATATTATTTGTGATATGTAGGACTATGAAAGAACAGATTTCAGCCAATTCGAAATTATCCAACTAGGTTGCCTTGAACGGACAATGATTTGATTTTCTATGTTTGATGCTGATTGGCTGTTAAGTTATACTCAGTGACAGTAGATATTTCTGAGCAGTAGCACAGCAGCCGTTTTGAAAGCTGTCGAGGGCCTCGCCAAGGTCCACCAGTGACTTTCCTCTAGTAATTTGCCGAAGTACAAAGTTACTCACTAAAGTGCTAATTATTGGAAAGTCAAAGTGAATTGTGGGCCACAAATAATCCAAGTAAGATACATTCTGAGTTCTGCTATTTTGCCCTAAAACTCAACATTTACTTTGCATTCTCAAGAATTCAAACATTAGTAATTAATTCTGTTTGAGATTTTCCTCCTAGATCAAAATTTCATCTTCCATTGTTCACATTCATTGCAAAGCCAGCGCTATACAACACTTAAAGGGCTACTTATTAAAGAGAGAATTCAAAGTGATTTAAGGCCAGAGTAGCCGAACTGAAAGCGTAGATAACTTCGAGAATTTTTCACGTTTGTCTATTTTGATCTTAAATTTGAAATTCACTTTGAAGTCTCACTTTACTTTTTGTCAATTAATATAATCCCATGTGTGAAAAGAGGATGAGATAACAGTTAACTGTGATTGAATCTCTTCTGATATGGTAGAGAAACGCAGTTCCTTAGATGAGTTTGTCACATCTCGGACCCATTTCTGTGTTATCATAAAATATGTAGATGTCTTTGAACAGTAAATGAATTGATGTATTTATTACTACAGTCATTTTACTGAAAAACTGGCAAGCTTTGAAAGCTGTAATAAGATAGACCGGGGTTTCTTTATCACTCCAGATGTTGTGGACCACATCTCCACTGATGCTTTGCCATCATTATAGCTGTAAGAGAATTATGGAAGATGTAGTCCACAGCTGGAGTGCGAAGGTTGTCTACCTCTGATATAAACAATAAGAACAGTGATTGTGCATGGAAGAACCACAGTAACGACCTCAAATATCGGCAATTAGCTTGTTTGACAGAGGTTAGTTCTAATACAGAATGTTTGTCAGCAAGATCCAGTGTTTCAGTGTGAGGAAGGAAAGGTCAGCCAACAACAGTAGTGAGTGATGTGAGAAACTGAGACAATGTATTTGCTTGTGTTGGGGATTTTAGATTTGAGGCTCCGATTCCCTGATGAGACATCTGAACAGACAGAAGATCACCGGTCAACCAATAGGCCTGGAAACCAAACACTAAACCACTCTTTAATAGCCCTTATCATACTGCCTCAGTAATGGAGGGGCAGTGTTGGGGAATGTAAAGGGCACCTGTTATGCCCCAAACAATTTATGCTCATTAGATTGAGCATACAACTTTAAGATATAAATTGTTCTAGCAGTTTTGCTAGCAAATGTACAGATTAGGAGAAAAACCTATTTAAAATAGTTTTTTTTCTCTGAGCTGTCAGTCAATGCCTCGGCCTCATATATAGTGTTTGGTCATTGTATAAGGGAGGGATTTCAGGTAAATTCATTTTTTCATAACCTCGTTTTAAATCTCACCCACAGTTGCCATCTCCCTCCCCTTCAATTGGAATTGATGTTACTTTGCTAGATATTTTCACCAATATATTAGAATAAGGATTTCAGCTTGTCTGATAGTGTATACCCATAATAGGATATCTTTAAAGCTGTGTATTCTATACTCTCAGTGTTGCAAGTTGCAACTCCCATTATCCTCAATAGCCTTCTGCAAGTCGAGCTCCTGGGAGTATGACACATAATATCCAGCCATAATGGATGTATTTATTTACTGTTTTCTTCTCACATGCTGGCAATGCACTGTTAGAAAATGAGTTGCATGGAAAAAAGAAATATATTTTTTAGCCTTTTTACTAAACCCAGTTTATGTTTGCCTTTTATAAATTAAAATTACAATAAACAGTGTAATGGTATGCTTTGTCTGTAGAGTCCGTTATACGTGTAGAAACAGAGGATTATGGTAAATGTAAAATCGTATTTGCATAATTTTGCAAGATATAGAAAATCGTTAAATTTGACATTTTTTTTTAACTGAGATATATGTTTAGATCGTGTGTGTTTTGTTTTTAAGTTACCACAAAGTTTCTACACTAAACCATGTTAAGTTGTTTTCTACTTAAAAAAAACACAGTTTGTGTTTTTCCCCTAAACAGGTGAATTATGATAAATTAAAAATAAAAGAACCACAATGTTTAGGTCAAAACAGTTAATCCAATACAAAAATAGGGGATTGTGAGAAATTATCTCTTCAAAGTCATGGCCTTGCATTTACAATTTAATTTTAGATTCATTACAATCTAATTGTTACTATGTAAGATACAGCAATTTGAGCAACTAATTGCAAAAGAGTCAAGTTTGATTGATTATTGTCAACTTCGACAATTTTGCCTTAAATCTATATATTTACTGTGCACTCACCACAAATCACTCTTCAGTCAAAAAAAAAATCCCAATTATATATGTTTCTTTTTGATGGATTACAGATTATAATATAATTAATGAGTGATGTGAATAAGTATCTGCTTATTTCTTCGAATATCTGTTGAAATAGTTTACAAGGCAAGAACAGAGTAAAAGGTGTAGTGTTTTTATAAAGAAAAAACCTGAAAATTAATCAGTGGTAAAAGTTAAAAAAAGCTTTCCCCATTGGCCTATTTAATATAGTGTTTACATGACCTCACGGTTTAGCTTTGACCCAACTAGGATCAAGTGGACATTCCGGCCTGCCTAAAGAGACACTACTACTAAAAGATTATAATGATTCATTTAAAGTGAACTCTTAAAATACCAAGACATAAAGATTACAATTTACTATATACTCCTATTCTTTCTTTTTTAAAATTAATATGAAGTTAAAAAATAATGTGTTTTTAAAGTCAATTTTAAAGATAATTTGTAACAGGAAAGAGATGAGTTGGCTCCTCAAAAGAGTTTATTTACTAAACAATGATTTTTTTTTGTGAGTTTTAAAGATAAGTAAAAACTAACTAACTGCAATTTTTTGGCCTAACTTTGGATGTTAGTTTAGAACAGAGGTGCCCAAAAGGTAGATCCCCACATGTTGTAGAACTACAGCTCCCATGATGCTTTGCATGTCTTTAGAATGACAAAGCATCACGGAAACTATGCACTGAGCACCCCTGGTTTAGAACTTATCTCATCTGGACTCATAATTTAGAGAATACACCCCAATGTATGGAAAATAGTTAACCCCTTAAGGACAAATCATATAATATTTCTATCGTAAGAAGAATCCTTTAAATATCATGTATCAAAATGTAACGTCCCAGTCATTTAACTGTGTCAGTACCATACAGATCTGCATACACTAAATAAACATGACATTCTACTGGTATAGCATACTTAGAGACCAAACTGTGATGACGATGTTCTTAAGGAGTTAAAGAAATATGAGAACAGTGAGTTAGTGCATGTAAGTGTAGAGCCAACTAAGTCACTAATCTAGAAAACCTCTCCAAGTCAGCTATATTCACCACTTGGCTTTTCTAACCAAAATTTTGCAATCTAGTTTTCAATTTGGTATTTTGTGAATAAACCACAAAGTGTTGACTTGCGATGCTGTATTACTCACGATTCCCAAGTGGAATCTACTACGTTATCTGCTGCAGCACAGTTCTCCAAGATGTTTTACTGCGAAGTGCATAAATCAGAATTGCCACGGGGCTTATAGGGCACTTACTCTCGATAGCACATCATTGGCACTCTCTTCAAATTGCCCTCTGAAACTTCAAGGTGGAGCAGGAGACTTTGAGGGTGGTGGGCCATGCTTTCTAATTGTTTTTAGCTGCTCCTTATGTGGTGAAAGATACAGAACATGGAAAGGGAAAAATCTAATTTAACTTTTTTTTTAACTTCATGTTTTTAAATTTGCCTTTTTTTTCTGGAATAAAATAACATTATACTTTTTTGATGAACTGAAATAATATAGTAGTCAATAAATGTTTGTCTTTTCATACAACCTAATGATGCATGCTGTGGATACTAATGCTTTGTCTGCACACAATGATAAAGATGTTTATGGCCTATTATTGTACTTACTGTAGACCCCAGTAGGGGTTTTCAAGCAAAGAGCCGTTCAGAAGAATTCTGAGTATAGACGTAATACCTGAAGAACGCACTCTCGCACTCTTTCCAGGGGACAATTCTCTAGTGTCCCCAGATGTCCCCAGGGGAACAAATCTGGGACAGTGGGACGAGAGCCTGTAAACGGGACTGGCCTGCATAATCCTTGACTTTCAGGAGGCTTGTCTCTAAAATCTACAACATTAATATTTGTTGTTTGAAAAATCTTACATAAATATTTTTAAATACAAATCTATATTGTGTGAGCTGATGGTTGTGAAGGTTGAAGAATCTTCCCATTCTATAGAGTTACTGTTGAGTAGATGTATTGATTACACAGTCCTACTTATCTCTCAATAGTCATACTAATAGATGTAATCAGCCATAGGTCAGCCAGTAGCCAAGTCACACGGTGAATTGTGACAAAAAAAGGACGGCTTAAACACAGGAAATCTATTAAAAGTCTGACAAAGCCTCACTGAGTCTTTACACATGAAGGACCATGAGATAAAGTAGAATCTACATGTATAGAACAGTCACTTCAAATCCAGACACCAGAAGCAAAAACACAACATATAGACAGAATTTGGAGCAGAATTTTATTATAAAAATACAATTGACAAATATGACACTAAACTTAGTATTGCTGAGTATTTAAAGTGAAGTTCAAATTTTAGGTCCACCAAAAAAAATATTTAGAAACATTCTCCAAGCTATTTCTGTGTTTAGTTTGGCTATTTTCACCCTACATTTGAATTTTTTACTTTGAATTCTCACTTTTTTTCCTGTAAACAATGACATTAACAGAGTTATTCACTAGAGCAGTGATAGGCAACTGTTTGTAAACTGGGTGTTATGGACTACATCTCCCATAATGCTCCTACTGCTATTATGCATCAAGGGAGATGTGGTCCGTAAAATCTGGAGTGCCAAAGGTTGCCTACCCCTGCCCTAGAGAATCTGTTTAAAAGATACGTCTGGAACACAGGCTCTTTTGGACCACCCAGTGCAGGAACACAGTTTAAATTATTATTTTTAAGTCATAGATTCCAGATTTTTTTTATTGTTAGCAGCAGTGGCACTGAAAAGAGTCAAGAATGGCGGCGACTCTTATTTCTTGGAAATGCCCACGGTATAATGCATTATTACAGCTTTTGTCTAGAGGTTGGTTTGGTTTATGGCCTTGCCATTGCTGGACTTGACGATGTTAAAATGTTGGTGGGCATCTTGTTTGTCAGAAATTGTGGCATTGCAAGAACCAGAGAACTGCAGGTGGGCTAAGTCATCAGATATAATTAGCATTTTACGAACATGGGTTGCAGGTGCAAACTTAACAGATAATTTAGTAACAATATCCCCTTGAGTTAAATGTGTCAAGGTTTTGTGACACCAGCTACCTGTCTCCATGCCCAACGATATAATTTATAAACTTTGCTGCTTTTCTTCCAAGTAGGTATATATGCATATTCTTTATTTCTGTAATTGTCATTCAAACAAATAATCGTTTGATTTTGTGTGTGAGCTTTCCTGCATCTACGTCATGCTTCTTAGAAATTGCTATTTTCCCCACTAAATTATTAATTATAGGGATGTTAAAATTTAGTGTAGTTTTAAAAATGTAGACAAAATTTGCTGATTTGGAAAAATTCACTAAGTTATAGTAACAGTTTGGTTAATTTTGGTTTTCAATTACCCACAACTGACATATAAAACACCGATTGAAAGTCAATAAAACAATAGTGCCCTATTGATATTAGATCTCAGACTTCAGGATGAAGTATCGCAGCTAGAGCCTATGGTATGAGGAAGGGATTATAATAGTCTTGGAAGGGAGAGGCCGCAACTCTCAGCATTTTCTACTCTACACAACTACACGGCTGTCACTCCTTAAGATGAAGTGAGCAGTTTATTTGACATTTATCAGCTTGTTTGGTGATGAAAATTCAGTCCTTTCAAGCAGGTGGTGGATCATTCTTTTTCCTGTTTCATGTTAGTATCTACTTCGAACAGGGTTGGGTCTTGTTAACCCTGTGTCTTCTTTAAAATAAACCTGTTCCGTAAAAGAACACTTTAATCAGCAGAGACATACACCGCCTGTATGTTGCATCATTTTAAACAAAATGTTGTACACCATTTGTTGCTAAATTTCTAGTGAAAAATACCAACTTATAATCGTCTTCCTTTTTCCTGATTTCAACAGCTCTAAAACCTATAATATCCAAAAGTTAAATGTGTTGAATTGAAAACCAAACTCTAGAATTCAGGCCAAACTATTTGAGCTGCCAAAATAGCTGATTTGAGGACGTTTTACATTCTATGTCTGTGAAAAATGTACACTTTTTTTTAAAGTAAATAAACGTTAGCATCTGATAATGTGCCAGATATGTAGTCAATCAGAAGATCAACGAAAGGTACTGGCAGAGAAATAATTATTTAACACACTGAGTAGTGGCAAGTTGATATTTGACTTTTATGCGTTACGCCATATTGATATACAAATGACAGAAATTCATCAGGTTCAAACTTTCATCTGTTTTTTCAGGTTGGCCATCAAAAACTAACCATTTAGTGGATGCAGTGGTGTATTGTGGATCTGTGCTGCCCTAGGCATGACGGAACTCGGGCTCCCCCTAATTTAAATGTGCCCCACCCCTTCCTGTCAACGCCACACCTCTTCCTGATAAAGACTAACACACACTTTGACTGACAGACGCGCAGTCTCACAATCACTGACACACACAATCACTGACATGCGCACACAATGATGCAGACATACACACACACACACACTCAATCACTCACTGACACACACACACACGCACAGACACACACACTGACAGACATACACACTCACTCACTCACAGACAGACAGACACACAAACACACACGCACACACAATCACTCAGACACACAGGTGCCCTCACAGACACACACTGACAGACATACACACACACCCACACACACACACACACACACACAGACACACACACTGACAGACATACACACTCACTCACTGACTCACTCACAGACAAACAGACAGACAGACACACACACACAAACAATCACTCAGACACACAGGTGCCCTCACAGACACACACCTGACAGACATACACACACCCACAGACACACACACACACACAATCACTCAGACACAAACACACATTCACTGAAATAAACACACTCACAGACACACACAGTCACTCACTCAGAGAAACAAACACTCACTCTCACACACACACAAACACATACAATCACTCAGACACACATTGACACACACACACACACACACACTGACAAACACATACACACATTGACAGCCAGCCAGGCACACACACACATCCGCCCCCAACACTCACAGATGATTTTTTAATTTAAATCCACCCAGCCTCTCTACCTTTGAGAGAGCTGGGTGTATTTTTTTACCTGGGGTCAAGTGGGGCTGCTGGCCAGGCTGTTGTGGAAGGCAGGCGTGCAGACAGTTGGGCGGCAAGTTGAGGTCCAGGCGGGCAGCGAGGGAGTGCTGATTTGTGAGCCCTCCCTGCTCAGCTCCCTCACACGCCGCAGAGTGAGCTCACAAATCAGCACTCCCTCGCCGCCCACTTGGGGCTCAGTAAGCTGCCTGCCACCAGGATTTGTGGCAAATACAGCACTGAGTGGATGTACTCTAAAATAAAAATGATGTAGTATATTGATGAACGTTAAAGGGACACTATAGTCACCAGAACAACTATAGCTTAATGTAGTTGTTTTGGTGACTATAATCATTGCAGGCAGGCATTTTCATGCAAACACTGCCTTTTTAGGGCAAAGTCAGTGTTTATATTGCCCTCTAGGGGCACCTCCAAGTGGCCACTCCTATGATGACCACTGGAGGTTCTTCCTGGGGCAGTGCTACACAGTAGTGCTGAATTTTCCTCATATAGATGCATTGATTTAATGCATATCTATGAGGAGGTGCTGATTGGCCAAAACAGCTTTGGCCCTGCCCCAATCCCGCCTCCAATCGAATAAAATAATAAATTCTGATGACACCAAGGAAGTAGATCGGGGCAGGGCCAACATTGGCGTATCCGCGTTGCGCTGGAAACAAGGTAAGTTTTTTCCTTTTCTAATGGGGTTTGGAGGGGGGGCAAGCCACCTAAATGGTGGATTAAACCCTATAGGGTCAGGAATACATGCTATGGTGTTCCTTTAATTTTTTTTTTAATTTTATTTCCTTTTGAAAAACATATCGCAAATGTCTGACCTTTGTTCATGGAAATGTGGCCAACATTTGGAGGATTTTATACATTTAGCAAAATATAGCATTAATAATCAAATTTTGCTACAGGCACAGAATGCGTTCTGTAATTGGGGCTACATAAAGGTCAGTTATTGGTGCCTGTAGGAAGGGTGTGATGTACTGTTCACATGCCACAATGAATTTTGTGAAGTGTAGTGACATTAGTCATTGTGTGTTAAGTAAAATAGCAGTGAAGGAGTGGGCAATTTGCTTATTAAAAAGGAATTAGGTAATATTTTTTTTTTTTTAAATATGTCACCTAATTTATATATGTAACCTAATTTAATAGCATTTAATGTATATGTAATACATATATTTCTAAACACAAAATTGTCGTGAATTGGAATCTCCATTGCAAAATTCAGGATTAGATAACTGATTGGTGTTTGCAGCCAAGTTTAAGATTATCTCCAATATCGGACATTTTGGCTTTTATTGCACTAAATTCTTTGTTTAGTTAATAACTACAAGGAAATACTCAGATTACTCTTAGTCACGTATTACTTGAAACTAAGCAATGTATAATTTGTTTTAAGACTTGTGGAGTTTAAAAAGTGGTGTAAACTTGAACTGAATATTAATAACATAAAGGGTAAATACGTAACCCATTTAATAACTCTGTGTGGTAATAAATAGAGCAGCCAGAGTACAGCAATCACATGGTTTGAGAAGTAAGGACACGTAGAAAGAATCAAGGTTCTTCTGAGCAGGAAAGCAGGAGAACTCTGGGTTATTGTTCTGGATCTAGAATGCTATATCTCTTACCATCTCTTACGAGCCCCAAATATTTTCTCAATGCCATTTTGAACAAAGATAACATGCCAACTACTGGTGGATAATAGTCATGATTTGTGGTTGATCTGAAAAAATGTTCCTCTTAGTAAAGGTCTTGTGTGAAATGGAAAAGTATGTCCTCTCTGTCCGATGTCCATAACCTACACCCAGGCCTTTTGATTGAGATATTTCAAGTATGCCCTTGATGTGTGTTGATATTTATGTTGAACATGAAAGAAGATGAGTTAGCCTTTCACATTAGACACTTTAACTTTTATCTCTGCTTTGGTACCAGGGAAAAAGATATATTTCTGATTTTGCTCCTTTTTTACAGTCATTGTAAGTGTTTTGTAATATTTTAATCAATGCTTTAGTGGTCTACCTATTTTTTTTTGAATTGCGTTATCTGGAAGAACATTTTCAGATATCTAACTTGCTTTGGCATATTTTAAGCCAAAATTAACCAACTGGAAAAAAAAAACAGCTAAATTGGAGAATATTTTATATTGGCCAAAATATTGGCCATAATTTATAATAAGATAGTCAATTCCTCCTAAATTCATAGTTTATTGAATAAATCCTTGTCAGAAAATTCCATGGTGGTAGTCTTAAGGAGTAGTTTGTGAATGATTGAGAACAGAATGACAATATGGAATATATCTAGATAATATAGGGATATATCTAGATGTATTGGGCAAATCAGCAGGAGTATTCCATTGGTTTCCATGGTGATTGTTCCATGCTTAGACATTCTTTATACATATTGTCAATAGACCTTTAAATATTCAACATTTAACCTTCTCCCTATTATATTTCCCATCATTTAGAATCTGGGCGAACAAAGGTTGACACAAACCAGGTTTATTATGTTAAATGCAAGATATATATTTCTAGCTTTCTCTCATTAGGTTTACATGTATCCTTCAATGGGCAGCCCCCCAAACCCCCAATGCTTAGTAAAACCAAGCTACAGAGGGAAAGGTTTAACTGCACATCATTCATTCTGCATGATATGAGATATATTTTGCCAGAGAGGATTTTTAATATGTACATTCACCTTTCACAGGAACTTAATTGGATACAAAGTTTTTTAGTTTTTTTTTTTAGTTTATTGCCTATACAATATTCTCTTCTTTTTCATATTATTAGTTTCATGATTCTGTCTTCCCCCTCCATTACTAAAGTGACCTTCTGTTAGAGCTGCGGATTCTGCTTAAAGCAGCATGCATTGGATTTGCAGTATAAATACTTTGGTTTGTCCTACATGATGCTAGGTTACTGCTGAAGGATTTGCAGTGACATCAGACTGGATGGAAGATGGCACTATATGCGTGGCCCCCTCGCATGGCCCCCCTCGCCTCTCTGAATATTAATGTCTCCTGGCAGATTGGATAATTATGTGACTGGGAATTGAATGAAGCTGGTTATTAGCTGCTGAACTACCACTTACTCTTTAAGCATACTGAGATAAGGTGTTATTGAGTTCTGAAATAGATATATATATGTGTGTGTTCTGAAATTGGCACATATAGATATATGTGTGTTTGTATGTGTATTAATATTATTGTATGTATCATACAGACATATACATGTATTATATACATAATAATATAATAATATATATATATATATATATAAAAAATATGATGGAGGTTTGTTTCTGGAATAATTCCATTTTAATTTTTGGCATTAAACAATTTACTTTTATTATACAGTTAATATTTTGCAATGATCAGTTTAAGAATAACTGTATTAGAGCTCTAAATGTAAGACAGAAATATTTTGAAAGTGAAATGAATCAAATGGATCAATTTCGTAAGGGTATATAAACAGAATATTTAAGAAAATATTTGGGAATGCATCTTGGGACTTGTAGTTCCTAGACATTATGAGAGCTGTAAATTCCTTGGCCTACTACAAGCTGCTGCTACAAGACAGAAATAAAATAATAATTTCATATATTTACCTTTAACATATTATTTTAGTAAATATTTAATTTATTATCCCAGCCCTTATAGGGCTGGTGGGACAGCAAATCCCCAGTTAGCATAAAAAACTGAAATAAAATCTAGTTTGTTGGCCTGATAAGGACAACTTATAAACATGAAAACAATGTGTCTTTCACAAACAGCTAATCATATCAAGATTTTAAAGTATTATTGAAACAAATTGACTCATTCTCAGGGTAAAGACCCCTCAGACATGTATAGTGTGTTCTAAGAAAACTTGTGATGTCACCTATTGGCTTTGCATTGGGCCGTCAGATCTCAGATGTCCTAAAAGAGAAACCTGCATATTGCCCTGTCTTCTAGAGCTGTTATACAGTAACAGCATCGGGGATTGTCGTTGAAGCCTTTTACCGTGGTTGTTGTTTCTAATATACATGTGCCTATAGCTTTATTATGTTGAACAGAGCCTGATGTCTCATTGGACCATTGGTTAAGGACATGGGGTTAAATGGGCAGAACTTCGCAAGTCAAGGAGCAGAGTCAAATTACAAGGGTATATTTGTGCCTCACCATTGTTAAACATCACCAGCTGCTCTTGCATATTAGTAAATGCATCTTTTCAGTACATCTCTTGGCTTACCCTTGCTTTATCGGTGTGGCTATCTTGAGTGCTCTTGGGTTGGAAACACTACTTATCTGACCAAAAACGGTGCAGATAATTAAAAGCCAGTATGCAATTATAAATCCTGAGATCAGATACAAGTGTCAGGCTTCTCAAAAAATTACTCTGGGGCAATTTCAAACTTCCCAGTGGTGTATGGTCTTAGCAGATAAGTGGTGCTTCCATCCAACAAAGTCTAAATATGTCACTGCTTGGCTGGGTGGTAAGAATATCATTAACTTTGCTTCTAATAAAGAAGTGTCACTTTAAAGTATACAATCCAGATTTGTTTCACTGTCCTGCCTTATATGTTTTAATATCTATTTTCTTGAAAAACATATACTGTCCAATATGTGGCAAAGTGACCATTAAACAGTGGGCCATCACATTGTCTACAGCAGGCATTGGCAACCTTCGGCACTCCAGATGTTTTGGACTATACCTCCCATGATGCTTTGCCAGCATTATGTGTGTAAGGGCATTATGTGAGATGTAGTCCACAATATCTGGAGTGCCGAAGGTTGCCTACCCCTGGTCTACAGCATGAGGAAGGATCTGGAAGTGTCTGCATTCCCCACCATTTATTACTATGCACATGGGGTTCTGAAATAGGTGAGGCCAATTTTTGGTCCACCACACCTGGGTTAATAGATTCGTAGGAAGTCCAAAGGACCCTACATGTTTAAAATCTACCAATGCCACATTTTGTATTGAGAATGAAGAGGCAGATCTAATATTCTAACTATTTGCATGATGTAACCTCATTGCTGCCAAAGTGCCTTTTTTTGTTTTAATTTTTTTCACTCAGCTCCCGACTTTGATTTGCTTCTCTTTGACGACCGACCTGTTCAGCTCAGCTGTCAAAGAGGATTTCAGGCAGTCAGCATCAACACAACAAGCTAGTTTTAACTGGCTTTCTTTCAAGTCGGTTAAAAAATTATTTTTTATATACGCTGAAAAATCTGACTTTATAGTATAGATCTCGTAAACTCTTCAACATCTGCTCATATGCATCATATTACCTATAAGTGAATTATTTCCACACTTAAAAATGTTTCACTGACAAAAGGACTCAATATGTAAGAGAACTCGAATGCTAACAAACGGTGTTTGCAGTGTGTATTTTCTTACGGATAGCAAATGTTTAAAGTGAAACCCAAACCTTTTCTCTAAATACATTTCAACTTAAAATGCGACAACCGGTGTTGCTTTACCCAGCAATTCAAATGGCTTGCAAACTGCATTCATAGCTGCCGTGTAAAAAATGAAATATCAACTGATTCAAAGAATGAACAAGATGTCTCCACATGACAATATCTTGCTAGAATTTGCACTGAAGATAGGAACACTCATTTAAAAATAGGTATGTGTATTTTTTAATTGGATATGTTGTGTAACATGTTTAGATTATTGGCAATCTATTCCAGATTCCAAACTGCAACCTAATGCTCCTTCAGTAAATTTATAAAGCAAGACGTTATCCAATCAAATGCTTCTAACAGAGGAACATCGAGGACTCACAGTGCATCGGTAGCAATGTCATAATATACAAATCCAGTGCTTCTGGAGGAAATGCCATTCCTATTGCTGTACTATTGCCCAATGGTCCATTAAAGAGGCAACTGTTGACTATGGCAGTGAGTGTGCATTATACTGTAGCTTGTATGGGTAGGAAAAATCAGAATAGGGGAATGGCAGGATGACGTTGTAGGGGAATTGGAAGTAGGAGGTAAGAGATAGAAAGAAAAAGAAGAAGGGAAAGAAAGGAAAACCAAAATGAGAACTGATGAACTCAACAAAACTCAATGCTCCTTCATTTCCGTGATCAATAATTTCACTTCAGTAAGAAAAGAGGCGATGTTGACCTTGCATAGAAGGAATACATTTAGTGTATGAAGTTGCACAGATCTAATTACTCCATAGAATTCACATAAGACAGTCCAGAACTGAGTTCTGGGTTACCAAGTCACAAAAAGTGAAGATATCTTAGAGAAACACTGCACATAAAGATTCCTACCACCATGACCACTTCTTTTTTTGTAATTCTTTATTTTGTTGTGCATGAGGAATACAAAGAGGCTGACCATGCCACAGCTATTGTCAACTATTAGGTCAACATCAAAAGAGTTTTGTTGACATATCAAAACATTGCACATTTTATGTAATATTATAGATTCATCAAATATTGAAACAACAGTTATGAGTTAAGGCAAACTACATACTGAATCGGATTAACATACTGACTGAGTGTGAGAGTAGAGGGTCTCCACCTCCGCTTCCCCACTTGTGCTGCGCTAGCCATCTGCCCAGGCTGCGATGGTTTGTCTCCGTTCCGTGGGCGGCCGGTTGCAGCTGTGGGTCTTGTCTGGCACTGTTTGGTGCGTTCTCCCAGTATTGCTCCCAGAAGCACTCAAAAGCCCAAGCAATAGGATCACTGGAGTCTGGGACATGCATGGCCTTGTGTCGGCGGCCATCTTGGCTTGCTCCGAGCGGCATTCCTGCTCCGCGTGTACCCTCGGGTCCGGGTGTGGTGAGTGTTGGTTCTTCCCAGGGAGGACCGGAATGACCCCCGCCGGTCCATAGGGGGAGGGTGGGAGCAAGCCCGGGCCCCGCCTTTGATCCAAGAGCATGAGAGCGGCCGTCTCTCCCCACCTCGACCTCCCGCAGGCCGCAACTGTGCTCCGACCTGGAGTGACCGATCGCCGGCCACAAGGCTTCGTAAGTGTTGTTGGGCTGTGAGTAGGTGGCCCGCTGTGGCATTGTGTGCATTAAAGGCATGATTCTAAAAGCAGAAGTGGTCATGATGGTTGGAGTAACCATTTAACCAAGCCAACTCTCCTTTTTGGTCTCTGTTTGTTCTGTTGGATAACTAATATACTCCAACAAATTATTTTTATAACTCAGAATACATTTCTCAGTAGAAAATTAAGGACTTCTCTAGCAGTACCCAAGGAATGACAATGAATTACATCTCACATCTAAAAGTTTATATATGACCAACATTGTGCCCTCCACAAAACTCAGTTTTTATAGTCTGCCCCACATTGGCTCAGTTTTGTGCCTGGCGGTTGCTTTAGTGTCAAACTTTTCAAACTCTACAAAGTTATTTTAATTAGATCGGAGGCAGGTACATTTCAATTATAATTCAACAGGAAATATGAGACCTTTCAAATTAAAATATTAATGAATGCAGAGGTTAGAGTCTGACCCATACATCTCCACAACCCAGATACCAAGAGCATGTATGTAATGTGAAAGATAACGAGGCTCTGGAAATCATACAAGTGTGCTCGGTCAAATTGATTTACATTCTTAGAATATTTATAGTGCTAACCTATTCTGCAGAGATGTATAATTATACATTGACAAGTAATTGACAAACTAAATACTGTTGACAGAAACAGGACATTAAGAAGTTTTGTAAGTTAGTTCACAATCTAGGATGAAATAAGTTAAAGGAACACATTAGGAAGAATTGCAAGTCAAAAGGGAGGAGAGTTTTACTGATATCTGTCTAGTTATGTTGTGTTAGTTAAGTATGAGGTCTGTGACGAGGAAGAGAATTAAGTGGAGTGTGGTAGCCCTGGTTATGTGTGAGGATACGGGACATCTGCTGTAAAATGAAAAGCTACCTAAGTAAATGGCAAGTTTTCCAATAGAGATGAGTTTTAATTAACTTTATTAAAGGACTGGAGACTAGGGGAGAGTCTGACAAGATGAGTTGAAGCATTCCATGGTGTGGCCCCGAAGAAACCCTACAGGTGAGAATCAGTGATGTGAGTGTGAACGTAGCACGCGAGAAAGGTTGTTCTCCTAAAACAGAGTGGAATTGCAATCAATGGATGTTGTTTTAGGAAGATTTGTAAGCAGTGTCAGTAATCTAAATTGGATTCTGAAGCGTTTTGGAAGCTAGTTCAATTATTGACAAAAGGGGTGATGTGTGATATGAGTGACGGGTAAAGATGCATTATTATTATTATTATCGCCATTTATATAGCGCCAACAGATTCCGTAGCGCTTTACAATATTATTAGAGGGGGGATTTAACTATAAATAGAACAATTACAAGAAAACTTACAGAAATTATAGGTTGAAGAGCGCCCTGCTCAAATGCGCTAACAGTCTATAGGAGGTGGGGTATAAAACACACTAGGACAGGAAATAGCAATCAAATTAGGTGGGAGTGAAGCAGAGCTGGAGGAGAGACAGGTATGTGAGGTAGAGGTTAGTCTGGGAGGCTATAGGCTTTCCTAAAGAAATGGGTTTTATGCATCATTACAGATTGTAGTGGGGCAATAATGTCTATGAGTAAGTTCATTAGTAGCAGTGAATGTGAGTATTGTATTTAAGGTGGAAATTAGGGGATAGACTAGAAATGGGGAGAAGCAGTGATACCAGAGTCGAGTAACAGTAAAGTAGTAAACGTAGCATTTGGGGTTCTGAGTGTTTCATCAATCTACAGGTAGACTGAAATGGAGGGGTATTTGTAGGAGTCAAAATAAGAAGTTCAGTTCAGAAAAGATTGTGTTTTAAGATATGGATAGTATTCCAGAGGATGAGAGTTATAAGAGTACCTTGCCTATATACACTCACAGAACAATGTAATATTTAATTGGGTTTTCTGTAACTAGTTAATTTACTTCATGTTTAGAGTAATACATTGGCTTGACCTGGACGAGTCATTTTTAAGATTTCTCTTTTGATTAATTTTAAAAGAATTGTACGTGTCCATATTTCCGAAGGCAAAACCAAAGCAATTCTGGTGCAAGATTCTAGAGCACTGAGTAATCACCATGGAAACAACCTCCTCAATGATGCTCCAAATACATTATTCACTCAAAAATATCCCCTGTTGTGTCTTGATAGATATATTTCTTTGGATGTGTGTTTTTCAAGGCCTTTGATGTTCAATAATGTCGTCCCTGTCATGAAAAAGTCATTTATTAAATGATTATTCAGTCACCTATTTTAACCGCACCTTTTTTCAGCCATCCTTCATTAGATGCCAGTAGAGATATAATCTCCTTTGAAGAGAAAGAATTAAGTGCTGGGGAGAGATGGTAAGACAAGTCAGGTTTTACAGTTGCCTCTGTGACGGTGACAGCTATTCTTTGAACCCTTAAGGACCAATGATATGATATTTTTTAGGCTAACATGATACATCCTTCTGCTTTAGCATTGACAGCTCTATTTAGTCCCGCTGTTCTATTAGTGGTGCATTCCATTTTAGAACAGGATAGTAAAGTCACATTATTCTGATGGCATAGATTGTCAAGCAATCAGTAGAGTACATTTTCCATCTTGTTTAGTAGACATGCGCATGGCGGAAACATTCGACTGAACCATAAAAATAAACTTGGGATGGCTGAATTCTGTACACATGGTTTAACTCACCAGAATTTTGTCTGCCGAAAAGATTCAGAAAAACAAATTAGACAAACCAAAAGTGTTTGAAAATACACCAAAGAATGTACTGACAAAATTTACGCGTACTATAAATATTATGTATAGATTGTACAGTGCACTGATAGGTGCATTTTACTGCCATTTGGTTCCAAGATCAGTTACGAAAAAGTAACCAGTATAGAGAAAAGAAGCAGTAATGAATCTAAATTTATATATACATTTATTAAATATATAAGAATAGATTTTGTTCACTGCTCCTCCTTTTTTCCCTCTGTTTTTCACTTCTCACATGATCTGTGAATAAAATCAACATTAAGTGGTTGTCCCCTAATTACTAATCATCTTTTTTCCAATCAATCATCTTTTTTTTTTTGTGCCATTGGGTTGTCTGTTTCTTGATTAGTCTATATGGCAGTTCGAAAATTGCCAGATTGATCCAAAGTTGGACAAATTGCAGTTTGTAGCAAAACAAATCTTCAAGTTTATTATTTAGGGGTTTCTACAAGTTTAGGGGTCTCCATACTAATATCTCAACTTTATTTTTTATACTTTTCAGTGGCTAACATGATTCTTGATATGCATTATTATTTATCAAATCAGTTTCCCCTCTCATCACAGAAGCCCAGGAGTATATTTATTATTGGCAAAGTAGAAACTGAGCAATTGATGTTTTCTGAAAAACTGTCCCTTTGTGTCTTTTTTTTAGTGAGTTTGATTATTAATCAATAATATCAATAAATCAAAAATCAAGATTTCTGCACTTTGGACCACTCTTCTTGAGTAAATGGCCCGAATTCTCTTCCCAATTGCGAGTTTCAGCTCTCTCCACAGATGTTCGATGTGGTTCAGATCTGGACTCATAGCAGCCACTTATTTTTTCTTCTTATCAATCCTTGGGTTATTTTTGATCCTCCTCCATGTTTCACGGTAAAGATAGTGTTCTTTTGTTTGAAAGCTTCTTTTTTTCCCTTCTGTTATTGTGATTTGCCAAACAGCTCTACTTTTGTTTTGTCTATTCAAAGGACATTCTTCAAGAAGGACTATGGCTTGTCAACATTTTGGCAAACTCCATTAAGAGTTCAGGACACATGGTGCATTAGAGTATTTGAATAAAATGCAAGGGTACCAATACTTTTAGCCACATCTGTATAAGGAGTTGGAGCAGCACTAGCATTGTTTGAGAAGTCAGGTTCCCAAGGATTTCGCTTAGATTTAGCCAGTCAAACACAACCTGAAGTCAAATGTATGTGAGTTGAGCACCGTAAGAGCAGGAATGACAGTAAAGAGAGAAATAATAAGAACTAATTTGAGATGATTGACATATTTGTAAAAATGCAGAGCAATTTAAGTGACGCCAGCTGTCAACTTCCATGCTGGTCATAACTTTAGCAGGTATTAACACCTACATTTTTCATAATTAGGTGTAAATAAAATTAATTTGTTGCAGCACAATTTTAAAATAATTAATGGAAAGAAATTGTTTGACAAGTCTGATTTAAGTATTTTCATTAAATGTATATTTAATTACTATTACATAAGGAGTGTTAGGAGTTGTGTAATGCAATAATGTTAAAGGAAAACGGTATTACTTAAAACAATTACTAGGATGTGTTGTGTGTTCAAAACCCCATCACATGTCATCAGAAAGCAAACCAAAGACAAAAAGCAACACATTTTTTGAAAAGTTATTTGTCACAGATCATTACAAAACAAAAAAATATAAAAACAGCAGTCTGACAGCCTAATGCGGCTTAATTATGGATATTGGAGTTTAACTGGCTAATGTGAAATCACTGTTTAAAACCATAAAATTGTATAGTGATCTATACAAAGAAATCTTGAAAATGTGGAGTTTTGTAATTTACATGCCAATATCTATCTGTTTTAACCATCTGAGTGTCAGATGATGCACGCTATAATAGTTCTGAGATTTGACATGAAGTAGATTTTATAATTATATTGTATGAATGCTTACACAATATATATAAAAACAAACACACAAAAAGACAGTGCAGAGAAGCACTTATTAACTGTGCAAGCTTGGGTAACTGCATTGTTCAGCCAAACAGTCTTATATGTAAAATATAAGTAAAATATAAGCAAGCTAAATTGTTCTAATTCTAATTAAAAAGGGGATCACAATTCCTAAAAATTTTACATTTTGCACCCAGTGGTTTTCAGGAAATTTAAAAGACATATCCATTAAATTACTCCAAAAATGTATGGCAAAATGTGGGCTTATTCATCAGATTGGGAACATGAAGAATATAGAAAGGAATTATTTGTGAAGAATATAGAAAGGAATTGCAAATTTGAAAGTCAAATAGACTTAAACAAAATCTTCTGACTGTTTTGACCTACGTTTTGTAATTCTTTTGTCGATTCTCCATGATTCCTGGTTTGGTGAATAAACTGCATTATTGCACATGGTTTTGTCTAACATGAAGTTAAATACATATACATATAAATGTTTTTAAATTAGCATCAGTATACTTTAATTTACCTCTTTCTACAGAAATGTCCAAACCTTTATTGTAACAATCTCGGTAGACAATATAAACCTTTTTTCTCTCATTACCTATTTAGTATTTGTTATTTGAAGATTACAAATGATTTTCAGGTGCGTATAGTGTCATCTTTAATTTTTTTAATATTGTCTGGAGATCATATTCATCTTACAGAGTAAATTAAGTTGTTATAGTGATCCTAAAGGGATATCACATCTCACACACTTAATGTTGCTTGAACAACCCCCATGAGCTATAGTATGGATGAAATCCTCATTCCTCTTTAAATCTGGTTCACCGCTCAGTTCTGAAGGAGAGGAAATTGTGCTTGACAAATGCAATCATATGCAAATGACTGCAGAAGAGGTGAAATTATCATCTGCAAACATTGGGTAGAAATTCCATCTGCCACCTCCTGAAGAAGGGCTCTTAATAAATTCTGAGACAGCAAAGTGACACACATCTTAATCAAGACTTAATCCCAGGAATTAATTCTATGTGAGTTTGTGCATAATTCCAAAGGCAATGTTTAAAAAAGCCATGGCAGTCTCGCTGGCAGATGGACTCTCTGGACTTCATACGAAGGCATTAGAAAGGCAAAAAACGGAAAGGAGGACCTGTGAAATATTGGTTCTCGCTCACTCATGCTACACATTACGGATCCCTCTGATTTCACTGCTCAGAGTAGTCTTCTGACTGCAAAGGTTGAACTTCCAATTACTAGGACATGGGAAGAGAATACAAATGAACGCAAATGTCTCTCTTGCCTCCGTCCAGGCAATCTGTTAAGTAAAAAAGCCTAGAGAGTGAAAGTCATGCTATGTATTAACTGTTAGTGAGCCATAGTGGAATGTGAGACATATTTACCAACTCAACAAATGTTGAGTTGTCTGTTTAGTGCCTAGAATAGGTAAAGAGCAGTCTCTTTGTTTGAGCAGGGCCCTCAAGACCCTCTGTTACTGTGCGTTCAATTTGTCTTGTTGCAGATGCTTGTCTGTTAGTTCACACATTGTTTTTGGTGCTTTATAAATTATAAAAATATTGATAATAATGAAATAAAAAAATAATTAAGTGGAGAGCTTCAATTTTGGAAATGGTAAATCTAGGTTTCTTTAACAATCTATTTAAAAATGAATTTTCATCAAGATTTAAAAAACGACTTTTGGATAAGTTATCGCCTACATTAATATTTGTCTTTATTCTCTCCTCCAGTAGTTTCTTATTTAAATCACTATGTACAATTTCAGTAAGCAGGGGTTCATGCTGCCCCTATAATACAGTCCATATCATGCTTATCTCTGTGCTCCACTGGCCAAGTAATTAACTACTACCAACTTAAATTGAAATTTCTAGTTTTAGGTTATAATAGCTGCATTGGGAAATACTCGGTCATTTTTAGGAAAAAATAGCAATGTTTTCAGTTTAGCGATGGTGGCATAAAACAGGAAATTTTACAATGAATTCATCTTGAATTACAAACAATTCACACTTTTGTGAGCAATCTCAACAATCTAACAATTCTTACATTTTCACAATAAATTAAAATCCTCCTGTAGTAATGGGTAGCAACGTTCTTTAAAATATATATCTTTTTACTGTTTGTAAATTTGATCAATATCACATTTATACTGTTTTCTTAAAGTAAACTGGTTATCAAATAGTTGATCTCTAGTCAAAAACATTTATACAATTCATGTATGTGTAATAATAGACTCAACTTACATCATTCCATGTTAGATTGACGTTTCCTGGCACCCCACCCAATGTACACATGAGGACTACTTTAATTCTATGATACACTGTAGAAGAAATTTGGTATATATATTATAGAATAAAATCACTTGCTTCCTCGTGAATACCAGGACCCAAGGTTTCCCAGCAGAACATTGCTCAGAGCATAACACTGCCTCCTCCAGCCTGCCTTTTTTCCCTAAGTGCATCCTGCTACCATCTCTTCTCCAGGTAAATTACGCGCACACACACGGCTTTCCACCTGATCTAAAAGAAAACAAGATATATCAGATCAGGCAACCTTAGTCCATTGCTCCATTGTCCAGTTCTTATAATCACCTCCACATTAAAGGCTCTTTTGGCGATGAATATGGATACTTTGACCGCTCTGCAGCTTTGCAGCCCAATATGCAGCAAACTGTGATATACTTTGTGTTCTGACACCTTTCTATTATGACCAACATTAAGTTTTTTTCAGAAATTTGAGTTACAGTAGCTCTTCTTTGTGATTGGACCAGACCATGCATGCATCACTGAGTCTTGGGAGCCCATGACCCTGGTGTCGGTTCAATAGTTGTCCTTCTTTGCATCATTTTTGGTAGGTACTAGCCACTTGCAGTTTTGGAGATGCTCTGACCCAGTCATATAGCCATCACTATTTGACCCTTGTCATAGTCACTCAGATCTTTTCGCTTGCCCATTTTTCCTGCTTCCAACACATGAAATTGAAAAGAACTGACTGTTCACTTGATGTCTAATATATCCAATATATCCTCCAGGTTCCATTGTAACAATATAATTAATGCTATTAACTTCACCTGCCAGTGGTTTCAATGTTGTGGCTGATCTAGGTAAAATGTGCTGATTTACAAATCATCTCATATTCTGCTGTAGTCAAAACCTCCCTATTTTATCATCAATTTTACAATTCAGTTTTCAGTTCAGTATAATTTAGTTAATAAACTCCATTGCAGCTTTCATTTTAAAAGAATCTTCAACTTTTCACTGTATTATCACAGTTTGTTGGTATTAGAAGGTTACTCCAACTGCTACGTGCACTACTGCTTTTAGAAGTGGTTATGGTGGTAGGAATCTGTATGTACAGTATTTCTATTTGAATACATACAGAGATATACTTTTGTGAAGGGGGCTAGTATCCCCCATGTCACACGTGACTCAACAGACATAACAATGGAAGTGTGCCTGCAAGCGGAAGCTTGAATCTCCCTTTCCTTTCTTCTTTCAGCCCTCCCGGCCTCCCTGTAATATTCAATGTGCCTCCATTTCTAAAAAAAAAACCCTCTGCTTTCCTCCCCTGTACACCCATATGGACTGGGGAAGGAAGGAGATAAAGTAGGAGAATGCGCGCATGCACTCTGAGCCTGTGAGATCAGTCCAATCAAATGCTTCTCCTGGATTCCAGATACATTTATTCTTATTTATGAAGGTTTATTTTAAAATTAACTGGGGAGAAGTGAATAATGCCCAATAGGACATCAGAAATGAAAATCGTTTTGCAAAAAACGTTTGGAGTAACCCTTTAAGAATATATTAGTATTATGATAAAATTTTATTGAATCAATCGTGAAAATGTTAGAAGATTGATATATTGAATTTTAAACAACACCCTACATTTGTAAATGGCAGATTATTTTTAACTCTTGCTTGGTATATTGAAATATTTGTTAGATCATTTTTGTTACTAATTGTCAGTCTTCCGTAATCTGTCGAGAAATAGCTGGCTTTGATTAACGCAGTAGTTTTATACACTTGCAAATGTCTACATTTCAGCTAATGAACAAAACATTCAAGGCTCATTTCCAATATTGTCGGTAAATATCTGCTGTAAGCTGGTGTTAATAACAACAGCTGGCGCACATTAGAAGCCACAAGTTTCCAACTTTAACCCCCTACGTTTACCGTCTACCGCTGGCTGGTAACGTCTACTGCAATTAATTCTGATCACTGGATAGTGTTTACCAATGCCCATGTAACAATAAATTACCATAGCAACTGCAACAGGAAACATTTCTAATTAACCCTTTCGGTGCTTCAGTGGAAAGCATGGAAATTGGGCATCTGCTGGGCCATGATCTGTGAAGCAATTTAACAAGCCCAGGAGACTGTGTACCTTCTGGTTCCTGATGTTTTTGGGTTAGCGTTAATGAGTTAGTCACATACCAGGTTAATTGTATGGGCACAGAAAAATGGTCATTATCTGGGCCAGGTTATTACTAACCTTCACCTCTTTGCACATGGGGTGATAGATGGGCTAGGGGCCACTCATCAGGCCTTACCCAGTAATATTGAGGTCCAATGTGGCCTGACTTTTTAATTTAATTTCATTAAAAATATATATTTGTATTAAAAGAGAGAGACAGTGTGTGCGTGCTCTGATTGGCTCTGTCTGTAGGATATATTGGGGCCTTTGCAGTTGTTAATAGTTTTTGCCTATATCCAACAGGCAGAGGCAGGTTTAAAACTTTAAACATTAAAAGAGGCAGCCGGTAAAATTTAGTGACAATCTTGGTTACAAATCAGTAACTAGATGTTAAAAGCTCTCATGGTAGTCTATGGGAGGCATTAATAGTATATTAGACAATAATTAGCAGTCACTATAAGGAGATTTTGTTGCTGAGAAACAACCAGTACTCGCCAAAGTTAGTTGCAGTTACTTTAGTGAGTAACAAAACTAAGCGGTTTTCCTGACACTATAGTGCCCTGAAGGTGCCCCCACCCTCAGGGTCCCCCTCCCGTGGCGCTGAAGGGGTTAAAACCCCTTCAGCAGCTTACCTTTTTCCAGGTGACCTCTCCTCCCCCGCCAACGTCAGCTGAGACGAATGCGCATGCGCGGCAAGGGCCGCACGCACATTCAAGCTGTCAATAGGAAAGCATTTTTCAATGCTTTCCTATGGACGCTCTGCGTGATGGAGGCATTAAATGCCTCCAGCGTCGCAGATGCACCTCTAGTGGCTGTCGAGAAGACAGTTACTAGAGGCTGGCTTAACCATGCAATGTAAACATAGCCGTTTCTCTGAAACTGCTATGTTTGCATCTGCAGGGTTAAAACCTGAGGGACCTGGCACCCAGACCACTTCATTGAGCTGAAGTGGTGTGGGTGACTATAGTGTCTCTTTAATCTCTTGAATTGGTTGTAGTACATGGAGTCCTGTGGTGCTGTCCCTCCATTCAGTGTTAAACCATTTTAGAGCAGTTTAACACTAAATAAGGGTCTCTGGCCACCCACAGTCCGGCCCCTTCATACTGTCCATTAGAGCTCTGATAGGCTAAAAGCAGTCAGCTGACACCCTCAGCCAATCACAGCTGACCATTGCTGCTCAGGCTAACACTTCCTCATTAGCTAAAGCAGCTCAGAGGGGAGGGGCTGCTGGGGAGTCTCATTTAGCATTTAAACATACAAACATTGCAAACGGTTTAATTCTGAATACAATGATGGCTCCAGGGAACTCCAGACCCTCTAATCAGTTTAATGAGATGAAGCAGTTACAGAGCCTACTGTATCCCTTTAATAGGTAAACATTAGCGGTAACACTGGAAACAAGCCCTGTTGGACAAAGGAGGAAGTAAGACGCTATTTTGAGAAACTAAATATTTGGTTTAATAAAAACATAACGTGCAGACATACACCCCCATACAATTATAGCTCATATAATTACTGTGATACACTTAGTGATACATTGTATGCACTTTGAAAATATTAACAGGTTTATAACAGATAAAAGCTAAAAACAAAAGTATCATATGTTTTCTTTTTTTTCTGTATGTTAATATTATTGGATATCACTATAGTATGTACTGCTGGGAAAAGTGCACAACAGGTAACGTGTATTCTCCAAATAAAGAGGATGGTGCAAATGATATGAAAGTGTTAAAGAAGCGATAATGTAGAAAGTGAAGTGTGTAATTTATCAGCAGTGAAAGGGTTTCCTGGGCCTGATAAACAGGTGCTTGGCAAGACAGTTTTGATGAGGGAAAAAATGCATTTGTCAGTTGTGTATGAACTTCTGCACAACCGATCAACATCAACATGTTAGCAACTTTAATGATGTGTAATATCTGTTAAATCGAGATATCCAGAGGTTAAGACTTTATCCTCCTTGGATCTCATCATAGAATTTGAATATGTTTGACCAAAGGCCTGCCCAGAAAAGGTGGCCATCTTATTTTAGCAGCATTACAGCAAGGATTTTAACAATATTGTGCCAGAATCTTATCCTAGATACACTATCTCAACAAAATATATATATATTGCTTGTGGTGCTAGCATGCCGGTCGTAAAGTTTGAGCAGTCATAAAATAAGGGTCCACTGAGCTGGCCACCTGATGACAGTCACCACATTTGGCATATTGATATTGTGAAAGTTTCATTGTCTACGTAGCAACGTCAATTTTATGCGAATTTGGACTGAACTGATATTGAGATGCAGTGTTTATAGTGCTTAGATTGCTCTTTTAATGAAAAGACATTCATGTACAACTACATTAATGTACCCTAATACATATGCACTCACAACAGACACATATACATAAACACACACATACATAAACACACATACACCTACCCACACACAGTGGAGTTAGATTATTACTGCATCCAATTTAGTCTTATCTATTATAGATGGTTGGGTTAATTGAGCTAAACAGTTCCTTTACCAATAAACATTCTAGTTCTGCAGGACCTTTCTGAACATAAAAAAAAATAAATTAAAACATTAAAGAAAACTAATGGAGCTAATTAATAATCATATAAGAGAACGCCCAAAGAAATGGGGATAACCACTAAATAGTCAGAAAACTTGTGTTTCTCATAGGTGAGCTAGTCAGGATACCCTGCCGAGACCAAAGTGGCTGATAGAAATGCAAAAGAAAAATTTATTCAAAACACAATGAAACTTTATTGAAATATACTCTCAAAGCAACACACAACACAAACGCCTTAATTAAAATAGAGGTGGTATATAAACATATACTGACAAATCTATATACAGAACAACAAGGGTACAAAGCACTAGAAGCGTGTTAAACGTAGATTCCACACACACTAAAGTAGAGTGCTATCAGGTACTTAAAGAGCTGGTCTGTTGGAGATGCTTAGTGTTAAAAGATAATTTTGTCAGATTCCTGAGATACAAAGCTCTGATACCTTTGAGAAACACCTTTCTAAAAAAATAAATTGTTCCTCATTTCATATTATTATCTCTACAGCAAGAACTGACATTTTCTTCTTGTGGGAATACGGCAAACTATTGAAGCCTCATTCCTAGGCCACACTTCCTCAGTAAAAGAGCTTTGTTGTGGTGAAGGTGGAAAGTTAGAAGCTGACAAGAAGGATGGCCGAGAAATGGGAGCTGGATAGTTGTGTGAGGTGTTAACTGCCCTTGGATAAAGACACTGCCACATCTTCAGATCTCCATTACGTATTTTGCTCATAATGTTGCTATTTCGGTCTGAATGTCACCTATAAAACCAGAGGTCTCGCTCTCCCAGGGTGCTGCAAATATCTGCTTCACTAGATAATCTTTGATTTATAGACTAGTGAGGCCCAGGGTTTAGAGTGAGTCTGCAATCTGCCTGGGGAGTTTCCAGCCAAGAAACCGTGCTCTGGTTTGGCAGTACATCGGGGAATTTGTGTGTCCAGTAGTGGGGTGGAGAGTGGGCTTAACCCCTCAATTACAAGTAACGCATCAGCTGGGTGTGAATCACTCGGGATGCACGAAGGAAGAATAACCAAATGCTAATAAGTTTGCCCAAACTGAAAAAAATGTTCAATATTGGCATGTAGCTGCTAAATACAAGTTCCATAAACCTTTTTCAGTCACTGTGTGTTTTTGGCTGTTGCAGGTTTGCGTGACTTATAGAATTGTAGGACTGTAGAATTTCTTTTTGCTGGATGTCTTGTATTTGACAACCTCTGGCTTGTCAAATACAAGATGGAAGCTTTACACAGTTCACCATGTGGACTCTGTCATATTATAATGATTAGCATTTATATAGCGCCAACATATTCTGCAGCGCAGAAGGGGGAAAGGGGAGGAGGTGAAGAAAGCCCTGCTCAAACAAGTTTTCAATCTATGAGGATTTGAGGCATGCAGAGGTTCTAACCAGCCAATATACAAATAAACCAGGCAGGAAAGGTAACATTTTTCCATTTTACTGCACCCAGGTAAACAGGCAATTTTTAGCAATACTTTATCTGCAGGCTACAAACTCCCAGCATGCTCAGCGACACCAGAAATGCCCTTCCGATTGTCACATATCTGACAAGAGGTAGCTCACCTATTTATTTTCTGCATTAGATTGTATTTAGGTCAGATCTCCTAAATGTATATAATTCGGCTTAGCACAACTAATAAAAGGACAGCCGTAAAACCATTGCAACTCAACTGTTTCCAAATTCACGTGAAGCCGAGCAAGCTCACACTCCTAATGATCAGAGGGATTTTCCATTGGTTAGAAGAGCTTACAAGTAATAAGACTGGATCTTGAAGGTGTCGCTGTAGGGAGTATTTTTATATTTTTTCTTATAATTATGTGATTTGCAGAACAGTTGAAAATAGATCACAGTGGCAGTATTTGTTTTCATTGTCATATAACGTAGCTTAGAACTCATACTAATTACATGCATTGGCCTCTGTATATAAGCACTGCACACAAAAACATCATGGACATTAACGGACGACCAGAGGGTGAGTGATACCATTAGCAGTCTTGCGGAGCGTAGAAGTGGTTTCATTAGCCCCGTTGCTTGTCACACTCCTTTTAATATGTGCCGTTTCCTTTACATGAACTACATGTAAAGAAGCAAGATAAGTATCATGGGACATATGGTAACTAGTAAAAGTGATAAAACTTATAAAATATAAAAATTAACTATTGCACTGTGGATATTTGCAGAATGCATTCTGCTTTATGCCCAACAATCAAAAGCCAGAGTAAGTATCATAGGTTTTTGTAATATGTAAAAAAAAACTTGTTAATTAGGACATGGGAAAAAGTGGCTAGAAGACAATGGCTGAACTTTTCCTTGCAGGTGTTAGAGGGGCACATTTTCCATTATGACCAGCCAAAACAACATACTGATGGTATTCCACTAATTTTAGACCAGAGACTTTAAGGGCACCTGTTTGTCAGGACTTGCTCATGTCCCAGAAGTTTAACCCCTTAAGGACCAAACTTCTGGAATAAAAGGGAATCATGACATGTCACACGTCATGTGTCCTTAAGGGGTTAAAGAAAAAACCAAAAACATTGAATTAAACAGTTTTGTTTGTTCATTTACGTGCAAAAAATATTATTTAGATTTGCCTTCAATCCCTTCACATTTCAGATTAAATATTTAATTTACTCAATTGAATTATGTTGGTGCTATTTCTCACTAATATATGAATCAGAGGCGATTATAATGTATTTTCCATTTTGTAGTTCACTAGAATGACCTCAGTGTGCTTCATTCCATTTCATACTGTCATTCTTTTTCTTGGTTTCAGACCTAGGTTTCTATTGCCCCATGGATTTCAACCTTCTGACCGATTCTGAGGCACGGAGTCCGGCCTTGTCTTTATCTGATTCAGGCACTCCACAACATGACCACAGCTGCAAGGCTCAGGAACACAGTGGTAAGTAGACATCTGGGACGTGTCAGGGAAATCATCTCACACAAAGTATTCCTTTATCGGACAACGTCCTTGCATCAAAACATTTGTAGGCCTTAATATTAACTGCAGAGTCTGATATACGCAGACCTTTTATTTTAGCAGAAGAAAGCACTGTAAAGCAAAATCCAAGTAGAGAGTTGGAGAGTCATGAAGGAGTTAAGCAACAGTATTATTATTTATTTATTTTCAATTAAATGGGAACATATATTTTAAAAGCATTATTTTAACTCCTTGCCCACCAAGCACTTTTCAATGGAAAAAAAATTTGCATTACATTTATTTAAAGCAAGAAATGCATTGTTAGCATCTAAACATCAAAGCACAGCAATTTTGTGTATTGATTGCTTTGCTGACAAACTTGAAAATTAAGATTACGTAAATTTTGAAAATCTTTATTTTTCACTAATTCAGTCAATCAATATAAATATTTTGGAAATGAAAAACTTTAGACAGCATACAGTGTCTTTTATCTCGCAAAATGACATAGGGTCTGAAATGTTTGTATCAATGCAAAAATAACATTTGTCTCACACATAAAAATACAACGGAGGAGTAAGAAAAATAGATAGGAGTGACAAAAATAGATACATAAAAATGGCCAAATATGTGGTTTATATATATTTGTAAGGACCCTGAAAGCATTACTTGCAGTACATCTTAGTAAAAATGGCAACCAAATTTAAAAGGAATGTCTACATTTGAGCATAATCCCTGCTTACAGTAATAACAGTTTAATCATATATTTCTAAATAAAATTATTTAAAACTGCTATAGCAATCTTTATTAATCTCTGGAATGCTAACAGTGAAATGGTAGAGTCCATTCACTCCTCCCCCTGGTGATACCTCTTCTCAGGTCCAACTACCTATCCTGCTTTACATGCTCCCACTGTCTGATTTATGCTGTAGAAATGGTATGATCCATGGAAACGTCATGTCTGTTTGAAAGCAGGGGGTGTGCCTACATATGCAAACAGACATTATGGCTGGCAGAGAAATGTGTTCCAGTACAGACTGCTAACCATTTCTAGAGTACAAATGAGGGTGAGTGAGAGTTTATTGACTACATTTCATTTTGCTAAATACTACATGTAATTAAAAACATTTATACTCGATTTTGGTGCATAATAATGCCAATAAAATCATGAAATTAACATTTCAAATTAGAAAAGAAGAAATGTATTTTCGTACAAGAGTAATAAACATTATCGGTAATACAAGTGGGTATCGTACAAGAAGTTGAGGGTAGCATACTCCCCTCAGGAGCCCCTCAGGAGCTTACAGGTATGAAAGAAAAGCAATATTATATTCATCAATCAATTACAAATGAGAAGCAGAAAAACAAATACAGACAAAGTCCTTAAGTCATGTAGTCATTACGTATTTTATTAACTTCTGTCAATAATATACCTGTAAGTTTTTCAATATGGTTTTGTATTATTTTATTATTGACATTACAAAATATATTTGTCTATTAAAAAGTGTACAGTTATTTGTCAGACATATCCATTTTACTGTGAACGTAGTGATTCAGAATTGAGTGCAGTTAAGTCTTGTGTATACATAGAGATTTAAAAATTATCTGGGGAAACTTATAACAGCATTTTAGAAATTGGTGGAATCACCAATGAAACCAAGCAAATCATCGAGGACGACGAGGACATTCGATTTCATTTCGTGATCATGGCTTTATTTTTAGAGCTTTGTCTAACTTTTCTGGTAGCAGCATATATATAAATGTCTGCTATAGTTCTATTTGTCATGCTCTAAGTTTCTAGTCGGTGTCATTTGTTTTCCCATGTGGCACTTGTTGATTTGTCATGATATCTATTTCTGTAATGAGACTCCCATCCGTGATGTCTTCATATGTTTTCGTAGTACACTGGTTTTAAAAAGCAGGAGGAAGCAGACCACATGACATGAACAGGGTTATGCACTAAAACAAGAATTGTCAGAAATCGTACAGGAAATTTCACATTTTAACACAGGCTAAAAAAGTATCTGTGTTTCCGAATTTTTCTGATTTGGCTACATTATCCTAGAATTGAAAATTCCCTGATCATTTCCAAATATTCCCCACCACAAGGAATGCATGGTGTCAATAGGTTTCAGCAGAAACTTTAAGTAATATTAATAAATAATTAAGTCATTCAGGGGGTCAGTCTACTATACTGCGCTAGGGTTAGGTTTAGCAAAAGGGTTAGGTTACAGTTCAGGTTACACATAATAATATGAATAATACACTAAATAATTACAATATAATAATTACAGAATTTTATAAAATTATGATTATAATTAATACTGAGATCAGTTTTAACCAATCTGCAGGCTTCAGTTGTGTAATGCAATTTTATATAATTATTATAATTATAATTAATACTAACTGTTTCAGTTTTATAATGAAAATATATCCAATCACATAAATATAAACATTCTTAGTATCTTAGATTTGTTTAATTTAATTTGACAGGTTGATTTAATTATTTATCTAAATTAGAGATTTGTTATATATTTATATAATGGCACCCAGAAAAGTAATGTAATAGTTTATAGTGTAATATTTATTTTAACTAAAGACAAACAAACACTTCCTTACATGTTGTGTTGCACTGAATTTAAAAAAAACCAATAAAAAAAATTCAGTTAATCAGTTACATAAATATTAGGGGTATATATCATGAATAATTACACTGTACCCTTGTCTTGTTATAATTCAGAATTATACCACTTTTGAAGATGTAATAATTATTTTAATTCTCTAAAATTACTCCAGTAGCCTTTTCTCATGATTTTAGAGTTACATTATCACAGCACCCCCTGGTGGTTATTTTAGAATATGATAAAAAAAAAAAAAGACAAATGTTTACATTAATTAGTAGCAGAAATAGAAGATTAACTTGTTAGCTAAATGAAAAACTGATATCACTCTTCGTCTATGAGTTAAATCATGATTCCAGCTGTGCAGTAAATCTGATAGTATAGTCCGCAAATCTCTGCATGCAATGTGAAGAGAAAATTTGCATCCACAATCAGGATGCTCCCATCTCTGCATATATACCATACTTTTAATTGCTACTGCACCCAAAGAGCAGACCCATTTATGCAACATGTGCAGGTAAATAATCAAATGAGAACTCCTCTCTAGACCTCCAGTCTGTTTTTTTTTTTTTGCAGATTCCTCCTGCTTCTGTTAATTATCTTAATGGGTTTGTCACAGTTTATTATTTGACTTATTTTGCTTACCCATTGTACAGTGTAGATGATTGCTCTCTAGATTATAGTCATAAAAAGTAAGCTTTAAAATGTAAGAATATTATCCTGCTTTTTTGGAATCTTTGCTAAACAGGGACCTTATGGAGAACTGAGAATAATCTAAAATTTAGGCCAGCATGTGCTAAAATGTGCTATTCATTTTTCAATTATGTGTTCTTCTTACTGTTTTTATTTTTTATTCCAATGCAAAATACAGCTTTTTTAGTGGAACTCTTTAACATTGGTCTAGTTGGGGATTTTATGCCAATGAAACATCCAATGAAACATTTAAAAAAAATTTTCCCAGTCTGGTTAATAGCATTTCAAGAACAAGAAAAAGTAATGGCAACACTGTCCATGACAGATAACTCTTCAACTATCTGTACACAGATTGGTGCAAGGGAGTTGAAACTCCATATTTGTTCTCCAAGCCCTTCCCGATAACTAAGTCATCTTGAGGATGTCTCGTCATTTCTTTTTCATTTGCCCTACTTATACTTGAGACTTGTTGTCATGCTAAACAGATTTTTGTTTGTGGTTGGAAGGTCCACTCATCAGGCTGTTGGTGGGCAATGATTATTTAATTAGTTTTATATTTAATGTTGGCCTGCTGCAACTTGTTTAGTGTTTTTAACTGTATGTGCTTATGTGTTTATACTTTCACTGTACCTAATTGTAATCCTGTTGGACAGAAAATAACTGTGAAGAAAAAAAGCTAGACAGTCAGGTGGCATCATTAAGTTCTCCAACAGTAGTGCATGAAATGCATACTGAGCTTCTGGTTCAAGCAGAGAAATGTGTTATTTAGACCTTTATATCTTGATAATGGCAGACTTCTCTGGATTATTGACTCTGGCCTCATTGTTCCAGATTATTATCGATTTATCTACAAATAGACTATTTTCGCATGAGTTCACTAAAGGTAATACTGGATAAATTGTGATAGAGTAATTGGCAATTTCACACTGGTGTATAGACAGATTGAGTTGGAAGTCTCGCCAATCATATACATGTAAGAACTCTAACCTCATCCTCACCACTACGTAATAGATCAGTGGGTGCACTTAAACCCTACACTTAAACTCCAAAATATATTACCTTGTGTTTTCATCCTTGTTTTGTTTTAGTGATACAGATCTATCTTCCCTAGATCTGTAGCCCCACATAATTAAGTCGGAGTCTTAGAATTGCTTTGTAACACTAAAAATGCTTTTGACGACAATAATTAGATGGAATGCCAATAAAACAGAAGACTAATGCAAATGCACAGAACATTTGAGATTTTATAGGCGTCATGGCTAATCGTTGTATGGTTAAAATGGGCGCACAGACTAGAAGATAATATTCGTACTTAGACTGGAAGATAATATTCGTACTTAGTCTAAAAGAAAAATGCCATCTCAAACCTCTGCAGTGTTATAAATACCAATGGTATTAATAATATCCCAGCTCACATATCTGTGATACATTAAACTCAATACGTATAGTCAAAGTTAACATGTTGTTATCCAGTCAGAAAATCCTTTTTTTTGTCCAGTGAGTTGTTGATTGTAATAATGGTACTGGATTTCAGGCTAAAAGGGGGCTATTTATACAGAGCAATTCTGGAGCTAAGCTCTAAAAATTGAAAAATCCACCAACATTCCATTGCTTTCCATAGAAGATTACTCAACTTTTAGAATTGTGTTCTTTATCCAAAACATAGATAACAGTCACCACAAAGATTAGTATAGTCATAGAGAAGAACTACTTATTAAAACACTGTTTTTGGTTGTAGTTACCCTTGCTGGCATGGTCCCCCCATAAAAAAAAAAAAAATCCAAACCATTAAAGAGACAAGCAATAAACTCACATTAGTTCCCATTTTGGAGGCCAGGGTCTCCCTGCAGCTTGATCCTCCTCCAGTTAGTAAATACTGCCATTTTATTTCAGAAAATTCCATGAAGATAGCAGGAGCTTTTTAGATAACTCAGAGGTTAAACTGTTGATTACTCTCAGCCTATCATATGCTGCCTGTGAAAACCTTACTCATACTGCAGACGAAGGAAGCTGGGGAAGGGGGCAGCCATGTTGTGTGACATAGGGCCAACATGAAGGTAAGATGGTGCTCAGATATTGCTGTACCCATAGCAACTTCAGTGAGCTGAAATTGTTATTGGGGTGGGAGTGTTCTTTTAATTATTAGTTCCCCTCAGAAACTTCACATATATAACATATACATTATCAAAGTAAAAAGTTATACCGCTATGTACAGTGAGGGAAAAAAAGTATTTGATTCCCTGCTGATTTTGAATGTTTGCCCGCTGACAAAGAAATGATCATAATTTCATAATAATGTCTATAATTATAATGGTAGGTGTATTTTAACAGTGAGAGACAGAATAACAAAAATAAAATCCAGAAAAACGCATGTCAAAAAAGTAATAAATTGATTTGCATGTCAATGAGTGAAATAAGTATTTGAACCCCTATCAATCAGCAAGATTTCTGGCTCCCAGGTGTCGTTTATACAGGTAACGAGTTGAAATTAGGAGCACTCTCTTAAAGAGAGTGCTCCTAATCTCAGCTTGTTACCCGCATAAAAGACACCTGTCCACAGAATCAATCAATCAATCAATCAGATTCCAAACTCTCCACCATGGCCAAGACCAAAGAGCTGACCAAGGATGTCAGGGACAAGATTATAGACTTACACAAAGCTGGAATGGGCTACAAGACGATCGCCAAGCAGCTTGGTGAGAAGGTGACAACAGTTGGTGCGATCATTCACAAATGGAAAAAAATAAATAATTGTCAGTCTCCCTCGGTCTGGTGCTCCATGCAAGATCTCACCTTGTGGAGTTTCAATGATCATGAGAAAGGTGAGGAATCAGCCTAGAACTACAACAGGATCTTGTTAATGATCTCAAGGTACTTGGTACCATAGTCACCAAGAAAAGAATTGGCAACACACTACGCCGTGAAGGACTGAAATCCTACAGCGCCAGCAAGGTCCCCCTGTTTAAGAAAGCACATGTACAGGCTTGTCTGAAGTTTGCCAATGAACATCTGAATGATTCAGAGGAAAACTGGGTGAAAGTGTTGTGGTCAGATGAGACTAAAATCGAGCTCTTTGGCATCAACTCCTATGACCCCAAGAACACCACCCCACCATCAAACATGGAGGTGGAAAGATTATGTTTTGGGGGTGTTTTCTGCTAAGGGGACAGGACAACTGCACTACATTAAATGGACGATGCATGGGGCCATGTACCGTCAAATCTTGGGTGAGAACTTCCTTCCCTCAGCCAGGGCATTGAAAATGGGTTGTGGAGCGGTATTCTAGCATGACAATGACCCACAACACACAGCCAAGGCAACAAAGTAGTGGCTCAAGAAGAAGCACATTAAGGTTCTGCAGTGGTCTAGCCAGTCTCCAGACCTTAATCCCATAGAAAATCTGTGGAAGGAGCTGAAGGTTTGAGTTGCCAAACGTCAGCCTCGAAACCTTAACGACTTGGAGAAGATCTGCAAAGAGGTGTGGAACAAAATCCCTCCTGAGATGTGTGCAAACCTGGTGGCCAACTACAAGAAACGTCTGACCTCTGTGATTGCCAACAAGGGTTTTGCCACCAAGTACTGAGTCGAAGGGGTCAAATACTTATTTCACTCATTGACGTGCAAATCAATTTATAACTTTTTTGACATGTGTTTTTCTGGATATTTTTTTTCTGTGATTCTGTCTCTCACTGTTAAAACACACCTAACATTAAAATTATAGACTGATCATTTCTTTGTCAGTGGGCAAACGTTCAGAATCAGCAGGGGATCAAATACTTTTCGCCTCACTGAATGCACAACAACCAACCATGTGAAGTTTATTCCATTCTACATCAATTTATCTCCCCTCCATTATCTTATACTGAAGAGTTATAATGTAATACAGAGCTTTCAGACATTGATTTTGCGTGATACATTTGTGTTTTAAGAGAATTAAATCATTTATACTGGCAATGGTAACATCCTTTATATGAATTTTTTTTCCACCATGTGTCCTGAACATAATTTTTGCTTTGTGTCCTCACTTCCACATGATTACCCATAATCCCTGTCTCTTCATTATGTGGTGTATGTCAATGAGAGAATACTGCAGAGCTGGAACAGTCAAAGTGCAAAGCAAACATGCTAGTCAGCTCTCTATTGTTACTCTACCATTAGATGAAATTTGACTACTGACCTTCATCACAGAGGCTTATTTAGTGCTGTGTTTTCTTTTCCAAGAAGCTTAATTGTGTTATTTTGTAATCTCCCATAAGATAAAAATAACTTTTATTTCTGTGTGAGTGTTCCCCTTTAAAAGATGCCGAATGCTAATAAATCCACCACGAATATACCGCAGAGCCAAACACATGGGCCAAGTATTTTTATTTTATCCCTAGTACTTAAAGAGGGATATTTAACCCAAATACTTTCCACTGATTTTTTTTTTAAAGGGCACACATAGGAACGTAGACTTTTGCTTTTGCTGCACATTACTTATCTCAATTGTATTAAAATCTGTGAAAATATTATTAACTACATTTCTTAATTATGTTACACTCAAATATTACCTTCATAGCTGTCAGCTGTCCCCTACGTCGTAAAACCACAGTTAAAAATACAAATTATAATAAATATCAAATATTACAGACAATTAATGCTCCAGCCCCCACTAGTATCACAGTTATTTTGACATAGTTATCGGTGCTCATGCAAAGTGTGAGGAGATTTGTAACACAGTGCTTTTAGGGACACCCGATATAAACTTGTGTACATAACTAAAACAAAAGGTAATTTGATAACATGTTCTAATGACTAAAAAAGTTCTGAGACAGATTAGGAAATAGGAATTTGAGCATATTACTCAACTGAAGTAGCCAAACCATTCTACAACAATTTGACTTTTACATGGGGGCATTAAGCCTCTCTGCAGCCTCCAGGTCGGCCAAAAACTCCAGCTAAGGAGGTCCCTTAGCAATCCTTGGCAGTGTAGAGCCAGATCATTGGTTAAGAGCATCAGCTGATCTCTCTCTGCCAATGGGCTAAGCCTTACTCTGGCACCATAACCACTGCAGCATGCTTAAGTTTTCCTATATGCATGATTTTAAATAAGTATCTATCCCTAAATAAACATACATGATTGCAAAATTGAAATGAAAAATTCTAAAAATAAAAAAACAAAAAACCTTTCAGTTATTTTACATATCAGTATCTATAGTAGGGATACATACAGAATTTCTACTGTTTCTCCTTTAGGGCAGTGTTTTCTCCAATTTCTACTTCAAATGTCTTTATTTCTATGACTTTTTAATAAATGCGGACATGGAGTAAGGTTATTAAGATGTTATGAATATGTTACAGTGTTGTTAAAAAAAGAACATGGATATGTGGGGCCTTGGTGACGGGGTTGTAAACAGAAAACAAATGAAGGTTTTAGCAGAGTCAAGGGACTGAGATAAGTTGCATTTTATGATCAATAATACATCTGTGACCAAGTCTTTTGGCCCGTGTAAATTTCTTCTGTTTCCATGTCCAACATATTTGGTCTCACAGAAGGATATTTTATCTCCTCGGGCTGATTTTCCTCAATGATCAATCTTACTTCCATTTTTCAAAGCTTTAGTTATGCAGTTCATAATGACTTATTTTATGAAGATTTTTGCCTCGTCCTCCACACTTCCTTTCCCAATGTCTTCCATTCTGTTGTCCATAGTGGTTTCTTTTACCACTGTTTTGTCTGGTTTTAGGTATCCAAGCCCATTCACATCCATGTTGACCTCCTTGAACAAAGTGTCCTCAAGGTCGTCCAAACTTTATTCCACAAAAGATTCATTATTACTTTGTTGGCTTTCACTGCTGTCTCCTACCATTTTACATTCCACAAATCAAACATTGTCAACCTCACATTCTTCGGAATGGACTTCTAGAATCACTATTACTTTTGTCTGTCAAAAACTATCCCATTTTCACCGCTGATTTCTTTGCTGCAATGTTCAGCATCAATGTCCTTTGGTTGTTTTTCATAAGATGAATTGTCATCCATTAGGCATGTTCATCTAATGGCATTACATCCTATGTTTTAAAGCAATAAGTACATTTTAACTAGATTATTATTAGGAACCTTTAATATTAACAGCTATATGTATAAAAATAAACTGAAAGGAACACTGATAGGAACACTAACAGCAGACTATAATGCATTTAGGATTCATAGATTGGGGATTAGTACTACAAAAAAAAAAACTAAGTTGAATATGGAGGGGTGGAGGGGGATTATTTAGAAGAAATTTTGTGTTCTGAAAAATGTTTAAAAGTACTAAAAGTAGACCAAATAATTGAGGAGAGCAAACAATGAGGTAGGCAAACCTTCCCAGTAGGTAAGAGAAGCACAAGAGGAAACTAGGTAAAAATTGGAATGTAGCATCATAAATGTATTACTATAATGTTAAAAATTGAGTCTTCATATAGCCATAGTACTCACATACAGTTAATACAGTTATTCCAAGTATCTGTACTATGCAGAGCATTTCAGGTTGCTACTGCAGCTTGCTAATAATATGTGTTGTGCGCTGCGTGGCTGCTTGAATTCAGCCATTAAGTTTCAGCTACAAACTTTTTTGTATATTGTGAGAGGAGCAAAGTATGCTGCCATTTACAGTCTCTTGACAAAAATACATAGGAACAGAACTGATCTTGGGGTGAAGATGCCACATGTCAGTCATGCAAACATTGCAGGACTGTTAGGAGAAAGCGTCTGCAATGGCTGGCTGCATGATAGCCGCTAGAGGTGTTTCTTAGAGCTTCACGTAAACATTGCCTTTTTACAGAAAAAAATGTGTTTAGAAATTAGAGGATGGAGGTACAAGTTCTCTGCACAGAAACACCTACATTAAAGCGGCACTGTCAAACCTCCCTGAAAAATTAGTATTTCATAAACATAGGATTTCACTGAAATTCACTAGCTGTCATCAGTGATGGCTGCAGGGAATAGGCACTGACTATAGAGGATCAGTTTGGGGTTTTTGCGAATTCTGCATAGACCTCTATGCTGTACTCTCACCTCAGGAGGGTGAGGTCTACCGGAGGAATATGGATGCTCCCACGAGCGACAAGTTCAGGTAAGTAGAACTCACCTTCACCTTCCCACCCTGGCCACCAGACCCCCAGCGGCGATGTCACAATTAGGTTCTTTGGAAATTCTGAAAATTCAGGGTCTTTGCGAATTCTGCAAAGTCCCCAGTGCCTCTTTAAGATGCAGTGGTTCTGGTTCTTAGAATGTACCTTTAACAAATTGTAGTAAAGAAAAATGAAGGTTTATTTACTAATAAATATATTGTGGTGAGTTGAGAATTGTTTTATAATAGTTTGGATCAAATAATTTAGTATGATTGACACATTTTTGTGTATCATACATCATATTGAAAAAGTAGATAAAGTAATTATATTTATTTGTTTTGTTCTTTGTCCGAGAAATTATGTTATCCAATTCTATATAACCTTTTGATTGCTAGTGGCTCAATTATTGCATTGCTGAGTTATGCAATACACACCCCTCTATACATCAAAGTTCCAAGTCTCGTCAGTGATTTAATTTAAAGCCAGGACTTAGAAAGTGATATAATGTTATACAGATTTGCTAATGGGCCCCTTTGATGTTGGCAAGTTATGAAAACAATATAGGGTCATATCACAGTATTCTTCCAATTATCTGTGAAACACACCATAGAAGACAGTGTTATCATAGCAGGTAAAATATTTCATATTGTCACTGATGGTTTCTATATAAATGTGCATATTACAAAGCATGCTTTGATATGTGAGCTTAGAATGTCTCTCAATTCTGTCTGACTCCTTCCCCTTGCGATCCTTCACCTTGTTTAAAAGGAACAGTGCAGCTTCAGTCCAAGTTCAGAGAACATGTACAGGGTCATTCAATAAAGTGTAAATTATTGGGGATTCAAAGTAAATTCAAAGGGAAATTCACATTTAAAAAAAATGTTTTATTTGTTACATACAACAAAGATGTACATTATGTATGTTGATTGAACATTTTAAATACAGCATAAGGCGATACCAGATATCAAATATTTACAATGTTGTACGTGACAGAGAATTACAGAATAAAGAAAATGATGGATTTAACAATAGTCATGTTTGAAAGCATTTTGCATGGCATTTATTGGTGCTGATTGAGATAGCCATCTTTGGTGCAAATGGTATTGTATGTTAACAAGTGTAAAACAAAAATAAGAGAACACAAAACAAAAACATTGGGACATTTTCAACTTGCCCCCATTGAGTCAAAGGACCACAAAGGGGAGAGTCCCATGCTGCCTGCAGAGTCGGACTGTTGGGGTGTAACCATTACCGAAATGTATATCAGTAAGGATCATCCTCAAAGGGATATAACTTCTCCTATGGAGATCTATATTTATGTGATAGGTATCTAGATCGAGAGAAAAATAGAAGGTTACTATATGAAGTTGTGAATGAGTATGAGAAGAGAAGGAGGAGAAGGAGATTGTAAATTAAGCGTATTTGTGTGTTAAAGAGTAATTAATTTTCTCCATAAGTCTTATAGATTCAACTTTTTTGGATACATCCTCTGATGGAGGGAGCTAGAGGTTTTTTTTTCCCAACAGGTGACAATTTCACATTTTCAACCAAAATAGCCCAATTGGAAAAAAATCCCCAATGCAGTGATGATTTCTGTTTGGCTACACGGGCCCAACATTTGATATTTATTTTATAAGTAATTTTAAATTCCTGAGAATTCACATTTTTGTAAATAATCTGGGTAGAGAAATTCAGATAGCTGTAGATGCCATTGCATATGGCTATTGTTGCTTTCGTTATTCTGCAAACTCTGCATTGTATAACAGACTGCCAGGCACAATTAGTTTTGACTCAATCTGTGAATTTTCTGGTCACTGACCGTGATTTGAGGTAATGCTGAATTTCCCAATCTACAAATCATATTAAATCATTTTAAATGGGCTACTTAAATTTTTTTAATAGTTTTTTCCTGGAGCCACTCTTTAGAATTCTGGGTTGCAGCAGTAAAATTCTCAAGAAGAAAATCCTATCATTATACCTGTGTATTCAGAGTTTTTACAATGCTCTGTTGCATATAAAACAATTTATATTAACTCATTCCTTCTCAATCCAGTGTATATTTAGCCTACATTACATAGTGTGCGCCTGTAGCTCGGCTCTTAATGGTTGTCCAACTAGTGATTGCCAGCAGTGACTGGATGTGAGAATCAGATAATTGCTTTCAACCTTTCAGCTCTGGTATGAGTGGGTATGGCTGAGGAGGAATGTGACTTTCCAGTGGCTGGTCTGCAGGTAGTCAGAGACCCTCATTCATTGTTAAGCCATTCGAAAATGGTTTAGCAATGAGTTGAGGAATGATACCAGAGGACTCCAGGCACCAAAACTACTTTAATTATACAAAAAATATTTTTTTTAATTTTACTGCAATTTATGGCAGTTTTTTTTATTAGTGTGACATGTTATAGCAATGATTTAATGACATCCAGTTAACCCAGTTAATATGTCGATACTGCATTAAAAAATTTTATTTTTATTTTTTTATCACATTAATTTAGCATTTTATATATATTTACAATGCTCTTACAACAGATTATTAAAATACACTTTAGCGTATTTAGCACTAGCACTATTTAATTTGTCTATCCTGCTGGAATTAGTGTAGGACCCACCAATATTAGAGAACTGTGAAGTATTGGTAGGCTTAGCACAATATGGCCAAATGGTGGAACTGAATTGCCGTATTTCTTGCTGAGATTTTAACTAGCCTTCTAAAATGTAAAACTGTATTTTTATGTGTGTGCTGTTCCTTAATCTGTAAATAAGTAAAATCATGGTGCAGAGACTAAAAGTACTGTCATAAATAAATAAATTATATATATATATATATATATATATATATATATATATATATATATAAAACAGATACAATTTGTATCTTGTAATACCTTTTTTATTGGACAGAATTTTTTAATGACAAGCTTTCGGGAGAGCCTCCCTTTCTCAAGTCTGAAGCATTTCTGAGCAAAGACGACACATAGAATTCAAAGTTGAGTTGTGATACAGGGGTTAAAGCGACATAAGTGCAGATAAGACAGGTTTGCTAGAACATAGACACCATTCTTGCAAAAAGGGTCATATATATCGAAAGCAAAGATCACAGGGTATTTGGGGAGAGAGAGACAAAAAACAAGCGAACAGTGCAAAAGATGATGCTAGAATGGAGTATTTATATAAAGAATGCATTAATTCTCATCCAAAAGTTACAGGATATGCATGAAGTCCTATATCCAGCATACACAGACACACGTTCACACTCACACTCATGTACATATACCGGTACACAAGTAGTGCATATGTACAAGTATACACATGAGTCTGGGCTGAACTTATTACATTACATTATTTCAAATGAAAGCACTCCAGGGATCCTGAAGAAAGTTAATTTGAGAACTAAAACGTTAATCTTATATTGGTATACTTTGAATAAAATTTTTTTACTTTTTTACATATATATAAAAATCATCAAATAGATTAGAGAGTTAAGGAAGACTGCTGAAACATTTGCAGTTTTCTGTAAAGGAATAAAAATTAAACATTTGAATTGAGAAATCGTTATAAAAATAGTAGTTGAATAAACAAATCTGACAGTTTTATCCAATATAATACATTTTTATCTGAGATTGATCACAATTTGTAGTCAGAGACAATATTTTACAACGCCAAGCACATTTGCACAGCAAACTTCATGTCAGAATAACATGGATTAAATGACTAGTGTTATGTGGGAGGAAGTCTTATTGTAGATTAACTGATAGCTTGCAGTATTAACTGTAATACCTTTTTATTTTACAAGTTGTAAAAAATTATTTGCAACCAAAAGACACACTAATGTGTGGAAAACCACAGAGAACAAAGAATTATCAATATGTATTCGGGTGGGCATTGGTGTGTTCAATAATTAAATATATTATCATTATTTTAATTTAATTTTTTAATTTTAAAACATTAAAAATTTACATAACAGGGACAGAGGCTCTAAAAAATGTTCCCCACATTTTAAATTGTTTTAAGTGATATTAGAGGAAACAGTTTTTTTAATTACATTTATATAAAATCATATAACACAATTTAAATTCCTAATGTAGAGAAAAATATACACTTTTTATAATGCCGATATAAATAACAGTAACGGATTTCACATCTTCGCTTTCCAAAAACAAACACAAACAAAAAAGCAAAAAGCAAAAACCAATTGAAAAAATAAAAAAATAAAAAATGAATAAATAAATAAATAAAAAAAATAAAATCAGTTATAAGAAAACAGATAGTGTCTTGGAAAGTATTGTTTTAATTGTAAAACTATAACATGAAATAAAAACACAGTAGTAGGTATCTATTATTTGTGATTAGTTAGTGTCCCTCGTATTTCTGTATTTTAAGCCGATAGAATCCACTACCTAATAAATACACCACAATGTGTTGATTCTCAAGCCAGGTGCACAAAGGTTTTATTGAAATGTTATTGGAATATGTACTGACACTAATACAACGAGGTTTCATATTAAACCTGTGGTATACAAAATATCCTCATAAAATAATTCAAATAAAATACATTTTAATATAAATAATAAATTGTTACGGTAAGTCAATATAAAATGTAAAGTAGTTTATGTACAAATATACATAATAGCCTAATAATAATATAATTTTTATATATTTAGAGCAGAAAGTATTAAAACTTATTTGAGTTATTTTAATTTAGCTTTCCGGTTCTGCTAATGTTTGAGTTTATATAGGCCCCTATGCCCCATGTAACCAAGTTTAATAGTGTAAAATTCTTTCTTTCCAATTCATCTATTCACTTCATCAAATTGTTAATATTTTTTTTTCTTATTATATATTTTATTGATTTGTTTTAATACAACAAAAAAAAAAAAATATAATAAATTTCAATTTAGGTTTTAACTTGCAAGCATACCATTTTACATTTTTTTTTACATATGTTATACCCAATGGCAGCATATACAGCTCTATGGAATCTCAATATACAGAATATCTGAACAATCCTATTATTTTAAATGGAAGCTATTGGAATCACTTAATCAGTTAATTCTGGAACAAACATGATGAAACTTTGTACTCATCATCTATGTAAATTATATGTAGTCATTTCCTTTACTAATTACTAAATAAGATAGCATTATAATTGTATCTTAATAACTTAATTAGTTGTTTATTGGATTTTCACATTGCCTCTTTTAAAGAACCACCCTATTGTTTTTTGTCCATTATGCACAACACCCTGCGTAGTCACCATTCTCAAGCCTGCCTCTTGCACTCTCAAGCATTTTATCTGTCTATCTATTGGACTTGTGCATTCGGTTTCGACAAATTGTGATGCGTCTACATTTTGGGTAATTTCGATCATCCGAGATCTGTAACTATGAATCGCCATATGACCGAATTACGATGTAAGCAAAATGTGGACTAAAAAAAAAGATATTTTGGGAAAAAGAGATGATTGATGGCTGTGGTACAGTCATTAAACGTTGATTTTAGTCAGCCATCAAGTTAGAAGTGACCAATAAAGGAAGAAAATGAGAAGCCGTAAAAAAAGACATCTATTTTTAGAAATTTATATATTATCTATTGATTACTTGGAGGAAAAATGCATCTATCAGCACGGCTGTAGGAACACGCTAGAATCTGGGGGTAACAACTTTAAACTAAGAATATCTGCCCTCCCCCCAAGTTTTTGTACACACAAACATACACATTACAGTATACCATATATATACAGAATTGTGGTTAAATGAAAACCTAATGTAAACACTAAGGCCAATTAGCTGATAAAAAATATTTCCAGTTAAGCTGATTTTTAATTTTTGTCTTTTTTTTGGTCAGGTTTTTACAATTCAGTATTCAGTGTGCTATAATTCATAGTGAATTAAAGTGTGTATTTTTGTGTACTATCAATTGTGTGTGTTTATTTATGTACAGTGAATAAAGTAAATATTCTTAAATGCTAGGGTGTCTGTTAGTGTTGTGCATGTGTGAATACAATGATGCCAGCGAAGGTTAGTAAAAAATGGTGATGATGTCAGTGTGCAGTGAGATTGTTTTTATCTGCTTAGTGTCACTGAGACTACCTGCGTATATATGTGAGTAGTTTTATTGTGCGTAAATACTGTTTGTGCATATTTGTGCAGAGTTTTAGTGCTTGTGTGAATTGTGTATATGCATGATGTAATTGTGTGAAATGGTATTGTGCTTCTTCTATGCAAAGTTGTATTTATCTGAAGTGCTAGTATGCATGAATGCAAGGCTGAATTTGTGCAATGTAAATGTGTGTGAATGTATATATATTTGTATGGTGGGTCAGTGTGCGTGCTTAGGTCTATTTGTATGACAGGTCTATGTGTGTGTGTTTGTTTGCAAAAACTTAGTATGTTTTACTGCAGGTGTGTATATGAAGGTTAGTGTGTGTGATTGCACGGTGTATGTGTCTGTGAATGAAGTATTCATGGTGTGTACAAGCTTTCTGTGTTCCTCAGTGTGTTAGGTCCCATATCGCTCCTTGTCAGCTGTGACTGCCTCTTTCTCTGCCAACTTCAGCATTCACTTACAATGCATGTTCTCTTCCTTAGTGTTAACTCTCTAATTATTTTACTGCATTTCTCAGAACCTTTATATCTCTCTTTCTCACCCTCCTGTATTACTCAGTTTGTTTTACTATTTCAGCATGCCAAATAGTTAGCCCTGCTCCACTCTTTCTACGTCTCTCTAAGTCCTCATACATTGTCAAATTTCTCTGCCTAATGCATTCACATCAGGTGTACTGGTGACCTCCATGCAGTAATATCAGCTAGAACTGCTTGCATGTTCCCCTGCTTCTCTGCAGTCTCTGTGGGAAAGATTTTCCCATGACTCACTGCTGCCCCCCCAATGGTCGGGTGAATTAAAATACCACCAGAAGCTAAAAAAGCTGACATCAGCCAGGCCAGCCAGCAGTACATGTGGCAGTGAATCTTAACCAAAATATGACAGGGGAAGGGGATCTGACCAATCTCACCCCCCTTTAAGACTATCTTGTGTGATGTGTCCATATTCTCACCCTTTTGGTTTGTCCAAATCCTTTTTTCCCTAATCATTTGCATGGAAGAAATCATTCCAAATGGAAGCACCCTATGGACAAATGTTGGACCACCCAAACTCTATTTTTTTTCCATACGAACCAGTTCAGCCACACAGATGTTTTTTTCTTCTGTAGACAAGTCCTCTATCTATATACATACTTTCGGTCTGTCTGTCTAACTGGGTTTTGAGGCTTTAACCTCCTCTGGGCATCTCTGTCACACTCTTGTCTCAGCATTTTTTCCACCTCCAAGAATGTGTCAAACCAAATTCAGTTGTTTTCTTTAAATAAATAAGTTTTGATGTAAAAGGCCAGTATGGAGATCAGATACTTTCCCATCATTTCCTACAGTTTTCCTCCAATAACTTATATTAATAAACCGGCAGTCTTTTAATCAGTCTACCTAATCCTCTAATGTTCGGTTGCCCCCAGAATGGAATTTCAAAAAATTTGACTTGCTTTATGATCCAGGTTTTTCATACCTTTACATTTCCTGTAATATCCCTCTTCTCTCCCTCCAACCTCCTTATTCTTTTTATTCAATTCCTTTTTTTCTCTTATGTAATTTTAGTGGATATTTTCTATCTCCATGCCAGGAAAATCCTTGCACTGTTGATATTTTGAGCTTCCCTTTAATTGACCTCTTCTTAGACAAAAACTGTCCTTGATTTGCAATTAAATTGAATGGTGCTGTACACTTTGGAGAGAAACTAATAAAAATGACACACTCGTTATAATCTAGCAGTATGAATCAGAACCAGACCCAATTTAGTTTCTTTGTTTCTATATATTTCCATTCTCTTTTTGTGTACCTCGAATTGGAGTCAGAGATAAGACAAAGAGAAGACAATGATGCTTCCTGCCTACATCAGCATTCTTAGGCTTATAATTGTCATCGTAAAGGCTCCAGTGCGGATAAGACTTCATTAAACCACCTGCCTTGTTTAAACCTGCAGCATATTAAATAACTGGAAGAAATAAGAAAACTAAACACACAGTAAAAAATATATATGAAAACGAAAACATGATATAGGCTATAAAACACAAAGGCAATTTGCTGATCATTAGTACAGGAATGTCAGGATGTGCTTTTATATAGAGCCTGTACGTATGGTATTATGAGGGTCTGATCACACTCGAAAACTGGGGTTAATCACTCAGCAAATTGTACGGAGTGGAAAGTCGAATTTGAACTAAGTTGGAGAATTATTTAAAATCAACTATTGGTAACCAGCTTCATTAAGTTAATGTTTTTTTGATGTATAGAGTATCCGTTTAAGCTTTATGTTAAAAAGCTTCACTGCTCACTATTTTGTTTAAATTTTACAGTGATGAAAGAAGGAATAAGCGATCTCAGTTTCCTAAATCATAAAAATGAGACTAAAGAATAAAAAAAGAATGACAATAAAAATAAAAAAAAGATTGTGGATAGCTGCTTGCACCAAATAAGGATGGATGACTTATAAACCATAGAAAGTATTAATAAAAATGTAGGGCATTAATGAAATATAAAGTATTTTATCTATAAAAACAGTCAATAGATCAACACAATGAATAAATAGTAGCTCCCAATAGAAGCTTGTTAACCACTCACAACATGAATAAATACGGAGGAATACAATGGAACAAAAAAACAACAACCCAAGAGTCCCAGAAGGCATCTTTAAAAATGGCTACAAATAGTATGTTAAGGGGCAGCTTACAGAGGTGTCATTAATTCATAAACCTTGATACGTTGCTGTGGTCATGTAGTTGTTATTGGGATTCCACATATATACTACTTTATTTATATTGAGATTCCTTAGAACAATTCAATACATTTGTAAAGCTCAGCATGTCAACTGAATAGGCAATAAAGCAGGTACAAAGTATTACACAAACACTCAGGAATCATTTGATGATGTAGAGTATAGTCACAGTTACATTGTCAGCCTTTTTAGGTGCATCCCTGAGGATATTAGCAAGACAGTCAATACTGCCTTACTCTACGGCTCTCTACATATATACCCTAACTGATCACATACACCCATAATGAATTTAAAGAAGAGGCTATGCAATCAAAAGAGCATGTACAGAACTCCTTAAAGGGGATTGTAATAAGTGAAAGCAAAGAAGAAAAATTACCACTATGTAAAAAAATCAAACATAGCTAAGAAAAGAACCAATGGAAAAATATAAAGTTAGAGTCATATATGTATATGTCCTGCAATACTAATGTGCTGTGTATTTCTATTACCCTTCTAGTATCACACAAATATGCTAGATGTAGATTCAAATTTAACTTCTCTTGGGCTAAGTTTCTCCAGTTGGTAAATTCATCTGGTCTCTGCCCTTACAAATAAATTCTTCCTATCTGCATGACTAGTGGACGGTGGGATAATACTGTACAAATTATTATTAGTGTTTGAGGATTAGCTTCATGGAACTTATTAAAGTGTTTTGAATTCTTATCGATAATGGAGCTTTGATTCCCCCTAAATCTGGCTTTAATAGCCCTAACAATCCACATTATATACTACAGTCGAAGCCCACATTTTATATTCATGTAGACTACTTTTGTACTGTTAGGGGTGATTTTATGGGTGTCACAGTACCTATCACATTCCAGTATCCTGCATAATTCCAGGGAGTGTCATTTTGGACGCTAGTCACTCCAAACCTTTATTCATTCCTCCAACATCGCTTTTCCACCATTTGACAAAAGACCAGTCGCACTCCTGCTAAGCCCTTATGAACCCTTTCCACATACTCCACCTTGACCTGTCATGGTTTCCCTTGTGGTGATTCGGGACCATGTTGTTAAATAGATCTGGTATTCTGACTTTGGCTTAAACTTTACCATTCTCCTTCCTTTTAATCATTTGTTTTACCATTATTGCTACTTTCTATGAACCCAGACCTCAGCTAGTTCTTGACTTCACTTCTACCTGTTACTTAGGTTACTTCTTTTCTATTTCAGCGTTAAGACCGGACGACTCTAAGGTCCAATAATATGCCTCTGCTCCTTTTTATTTTCTTTCATAGCTTGGTGTGACCTAAGTTCTGTATGTTGGGCTTCTGTGAGACAGGACTACAGTAAATAGGGGAATATTAATTAAAGAAAGGAAATTGTTGGCCCCATAAAGCTTATGGCACCTATACACCATGTCCCCTCCATATTTAATATTGCCTCCTTGTAAACTAGAAAAAAATACCTAATGGTTGAATTCTTGCTTTCCACATTTTTTGTTGGTGCCAAGATGTATTTTTAAATTGGAGGGTTTGTGAAAGTTAATCTGGATCTGTATGAAAGTGGCAATTACTGGCAAGGATCCTGAGTTAGAATTGTCCACTATTTTTTTCAGTATGTCTATTATACAATCAGACAGGCAGTTCACTTTCCAAACAAGATTTGGACCTTTAACTGTCACAGATAGAATGTTTGTGCTGGCAGTTTGGCTAGAAGGTGGATTGTGGGACAGACATTCATTAGCTACCGGATCAATAACTATCCCTACATAACTATCTGGGTAATCCCCTCTTTGGATCAACATTCCCAAGCTTTTAGGTATGCATGCATTATTACCCTCAGATAGCAATGCTTCTCCAAATAAAACAAGCTTCACCAGTAAGTATGACTCTTCCTCATCTATCAGGGAGGTACAATTTCTCATACATCTTAAATTGCCCCAAAGAAACAATATTCACTCATTGTAGGTGGTGTTTGCTTCTGAAAAGCCATCAAAACCTACCATCTGGTGGAAAGTTGTGATGATCACTCTTTGTCGTATGTTTCTCAACTTTAGGTCCAAAAGCCCAATACTACTGTTGTGTGGCTTCAATCTAAAATTGAATTCTATTTCATTATTATGAATGCCAAAAAACTATACAATTTCCTAGTATCAAAATATTGTCAATAAAACAGAAATTAAAGCCCAGCCATCACCTGTCCTTTGACCTGGAGGAAGAATGAAGGAATAAACCCATCAGTAGGCAATATAAATGTAAATAGTCCATTGAGTAACAATAGAAGCAACTCCTTATTCGAATATTGTTAGATCATATGGACTACATTCAAGATTCTACAATTTTGCTCTATGCTCCCTTCTTTGGGATAAAATACATCATGACTGATTTTGTTATTTTCATAACTGTTATGACACTCTATAAAATTAAAAAAATATATATACAAATTATAAATCTTTAGTGGACATTAATAGATTCAAGTGTATGTAGGCGCAATTCTATTAAAGGAGTATTGGAATTAAATGGTAAAATAACTATTCCCCTATGGCAAAACAAAGACTTGGGCCGTACCCTGTTCATTGATATCCAGTATACAGAGGAACAAATCTGTAATTGTTATTACAAGTCAAGTGGCATTTGCCAGCTATTGTAATGAGTTTATAACGTTCTTATGTGTAATATACCAAAACACAAAAGCAAAATAAAAAACTCTTCAAATGACAATGAGAAAAATACAATTAGCTTCAAAAAAGAACGACGTTATTATAGTCTAATTTACAAAATATACTTCAAAGTACCTATGTTATTTAAATCCTACAGAAGCAAATCTTTTCAAGAATTGAAAATGCTACATATTAGGGTGGACGCCTTGCTTTCAGTCATGTTCAATCATGAGAGAAGAGAAAATTCAATAGGACAGGATTATTTTTGATCTTTAAATATAGGTCTGTAGGAGCTACTCAATTTATGTTCCATTCTCTTTATTAACTCTTTGGATGGAGTACAGTGGCTAATAAAACTGAACAAGTAATTCACTTATTTATGGAGAGCTTTGTAACACTACAAGATTACAAGAGATCCTTTAACTTTGATTCTCCAGCATGCGTATGCATATTGAGAACCACCTGAGATAAGAAGTAAGTAGAGTGCTGCTTAAAGTACTGGAAAGGCTTAATGCCGGCCCCTGGGTAAGAATTATAGTTTACGAGACTTTTCAATATGGAAGCCTTGATTTATTATATGCTGTTTAAATGTTTTCTATCTCATTGGTTTGAATAGGGTAGTTTTTATTAGAGTGGTCACTTTAATATTTTTTTTATGAGATATTTATTCTTCTTACTTCTGTTGGGCAGCACTCGATAGTGCGGAAAATCTATGTTTCTAAAAGTGAATATGTTGTGAAAATATAAACTTACCTGAAATCTCTACCATATACATTGAATACACGATATATCACAAAGATACAAGATGTATTCAATGTAGAATATAAAGATTTACTCACCTCTCCTGTTTTCCAGCGCTACCTTTTTCAAGCTTCGTAGGTGTTACCCTTCATGTAACACCCACCTCCCGGCTGTCCTCTGCTTCTCCTCTGGTCTTCAGTGATTTGCCCTGCTTGGGGACACTGAGCTGAAGGACTTCCTGTGGGAGATGTTGAGGCTTTGACTAACACCTGGGAGAAAAGCCTATTTTTAATCCTATTGGACTGCACTTCCAGGCCCTGCCTGATAGGAAGACATATTAAAATGCACATTAAACAAATTGGCAACACATCAACCCTTGCTCTCCTTGACATGTTAACTGGATCAAATGTTGAATTATAGTGCTGGTGTCATATTTTTTTTTTTTGCATAATGCATAATAAATGATTTATAAAAGTGGCTATATGGTGTGTTCTATTTTTCCTGTTTGAAATTTATAGCATAAAAATGTAGGAAAAACTTTTTGATTTTTGGAAGAAATTGTTAACGTTTAGACGAAAACAACCCTCTAATAACTTATAATAATGCAGCACTATTGTAATTTTCAGTAATTAAATATTTCAGGCATTTCATCACATACAAGCAACGGTTATTAGGTACTCACAAGTCTTCTCAACCCTGAAATATTAGGGGAAACACCTTCCTGGCATGTCAGTATAGTGCTTTGCCCAGTTGTCATTGCTTGTAAATAGAAACAAAACAAGTAAGGGATAAAACAAGTGGAGAAAAAAAAATTGTATCCTCAAAATAGTACTAAAGGCTACACACGTCAATAAACTTACATAGTTTAAAGTTTTCTTAGAGTATATTTAAAATCTGATCTAATCTGCTTTGTTAAACTGAATTCGCCATGTTCTGTGTAACGCCTTAAGTGTAGCATATTTTTAAAAAAATGTTTTCTGATTTTTCTTTGAATTCACATCATTGTAACTATGGCCACCTGTGTTTTGTCCAATTTTCAGTGTAAGATTTATGTCTGAGTGGGTAATTATAATATTTCTGAATATTGCTTCTCCTGGTTAGACATATATTAATATATAAAAGCAGATTTATTAATGTACATCTACATGTTGAAGTTGTAAACATTATATGCTCTGAGAGAACAAGAGTGTATGCAGTGTCTTTACAGTAATGCTTTGAGACTAAGTGTCCGACCTAGTGCTGGGATCAAGTAACCAATCATAAATTGCTCACCTAGAGGGTGGAACCATAACATTTAGAGAAGACACGTGTTATGGCTACGCCAAGAACCACAGCAAACCAAGACCATGAATCATTACTTCCTGTAGCAATTTCTGCTTGAAAAATGCTGTAGGATACAGGGGATATTTAGCGAAAAGATTTGGTAACGCTGCATTGTATTAAAATTAAAACCTCAATTTTTTACAGCCCTCTTATTAGACAGCATGAGGAACCAAACCATTTTAGATACGACCCATCATTTACTGAAAACAGCATAAGAACCTCTAGGGACACCCCGAAAGAAAATGCTAAAATAGTTAAAAGATCCATTACTTTTTATCCTTGCTTACATGCTTTATCTTTGTATAATTTTATCTTGCAGCAAATAAATTAATTCACTATTACACTTTGCCACCACAACCTTCATTAGCAATAGGAATTGATAGTCATGTTGATGGTCAACAATTATGGAGCAAGCTCCATCATAACAACCACTCAAATGGACATCATATTTCTCAGACAGTTGGAAATGTCTTCCTTTGGGAATGCATAAGCCACGTGAGGTACCTTCTCTCAAACTTACCCAAGGGTTGAAGATGGTTAAAATCAGCCACTAAGATGGCTACTAAGTTGGCAAGGATCTGAAAGTTGGTGGAGCAAAGCTCAGCAGGTTCCCACATTTTTTTTTTTTATCTGACCCATGGTCAGAATTTCCCCCAAATTTTTTTCCGAATTTTTTTTTGGAGATTATATGGACTATTTTATGTTGGTGTCATAGCTTATTAAAGGCAATTTTATGCCACTATAAAAGATATGAGTTAACTTTTGGAGACACACTATTAATATACATTTTTTGGACCTCTGCCTCATCTCCATAGTTATTGATCCTACTGCCCAGTACTGTACATTTTTATGAATGCACAAGATCCTATGATCTAAATTATATAGAAAAATAAGCACCACTAGGGGGACCATAAGTCGTGTTTTTAAAACTTATAACTGGGGACAACCCAAAATTTCAAACACCGAATAACATAAATCTAATATGCCCACATGAGAATATTAGACAAAACAAGTCCCTAAAGTAAACAAAAATAAGAAACAAATAAATGACTTTATTATAATAATTGTAAAGGAAACTTGAATAGTTAGAAACATATAATAATAAAAAAAACTTTTGAAGCTATGGCAAGACCTAGGAAGGTTAAACAAGGATGGTATTGACCTCTATAAAAGAGTGAAAAATCAAGGCAGAATTGATTATATTTTGCTGACTATTCAAGTCCACTTTACTATTACAATAACAAAGTTATTTATTTTTTGTTATTTTTGTTTAATTTCATGACTTGTTTTGTCTAGTATTCTCATGTGGGCATATTAGACTTATGTTATGTAGATCCTAGCCTTGAGTTACCAGTTCCATGCAAGTACTTCTGAAGCATCTAAGTGAACATCTCCACCAATCTTCCTTACCCCACCTTATACCATTGGACATTTTCCATGAAGACAATCCTATATTGAAGTTACCTTTCCTTTTCACTTCTACACTTTTCTCTTTTCACTTTTCCTATTTTATATTTCTCTTTGTCAGGTCCCTTTGCCCCACTTTATCACCATTGTATTACCTCATATTTGACTAATTTCTGTCTGTCTGTCTCTCTCTCTATTTGTCTGTCTGTCTGCCTGTTTTTCTCTCTCTATTTGTCTGCCTTTCTCTCTATTTGTCTGTCTGTCTGTCTACCTGTCTGACTGTCTCTTTATTTGTCTGTCTGCCTGTCTCTCTATTTGTCTGTCTGCCTGTCTCTCTATCTGTATGTCTGTCTGCCTGTCTCTCTATTTGTCTATCTGTGCACCTGTCTCTCTCTCTCTATTTGTCTGTCTGCCTGTCTCTCTCTCTCTCTCTATTTGTTTGTCTGTCTGTCTGTCTCTCTCTCTATTTGTCTGTCTGTCTGTCTCTCTCTATGTGTCTGTCTGTCTGCCCCCTCACCCTTTCTCTCTATTTGTCTGTCTGTCTCTCTATTTGTCTGCCTTTCTCTCTATTTGTCTGTCTGTCTACCTGTCTGCCTGTCTCTTTATTTGTCTGTCTGCCTGTCTCTCTATTTGTCTGTCTGCCTGTCTCTCTATCTGTATGTCTGTCTGCCTGTCTCTCTATTTGTCTATCTGTGCACCTGTCTCTCTCTCTCTATTTGTCTGTCTGCCTGTCTCTCTCTCTCTCTCTATTTGTTTGTCTGTCTGTCTGTCTCTCTCTCTATTTGTCTGTCTGTCTGTCTCTCTCTATGTGTCTGTCTGTCTGCCCCCTCTCTCTTTCTCTCTATTTGTCTGTCTGTCTCTCTATTTGTCTGTCTGCCTCTCTCTCTATTTGTCTGTCTGTCTCTCTCTCTCTATTTGTCTGTCTGCCCGCTCCCCCCTCTCTCTATTTGTCTGTCTGTCTGTCTGTCTCTCTCTCTATTTGTCTGTCTGTCTGCCTATCTCTCTCGCTCTACTTGTTTGTCTATCTGTCTGTCTCTCTCTTTCTATTTGTCTGTCTGGCTCTCTCTCTCTATTTGTCTGTCTGTCTGCCTCTCTCTCTCTCTATTTGTCTGTCTGTCTGCCTCTCTCTCTCTCTCTATTTGTCTGTCTGTCTCGGTCTGTCTGTCTGTCTATCTGTCTGTCTGTCTATCTATCTATCTATGTATCTATCTATCTATCTATCTGCATCTCCTATTATTTTGTTTTATTTTCTGGTTTAAAAAATGCCCACTTTGTCCTCTCCATTCCAAATAAACCTCACCTTTCCAAGAAGGAATCTCTTTACATGTCTTGTGCCTTCTTCTGCTGAGATAAAAGTGCTTGATCTTTGCCAATACAACAATCTGAAGTTTTAAAAGATTATCACATCAAGCTCTATATTTATTCATGTCTTACAAATTGATAAGTACATTGGGCAAGCACCGACGGATCATAACTGTATGGGGTACATGGAGTAGAATGTTTAACGCGAGGACAACAGGGCTAATAACTAGGCAAAAGGAGATTTTCTATGAACCACAGCATGTAGCTGATTGTCGTAGGTTTATTACATCATAATTTTAGTAAGATCCTCAGTATGAATCTAAAAGATCTAAATCACAAGAAAGTCAGCGAGTCTTATTATTCTGAGACTGAAATGACATAATCTAATATCAAGTTAAACCAGCTACAATACAAATAAAACAGGCATTTTGTATTGTTCTGCATTTCACTTTCATCCATATACACCTGTCATATCAGCTTTTGAAATTGATCTTCGTTTACAAACCTCCTGTCTACAGAAGACTGCTCTTTACTCTTTCATTATCAAGCTCAATTTATTTGAAATGTGAGATGAACAGTATATGGTGTAAGGCCAATCAATAATTTCATATATACATTCCTATTCTGGTATGCCTTAAAATTCCAATTAAGCTTTGTCTATTCTGTCATCCACTACAGAAATATTGTGAGAATATAAATAATTAGAAATTGTATGTCATTACTTATTTTACGTTACTTCTGAATGGTTCAGAAATATTAGCTGTTTCTTCAAACAGATTTAATATTTTGCTGTGCTCCAAAGTTCAGAAAAACTGCCTTTCTAAATAAACGTTTTTTGAACATTTTTCACATGAAAAAAAAAGTATGAACAATTGTAATAAAATTATCTAGGCACTGAACAACAATTTGTATCATAGTAAAATGGAGATAAAGGGCACGGAGCAGGAGCAAATAAGAAGAGAGGTCTAGAAGAGAATTACCAAAAGAAGTAGGAGGCCACAATTCTAGAAAGGATTTGAGATGGGAAAACAAATGTAAATTGTCTGGAATTCAAAGTGAATTTCACTTTTTGAGCCCGAATTACTGATCTGATTTTTTTTCCTCCAACCTAACTATGTATCCAAGTCATTGGTTTTGGGCTATAATTTAAAATTCACTTGGAATTCACATTGAATCCCAGCTAATTCACACTTTACTGAATAACCCTGGTAGAATAAACACTGTTAGTGTAAACTCTAATGTATATCTTTGGCAACTCTTCTGAATTTGGAGTTCTTTTCTACCATCCTGGGTTGGTTCCCTGGTGTGAGGCATTTTGGGGACGCCAAGGAAATATCTCCAAACCGCATAATGCAAGCACATTAAAAAAAAATAAATTTGGCACTTTGCAGAAGGATGCCGGGGCAGTAAGCCCATGCCCATAATCTTCGAAACCACTCTGCATAGGTCCTGTCCTCGGTCGGAGTGCCCAGTAAGGCTATCAGTCTCTGCATTTGGGTGGCCCTGCCCTCTTTCCATGTGAGGCCATCATGCAACTGGTGTATATAGTTATATATATATATATATAAATCACCAAGCAGAATTGAACATATTGCCACATTGAACATTTTAAAAATAAAGGAAAATCCATTATAGAAGCAAACATTTTAATTAATGTTAATTTTCAGCATGGGTGTAACATCTACACACTAATGTCCTGCACTTTTACAAGTGTTATAATATGGAAATTTTCTTAAGTAGTAGTAGGGTTTGTTCACGTTTGTACACTGAGCTCCAATGAACTTTATATTTGCAGCACTTTATTTTTATAATTCTATATGTATCTACTACACATAATCCTGTACGTTCTTTCTTTCTACAGATACTGAAAAATCACAGCAGAACCAAACAGATGACTCTAACCCTGAAGATGGTTCGTTAAAGAAGAAACAACGACGACAGAGGACACACTTCACCAGTCAGCAACTTCAAGAACTTGAGGCCACTTTCCAAAGAAATCGATACCCAGATATGAGCACTAGAGAGGAGATTGCTGTATGGACCAACCTAACAGAGGCCAGAGTCAGGGTAAACTCTATACATACATATACTTTTTTATTTAGAAAATATTTGACCAGGAAGTATAAATTAAGATTTCTCTCGTTTTCAAGAATGTCCTTTACTTGAATGAATATGAAGACACAATTCTCTATTCTCTGCCACCTAGGAGTTAAATCACTTTTTTTTTATAATTCTTTATTTTTGTAGTGCTTTGCAAGTTTCACATATAAACACAGACAGTGCAAGGGTATCACAGAAAGTATTCGTTGGTAGAGTACATGACATGTCTGAACAAATGCACCTTTTTTGGGTTATAATATCAAGATATTACATAGGGTAGCGTAAGTAATGATAGATTGCTAATCACAGGCCAAACATGCTGAGAGAGAGGTATTAGGATTTATGCAGGCTTAAGTAATGCAAGAGGGAGTAAGTTGCTTAGAATTCAAGAAAGATAAAATCAAACAGCATGGTATAAGCTTGTACATGTAAGTTAAACAAAATTTTGAACTGGGCTGGAGGTAAGTATCAGAGCCTTAAGTTTCTGCCAATGGTGACAATGTCCCTTGAGATATATAATGTGAGGACAGGACCACATGCCCATTGAATTAGTCCCTGTCAGCCTATGCCCACTCGGTGTGCATAACTGTCCAGCATGGATGTGACTTGCCAGGGGGTGACACACTTGCTTGGTGAGGAGATGTCTGCCACTGATAGCATGAGGGGCGGCTCAGAGGTGGTTGTGGTGGTCTCTTGATGCAGCTTAGAGCAAACGCTGGTATAGTAGGATTAGCCATTCCACGGCAGTGGCGGTCAGGACATCGGTCCACACCTCGGTATCTTAGGTGGTAGCACGGCTTGCACGCATTGCAGACCTAATGTGTTTTCCGGCGGTGGTATATGCTGTCTGCAGTTCTGCAGATGGAGCTGCTTGGAGGTAGGCAAAGTTGGTTGCGTCGCCGCCATTTTGGCACCCTGGCGTGGGATGCACTGCAGGCTCGATGGGCCGGTATTAGGCAGTAGTTCCCTCCAATGTGGACCGGGATAACCCCCCCGGTCCGTGGGGGGGGAGCAGGGCCCGTAAGACATGTCACTAGGCTGCTGCACGGCTGCCAGGTTCTGAAACAGGACGGCGGCCGTCCGCCCCGTTCTACACCCACATGGGCCGCAGGCCCCGAAGCCTCGCATCACCCCATGGGCGTGCAAGACTCCCGATCTCGGGTCCGCAATGGCACCGTCAACCGCCTGGACACGGGAGGTATTAGCTTGACTCCGGGGCAGGCTGTAAACTCGGCATTTTCAGCGAAATAGGCCAAATCCCACAGGAGCCCCTCCAGCCTGCGACCGGTCAGCATGGCGGTCGGGCCCCGCCCCCGAGTTAAATCACTTTTGATTCTGTTAATGCAGTCCTAGCCACACAACGCCTGGCTGTGACTGACACAGCCTGCATGAAAAAAATGGTTTAATATTAATTTAGATGTTACCTTTTTTTATCTCCTGCTCTGTAAATTGAATTTTAATCACACACTGGAGGCTCCTGCAGTCTATAGAAGGCTATTAACACAGTAGGAGTTAAGTAATTCTACATTAAACAGACTGTACAATACAGGAACATAGAGTATCTATGTTCCATTTCATGAAGTGTTCAGGAAGGCTTTGCAAGTCACATGCAGAGATGTATAAACAAAGTAATTTAACTCCTAAATGGCAGAGAATTGAGTAGTGATACTGCAGGGGCGTGATCTATACACTAAAACAGCTTCATTAAGCTAAAGTTGTTTTGGTGCTTAGATGTTGTTTTGGTGCTTTAATCTTGACCCCCTCAGCTGTTGTTGGCTACACTTCACAGAATTACCTTCCAAACAACTGTTTTCAGAAAATGTTAGGAACTATGGCTCTATATCAGCTAGGGAGTCCAGTTTGGACATAGCTATAACAGGTCACAGAGAGAATATTCATGGGCTCTCTGTTATATTTATTTTGGCATGTGTCTTGAAGGGTGTTTAATTATCAATCCAAACAAAATGGCATCTTCAATCATAAGTAAATATATATCTTCTCTAAATTTCAGGTGTGGTTCAAAAATCGGAGAGCAAAGTGGAGAAAAAGAGAACGAAATCAACAGGCGGAACTCTGTAAGAATAGTTTTGGGGCCCAATTTAATGGACTCATGCAGCCCTATGATGATATGTATTCTGGATACTCCTACAACAACTGGGCTACCAAGGGCCTTGCCACTAGCCCACTCTCTGCCAAGAGCTTTCCATTTTTTAACTCCATGAATGTAAGTCCTTTGTCATCTCAGCCTATGTTCTCCCCACCTAACTCCATTGCTTCAATGACCATGCCTTCCTCTATGGTTCCTTCAGCAGTGACTGGAGTTCCTGGTTCTAGCCTAAACAACTTGGGAAATATTAACAACCTCAACAGCCCCAGCCTCAATTCTGCTGTCTCGGCCAGTGCCTGTCCCTATGCCTCGACGGCCAGCCCGTATATGTACAGGGACACCTGCAACTCAAGCTTGGCAAGTTTGAGGCTGAAAGCTAAACAACATGCCAACTTCACGTACCCAGCAGTACAGACTCCGGCTTCTAATCTAAGCCCTTGTCAGTATGCTGTGGATCGGCCAGTATGAAGGACCACATGCCAAAGACTTGATTGTAGCCATATAACAGAAGACCTATTTGCCCTGCAGTTTTTGCCTTTTTTTTTTTTTTTTAGATAAAAATGGGCGCACAATGACCTCTGGTAAAACATTTCCATTTTTAAACTGGCAAAAAAAAAAAAAAAAAAATAAAAATAAAAACTCAGACTTTATTTTTTTGGATTGAAGAGGACATATTGTATGAATTACGCAACATGAAGACAGTGTCCAAGTTCCAAGGTTAACTTAATTCCATAAACATATGAATACTTTGTTTTTCAGAAGGCACACAGGCTCTATAGATGCTATCATTGAACACGGAGTTGGAGAGGTCCCACTTGTATGGGAATTGTACAGTTTACTATTACCGAAAAATACGTACCCCTAGGTTATTTCAAAGTCAGAAACTAAACCAACACTTCTGTTTATTTACCACAAGGATAATCCAAAAAATAAATAAACCATGTACCAAATGACACAACGAAAACATTGCAAGCAAGTACACTGCAAATATATGCATGACCATTGCAACTACTCTATTATGGAGTCATAGTTGTAATGTAGGGAAATAGGATGTACATATATATTATATATAAAATATAAAATGAACCTTTTTTTCTTGTTTTGTTTTGTATGTGGAATAAACTATAAAGTAGAAATTAAACTTATGACAACGCATGTCCCATCTGGTGCAGATTTCAAAGACCATTTTTTTTGTGTTTGCTTTAATAATTTTAAAGCCTGCTTGGAATTCCTTTGAAAGTGTAATGTTTAACAATCGTAATTTCTTTTAAAAAAACAAACAAAACAAACAAAAACTCCCTCAATTTCCCCTTTTCTTTCCTCTTCATCCCCAAATCCATTTTCAAAACAAAAAAAAAATAATAATAATAAAAGTTGAAGTTTTCGATTTCTGTTTTGCCCTCTTATTGGAATGAAAGTGAAAAGGACTTACAAATATATTTTTTTGTTTTGGTGAGAGGTACAGGGTAGGTGGAATGAAACCATTGTCAAAAAGTCAGAGGGTGCAAAGGGGATCCTATTAATATCAGTGGATTGATTTATTTTGTTGATTGATCTGTTTAAATTCCTTAGTTATCTAACGACTGTGAACTATTATAACAGCAATGATTTAATGAATCCTGAAAAGCAAGGTGTGACTCATCTTCCTGAGCCTCAAATGAGTGGGGAGTAGTTAAAATGAAAATGAATTAAAAGTGAATTAACATCACATTATCGTACAATATCTTAAATTCAACACGATTGAAAGTGCCAGCACATGTTATTGATATCTTTTTGGAATATAATAAGTAAGATTCCTTGAAAAAGAGGTGTCCGAGGTAAAAAAAAAAAATATCTATCAGGATTGCCATGGGTCACTATAATGTTGAATTTAAGGATGTATTTAAAGCATTTTGTGTATGGGAACAGTCAAGGGAATCTGCTGCGATCCTAACATCAATGCAGCACTAGTTTTAATCCATCAGGATATGAAATTTAAAACATTTATGGCTTACTCTAGATTGAACAATTGTTATGTAATAGTGTTTGATTGTCAGAATTTGCATATTTATTGTTAGAAAAAAAAAACGATACTGCATTAGTCATGGTAGTTTTCGGCAATCTAAAATTACACTTGAATGAAATCAGTTAAATGAGAGAGAGAGAGACCTGAAGTGATTGTTCTAGCATGCAATGGTAGAGAGGGTTATGAAGCCACCTAATTTTTTTCCCTTTGGAGGATCACATCCCGTTAAAAATAAACTTGCGGGACAAATGGTTCGGGGTTCTAATTCTACCTGAACAAAACAGACTAGAGTATTCCATTCCTTAACCAATCTGAATTAAAGTTAGGAATGTGTTCCAGCATTGCAGATTTAATGGACGGATGTCTATCCCATAAGCCTTCATGCAGTAAGAGTTTCCAGGGATTTGGGAAGGTCTAAAGAGCACATGCCTGCCTTAACAGGCATAGATGAACTCAGACTATTTTAAGTAATCCTCCTCTGTGTTATTCATGAATACTTATGGCATCAGAATGTCTAGAACATGTTTTCCTATAAAGCTGCTATACTTACATTCCTATAACATTTGCTAAGTGATTACTCATCTTTTTAAAGTGATTGTTTGTGACTCATGGTTTTCAATTTACTGTTTTGTTCAACAAAGCAGTTGGTACAGAATATCAAAATTAGATTCAAGGCTTTTAATTAAACTTGAGAATATTAACTCTTCTAGACTGACAGCAGCCAACACCGGCATTGCCCATGGTGTACCCTAGGTGGTTTAAAGTGTGAACATATAATGCCAAATCCCTTTAAAATAAGAACTGTGGCCTTTATTTAATAGACTTTACCAAAAACTTTCAAAATTATTTATTAATGATGAATTCTGTAGATAAATAATTTGGAAACAAATTTCCAACAGCATTGAGTAATTTGTAAATCTCATTAAATCAAGGCCTACGTGTTGCATCATCCCACTGAGAACCTCATTCTTTTTTTACATGGATAATAAAAAATATATATACATATTTGCAATTTTAGTACTGTTCATAAAACTTTTATGTCTTTTGTTTTGTACTATTTATTTTCAGAAGCAAAGCATACAATTAAAGTGTTGCAATTCTTACTTCACAGAGTCGAGCAGTTGGAAGGCAAGAACCAATATTCCATTTACTAGAATGCCTTGTGCCATATAGAATTGGATACTATTTTACAGACAAGGTTATTCACTGAAGCAAGAATTAAAAGTGAATTCAAAGTAAATTTAACATTTAAGTGCAAAATAGCTGAACTTGAAACATTCTCAGTCAGGAATGCTTGTAGGTCTTATAGCCACCCTTTAATTTAAAATTCACTTTGAATTCTCACTTTATTAAATGAAAGCAAGGTTTATCGAATGTTTAGTGTCTTATGTCACGAGTCACTTTATATTGTATGCAGTATCATAGTTGTCAACAGCAGTGCAAATAAAATGAATTCACTAGAGTGTTATTCATGTCAATTGATTCATTTCTTGACTCAAAATATACACAATCAATACTAACTAAAACTACATTTATGCTTGTGATACACTGAGCAACCACAACATTGAAACCAATGACTGGTGAATTGAATAGCATTGATTATATTGTTACAATGGAGACTGTCAGTGGGTTGGAATATGTTAAGCAGCAATTGAACAGTCAGTACTTGAATTTCATGTGTTGGAAGCAGGAAAAATGGGCAAAATGATGACAAAAGTCAAATAGTGATAGACGACTGGGTCAGAGCATCTCCAAAACAGCAAGTCTTGTGGAGTGTTCCCAGTATGCAGTGTTTAGGACTTACACAGAGTCATGCAAGGATAGACAGCCGGTGAACCTGCAAAAGGGTCATGGGCACCCAAGGTTCATTGATGCACCTACAGAACAGAAGATCACACAGAATCACACAGAAGAACTACTGTAACTCAAATTGCTGTTTGCTGCGTATGGGGCTGCATAGCCACTGGCCAGTCAGAGTGGGGATTTTAGCATCAGAATTGCACCATGGAGTAATGGAAGAATGTTGCCTGGTCTGATAAATCACATATTCTTTTAGATCTGGTAGATGGATAGGTGCATCATTTACTTGGAGAAGAGATAGAAGCAAAATGCACTATGGGAAGAAGGCAGGTTGGCAGAGCCAATGTTATATTTTGGGCAATGTTCTGCTGGGAAACCTTGAGCCCTGGCATTCATGTGGATGTTACTTTGACAAGTACCACCTACCTGCAGATTGTTGCAGACCACGTACACCCCTTCAAGGCAATGGTGTTCTATGATGGCAGTGACCTGTTTCAGCAGGATTATGCACCCTGCCACACTGCAAAATAGTTCAGGAATGGTTTTAGGACAAGGGTGTCACTACATAATGCAGTACTTCCCCTTGGCGCCCCTCCCAATTGAAATCTAAGCCTGAGTCTCCCTTCACAAGCTGCAGCAGCAGGCTGTCAGTTCCCACTTGCCTGATGGGCCTTCCAGACCGGCGGCAGTGCACAGAGGTGTGCGACCAAATGGGTTATTGTGCTGGAAGACTTCATAGAGAGCAGCTCAGGGTAGAGACAGGAAGAGAATGCACAGCTGTACAGATGTGGGGGAAATGAGACATCCAGGCAGCTGCTGGTAAGTGTAAGTCAGTGTGTGTGGTTCCGTTTGTGTGTGTGGGGGGAGGGGGAGTCAGTCTGTGTGTGTGGGGGGGCTTCAGTCTCTGTGTATGGGTCAGTCTGTGTATGGGTCAGTCTGTGTGTGTGTATGGGTCTGTCTGTGTGTGGAGGGTCAGTCTGTGTGTGTGTGGGGGCGCAGTCTGTGTGTCGGTGGGGGGGTAGTCTGTGTGTGTATGGGTTAGTCTGTGTGGGGGAGAGTCTTTGTGTGTGTGTGTGTGTGTGTATGGGTCAGTCTGTGTGTGGGGGCAGTGTGTGTGTGTGTTTGGGTCAGTTTGTGTGTGTGGGGGTCAGTCTGTGTGGGGGGGCAGTGTGTGTGTGTTTGGGTCAGTCTGTGTGTGTGGGGGGTCACTCTGTGTGTATGGGAGTCAGTCTGTGAGTGTGTTGGAGGGTCAGTCTGCATGTGTGTGGGTGGTCAGTCTGTGTGTATGGATCAGTCTGTGTGTATGGGTCAGTCTGTGTGTAGGGGGGCAGTCTGTGTGTGTATGGGTCAGACTGTGTAGGGGTCAGTCTGTGTGTGGTTTTGTGTATATGGGTCAATCTGTGTGGGGGCAGTGTGTGTTTGTATGGGTCAGTCTGTGTGTGTGTATGGGTCAGTCTGTGTGTGTGTATGAGTCTGTCTGTGTGTGGAGGGTCAGTCTGTGTGTGTGTGTGGGCATAGTCTGTGTGTCGGGGGGGGCAGTCTGCATGTGTATTGGTCAGTCTGTGTGGGGGTCTTTGTGTGTGTGTGTATGGGTCAGTCTGTGAGGGGGCAGTGTGTGTGTGTGTGTTTGGGTCAGTCTCTGTGTGGGGGTCAGTCTGTGTGTGTCTTGGGGGTCAGTCTGTGTGTGGGGGGTTAGTCTGTGTGTATGGATCAGTCTGTGTGTATATGGGTCAGTCTGTGTGTAGTGGGGCAGTCTGTGTGTGTATGGGTCAGTCTGTGTAGGGGGCAGTGTGTGTGTGTGTTTGGGTCAGTCTGTGTGTGTTTGGGTCAGTCTGTGTGTGGGGGGTCAGTCTGTGTGTGTCTTGGGGGGTCTGTCTGTGTGTGGGGGGGTTAGTCTGTGTGTATGGATCAGTCTGTGTGTATATGGGTCAGTCTGTGTGTAGGGGAGCAGTCTGTGTGTGTATGGGTCAGTCTGTGTAGGGGCAGTCTGTGTGTGGGTTTGTGTATGTGGGTCAGTCTGTGTGGGGGCAGTGTGTGTTTGTATGGATCAGTCTGTGTGGGGGGGCAGTCTGTGTGTGCGTGTGTGTATGGGTCAGTGTGTGTGTGGGTGTATGGGTAAGTCTGTGTGTGGGGAGGGGGAATCAGTCTGTGGGTTGAGCTCCAAGAGAGATACCTCTAATCCCGAGCTCAAGGGCTTGAGCTCGAAGAGAGATACCTCTAATCCCGTGACCTCCCCTGTACCCGATGGTTAAGCAGCCTTCTCAGCCACCACGGATCTGATTGTGCCACCCCCTCCCTGCAAGGTAAGATGAGGGAAAGGGGAATATTCTTTTTTTTTTTAAAAAAAAAACAATTATTAAAGCTAAAATTGGAAAGCCCTTTCCTATGCCACACACTACACCCCCTGAACAAAGTACACTCTCACAGACAGTGAAACCCCCACATACAGTACATTCCCACCAACACAGAGTACACCTTTGCATACACACATAGTGCACCACTCACTCACTTCATCCCACACATCATCTCTTCACTCACATACACACTTCATCTCCACATACATTCACCCCCCCACACACACGTACATACTTAACCCCATTACACACTGAATCTATATATATGTATACACACATATATACACACATATATACACACATATATACACACTCAATATGGCCCTCTCAGCACACACGCAATCTCAAAAGCTCCTATACATGAGCACGTGCTCAAACTACAGCCCCTAGTTACACATAGTACACCATAAACAGACTCCTATATGCACACACTTCACCACAGCCCCTTCTAAACACCATGAAAAATGATCATGCATCTCCTGAAAAGGTTTTCCAGTTTCCGTGAAAAGGTGTCTTGCCTGTAATAAGCAAGGCACAATGGTGGAAATACAGGCAGTGCTGGTGTTGCTGTTACACCGGGGCCCATCAAATGGCCCGTGCACTTAGGGCCATCCAATGGGCATGTGTCTTCAGGGGCCAGGGCTGGCCCGAGGCATTGTGCTGCCTGGGTTCATAGATGAAATGCTGCCCTCCTCCCCCCCACCCCCATAAAAATCCACACTCTTCAAAACACACTTAAATCCATTAATTTATGCAGTGTGTAATTCATGAACTGTCTGAGCTTGTGTATTGTATGCAGAGTGTGCAATGGATGCAGTATCTGTGTTTGTGTAGTGAATGCAGTGTGTGTGTAGTGGATGCAGTGTCTGTGTTTGTGTAGTGGAAGCAGTTTGTGTGTGTTTGTGTAGTGGATGCAGTGTCAGTGTTTCTGTAGTGGATGCAGTATGTGTAGTGAATGCAGTGTATGTCTGTGTAGTGATTGCAGTGATTATCTGTGTACTGGATGCAGTGTGTGTTTGTGTAGTGTATGCAGTGTTTGTGTTTGTGTAGTGGATGCAGTGCCTGTGCTTGTGAATTGGATGAAGTATGTGTAGTGCTAGCAGTGTGTGTGCTTGTGTAGTGGATGCAGAGTGTGTGTGTGTGTGTAGTGGATGCAGTGTGTTTGTGTAGTGGATGCAATGTCTGTGTGTGTAGTGGATGCAGTGTGTGTTTGTGTAGTGGATACAGTTTCTGTGTTTGTGTAGTGGATGCAGTGTATGTGTTTGTGTAGTGGATGCAAAGTGTGTTTGTGTAGTGAATGCAGAGTGTGAGTGTGTAGTGGATGCAGTGTGTTTGTGAAGTGGATGCAATGTGTTTGTGTAGAGGATGCAATGTCTGTGTGTGTAGTGGATACAGTGTGTGTTTGTGTGGGGGATACAGTGTCTGTGTTTGTGTAATGGATGCAGTGTATGTCTGTGAAGTGGGTGCAATATGTGTGTTTGTGTAGTGGATGCAGTGTGCGTGTCTCTGTTGTGGATTCAGTGTCTGTGTTTGTGTAGTGGCTGCAGTGTGTGTAGTGGAAGCAGTGTGTGTGTCTATGTAGTGGATCCAGTGTCTGTGTTTGTGTAGTGGATGCAATGTGTGTCAATGTAGTGGATGCAATGTGTGTGCTTATTTAGTGGATGCAGTGTACACAGTGAACACAGTGTGTGTATCTATGTAATGGATGCAGTGTCTGTGTGTATGTAGTGGATGCAGTTACATATTATTACATAGTTACATAGCTGAAAAGAGACTTGTGTCCATCAAGTTCGGCCTTCCTCACATATGTTTTTGCTGTTGATCCAAAAGAAGGCAAAAAAAAACCCAGTCTAAAGTGCTTCCAATTTTGCAACAAACTAGGAAAAAATTCCTTCTTGATCCCAAAATGGCAGTCAGATATCTCCTTGGATAAAGCAGCTATTATCCCATTAATTAGAAATTATATCCCTGTATGTTATGTTTTTGGAAGTATTTATTCAATTGCTCTTTATATACTGTGTGTGTGTTTATATACTGGTGTGTACTGGATGCAGTATATGTGTGTTTGTGTAGTGGAAGCAGTATGTGTGTGTCTGTGTAGTGGATGTAGTGGATGTGTGTTTGTGTAGTGGATGCAGTGTGTGTGTTTGTGAAGTGGATGTAGTATGTGTGTTTGTGTACTGGATGCAGTGTGTGTATTTGTGTTGTGGATGCAGTGTATTTGTGTAGTGCATGCAGTGTGTTTATGAGTGTTTGTAGTGGTGTGTACTGGATGTGTGTTTGTAGTGGTGTGTACTGGATGTAGAGTATGTGTGTTTGTAGTAGTGTGTACTGGATGTAGTGTATGTGTGTTTTATAGTGGTGTGTACCGGATGTAGTGTATGTGTGTTTGTGGGCTGTGGGGAGGGATGTAGTCCCAGATCTCTGGGACCCCTCTTCATAGGATGAAGTAGCAGGCGCCCAGACAAGCTCACTGACACAAACATTCTCATTGACACACGCTCACTAATACATACACAAGCTCACTACAGACAAGCTCATTACAGACATGCTCACTATAGACTAGCTCACTCACACACATGCTCACTACAGACAAGCTCACTAATAAACACACAAGCTCACTACAGCCAAGCTCACTGACGCACTCAAACTTACTAAAGACAAACTCACTGACACACACATGCTCACTACAGACAAGCTCACTGAAACAAACACAAGCTCACTACAGACAAGCTCACTGACACACACACAAGCTCACTCACTAGCACTCACATGCACATACAAGATCTCTCTGTCATGCTAAGAATTAGAAACCTACCTGGCACTGGGACTGTGGCTGTGGGAGAACTGGGAGGCCATTTTCAGGCCTCTTCCTGAAGCAAGGTCTTCTGCTAGAGAGTGGGGGAAGAACTTGTGAGAGGGACAGGGCTTCCATGTTGAGGCGGAGCTTGCATACAGGGAGGCGATCTTTTATGCAGGGGCAGAGCTTGTGTGCCGGGTAAGCTGCAGCACAGTGGCAGAACTAATGTAGAGAGGGCCCTGGTGAAAAAATTGTTTTGGGCCCCTGACAGGGCCGACCCGACTATTGGTCCCAATGGCTCCAGGCGGCACGTTGACAAGGGCGGCATTATGCCACCCCTGTACCTTTAACAAATGTGCTGTGCCTCTCATTTGCATATGAGTGAGCTAGTCTGTAGTGAGCATGTGTGTGTCAGTGAGCTTGTCTGTAGTGAGCTTGTGTGTGTATCAGTGAGCAACTCTGCTTTATCCTGCCTACCTGGTTTACTTCCAATCCTGCTCCATACCAACCTGGATTGCTTACAAATCTGCTTTATCCTGCCTTCCTGATTTATACAAACTTGCATAACCCCTATCTGGACATTGGACATAACCCTATCTTATTTACAAGGTGTTGTTTTCTTACCTTGAAACCTTATTGTTCATTATACCTGTCTTAATTTCTTCCTATACCCTCTTAAGGACCAAACTTCTGGAATAAAAGGGAATCGTGACATGTCACATATGTCATGTGTCCTTAAGGGGTTAAGGTTATCTCTCGCTTTCTCATTATTTACAAACTTGTTTATTATCTTTATAGGGCATATTGCCTTAACATTTATTTCTCTCACTTCCCTTCTCCCTTCTAACCTGCTGTTATGTCAAAACCTGCAAAAAAAGCCTCTTTTGTTAACTCTGGCCAAAGCCTCCTATCTGACCTGATCAAGAATATGACACATACACATACACACACACATTTTCTCACACACTCACAAATTGCTATTTTTATTTTAATTTAAATCCATCCAGCCTCCCTACCTTTGGGAGAGGTGAGTAGATCTTTCCCTGGCCTCCAGTGGGGCTCCTCTCTAATATTCCTGCAGTTTCTCTCTGCTCCCCTGCACACTTTCTGTAGTGATGCCGAGGCCAGAGTGACGTCATGCCACTAAACGGCGTGCAAGCGAGCAGCGAGAAACTGCACCCCACGGCGGCCAGTTTCAAAGCTCCCCGTAGTGGGCAGCTTCAATGTTTCTTGCGCGGCTAAGCAAAGGGCTGACAAATCTCAGGTGCCAGGGAGAAATTTCTTGTTGCCATGGCTACCTGGCGCCTGCGACTTGTCGAACCCTGTGTATGTATGTGTGTGTATAGAAAATACTAACGTAATATACGAACTTAAAGAGAAAATAAATAAACTTTAGATGGATAGAATAAATAGAAATTTTGTAAAATTAAAACGAACATGGTATGTTAAAAACAACAAAGTTAATACATTCTTAACTAATAAATTAAAGAAGAAACAAGAAGTAAATAGAAGGAATAAGATAGTCCACTCGAATAAGGTATCCCTCGCTCCAGAAGATATAGGTCAGGCATTTAATAAGTACTATAGCTCTTTATTTAATTTACCGACATTAAAAGGGCAGGAACAAATGGATAATTATTTAGAGAATCTGAACATAAGACAGGTACCAGAGGGAAAGCAGAATTTATTGAATGTACCGATTACAATTTTAGAAACTAATAATGCCATAGACAAATTGGAAAAAAAAGACACCTGGTCCTGACGGATTTACAAGTACCTTTTTCAAAATTCTAAAAAAAAAAACGAGTTCCTGAAATGACAAAAGTCTTTAATGATATGATTAAAAAATCTGATATGCCTGTAGAATTATTACAGGCAAATATAATACCAATACTCAAACCAGATAAAGACCCCACTTCGGTTCTACATTATCGGCCAATATCATTAATTAACACGGATGCAAAATATTTTTCATCAATTTTGGCTAGGTTTTGTACCAGAGAGAACTTCTGTAAATAATATGAAGATTATTGATATTACAGATGCAGCCAGAAATAAAAAGGTAGAATTTGTGTTAATTGGTCTTTTTTATTTAAAACTTTGGAGGCTTTTGGATTTAATGTTTTTTTCCATAGGGCTATAAAAACATTATTATTTATTAACCCTACTGCTAGAATTGTGGGACAAAACATATGTACAGACTGGTTCTGATTAAGCAACGGGACACGACAGGGGTGTCCCTTGTCACCACTAATTTATATTCTAACTATAGAAATTTTAGCTCAAAAGATTAGACTTAATGAAGAAATAATCGGTTTTCCCATTGCTCAAGAGCAACATAAGGTCATGTTGACGTTAGCTGACCCATTACTGTCGGTACCAGCTTTATTATATTCTAAGGTATCCAACTATAAAATAAGCATCAATAAATCAATGCCCATAAAAGTAAATTTGAAAATGGAAAATATCTTAAAAGAAAATTACAGTTTTGTTTGGACGAAAAGAGAGATGAATTATCTGGGGATTAAAATCACCCGAACACTGAAGACATAATGATAAATAATTTCTAAGATCTGTCGAAACAGACTAATTACTTGCTGCGAGGTTGGAAAGGGGAAATTTTGTCTTGGTTTGGCAGGATCAATGTAATAAAGGCATATATCCTGCCCAAATGGTTTATATCTTTTTCGACATTTGCCACTGGAAATACCAGCATGTTTCCTTGATATGATACACACTATTTTTTTAAAATTTGTTTGGAAAAATAAAAAACCACGGATTGCGGCTAAAAGACTAACTTTATCAATTAAAAAAGGTGGCCTTTGATTTCCTATGATTAAATATTATTATCAAGCCAATATGATAGGGCACATATATATGACTCAAGAATCAGATATAGAAGATGAAATTTGGTATAAGATTGAGAAATGTATGCTTGGCTTTAAGGAACCCTATTGTGCCATATGGGATACATCCTATGATTATAATAAAAGGCCAACAGTTAGTAGTTTAGGAGTACAAAAACAGATATTGAGAAATTTAAACATTATTATTATAGAATCCAATGTACAAGACTTAGATTTAGAGACTTGGAGAAAAGCTGGTATAACTAATATCAATCAATTGTATATAGGTAAACTAGTTAAGAATTTTCCACAATTAATACAAGAATATGGATTGAATAACAGAGAAATTTTCCCTTATTTAAGGGTTAAACTTTTTTTTGCAAGCTTCTATATCTAAAGGAAATAATATAGTGATGGAAAAATTAAAATAAATTTTTGGAGGACATAAAACAAAAGTAATGTCTAAATCTTATATGTGTTTAAATTTAAAATATGATAATAACCATCAAGAAATCAGGGGAAAATGCGGCAAATTGTTGCATATGGAAATTAGACCAGATGACTGGTTTAAGAAATTAAAAACATATAATGAATCTATTCATTGTATTAATATTCTGGAAAATCAATTCAAACTTATACAATTCTGGTATTATGTTCCTTCTAAGATAGCAACATTTTCGCTTATTCATAGTTCTAAATGCTGCAGATGTGGGGAAGAGGGAGATTACCTTCACATTTGGTGGAAATGTAAGATAATTAGAAAAATGTGGATTTTGTTTTTTGAAAAATTATATTTGATTAGTAACGTTGTCATTGAAATGAAACCTGAAATTGCATTACTGCGCTTACGATGGCCAATTCTAAATAAAAAACAGTCCCTGTTAATATTTTATTTTTTTGTTGCTGCTAAAATATTAATAGCCAGAAAATAAGGGGAAAATAGACGATATTCAGTGGCCACAACTAAAGGAACAGATACTTTTTCAATGTAGCATGGAACAGGGTCTGTTTTGGATAAATACTAAGGCAAGACAACAAAAAATTGGCAACATATTATTGAAAGTAATATAGAATGTGGAATCTCTCGCTCCCACCCAGGTATATATGGTGTATGATTGTAGATATGTTATGTTATTTATGTATATGAGGTAACCAGAGGTACAAATTAACATTTAATCATGTACCAACATCAAATGATTTTTGAAACTCATATTTGTTTGTCAATTAATATGGAAAAAAAATGTAATACAAATTATTGAATACAAAAAAAATGCTTACCACACCTAATAATGAAGTATTACAAAATGCATAATAGGTATGCCAATTCCCCAAACATTTCTGCTGACATTAAATATTTAATTCATTAAATATATGAGTCCAAAATAATGCTTGAATGGTGCAGGTTACTGGAGCGCATGGCAGAATAACACATAGGCAAGAGTGACCTATAAGATGCTGAGACAGATTGCTGTGGACGCAAAATAATGAAGAATTGCTATTTCACAAAATATCTTTCTTTAAGTGGTCAAAGAGTGTTTTATAAAAATTACCTTTCTGAAGCCATTCATTTTTTTTTTTTTTAAATTCTTTATTTTTCACTCTGACAGTCAAGCATTGTTACAATAGTGCAGACATAGGTGGATAAATGACTGTACAAGTTTTGTTTGTATGTAGAACAGAATACAGATTAGCATAGTTAGTACAGGCGTCAGTCACATACTGTGCACTTTGGGTGCGTTGCCGCCAGAGTTTTTCTTTTGTGTTGGCAAGCAGAAAAATAAATAAATAAATAACTATGTACAGTGGTAGAATTGTTGAGGAGTCTGCTGTGTCATGAACTCTCAGGTTGGCTTTGATGAGTGTGTTGTGTTGTCGTGGCCCAAGCGTATGTGTGGGGTATTCTGATCTTGCCCAGGTAGGTCAGGCATTGTGCCCTTTCCTGTCTGCTCTGTCCATGCCACCCGCTGTGTGCTGTCATTCCGCTAAGCGCGTAATCAGGCAGAGTCTGATAGTGTTGGAGCTTTTCTCTCCTCCTGTTTGTTTACATGGTCTGGTGTGCTTGCAAGAGATAAAAACATACAAGGAAAGGATAGATAGATATAGACAAGTAGAGATTGCAGCGTATTAAAGTACGGAGATGAGGTGATCTCCTGCGGCCTTTGTTCCGGCTTTAACCAGGTACCCGTTCTGCAGTGGAGCCGCTTCCACCCGTCCGTGTTATGGTATGATGGCGACCGTTGGGTGAGCCCCAGTTGTCACTACTGAAATGTACCGCATGGATGCCGCCCCGGAGCCCCGGGCCATGAGTCTATGTGTCGTATTGCTCCCATGGACCCCACACCTTGCTGAAGCCATTAATTTTATGGGTTGGCCCTGATCAAGTCTCAAATTGTTTTTATTCTAAAATACTGCTAATCCAATAACTATCACATGGTAATGCAATCGCTCATCGTTTTGCAACATTCTAATCGTGGCTAGTTAATGCTGTTGTACATTGGCCATGAAAGATATTGGTATACTTTGTGGCATGCTTTAGATGAGTGAGATGAAAATGTCTGCAGATGTAAATATGGTGAATATTTTGATAGGTACTTGTTGTGCAATAAGATAACTTTTAAGATCAATGAATGAGGATACAACAGATTGTCTCATGTTAACCCTTTGACTGGCTTTTACTGATGAATATTTTGCACAGGCCTATGGCACTAAATGGTTTAATCTACAAGGGTGGCCTATCTCTGTATTTGGGCAGACAAAGGTTAGCCACAAGGGCTATGTTTGCTACAATTTCCCATAAACCTGTTTAAATGTTGACAGGTAGATTGACAGAGCAATTGAAAGCACATATTGTCTAGACAAACCTTGCTCTCCCCGCCCCAAAAATGGAGCAACAAAAATATCCAGCTCGGTGTTTGTTAAATACCTGTCAAGCCTACAATGCTGGAGGTTGTCATTCAGACATCATAAATGCCCCCAGGCTCAAAGATCATTGTCAGTTATAATCCCACATACATTACTTCCAACGCCAATGCTGCAGAGCTGATAGAGTGACACACCGTTTGAAATCACAGAACTTACAAACACAAGGAGATCAGCAGGTTTGCTACGAATCTACTTTTTGAAGTCTTTTCTATATGAAGCATTTTGTCATTGGAAGTTGGTGATGTGACATAACATTTAGATAATACACATGTCCTTTGGCTTAGCACTTAAGTTTGTAAGTCTGAAAATAAATTGCATCTAGATTACCTGAAGAACTTTTGCTATCTTCCAGAGTCAGTATAGGTGAAGATATAGTGAATATATTAACTAAGATGGACTCATTTTTTTTCCAAGGTGAATAGTTAAAGGACAACAAGTGATGTGATGTAAGTAGAGACATAAACAAGATCCAAGAGTTTAGGCTGTGCAGAGCGCATTATAAAGCCATTAGCAACTTAGGATAGTTAGAGGGGGTGATCTTTAATGTCAAGCAACGAGGGGTGCAGGCTGCTCAGATTATAAACGTTTTTGAGATGTGCATAGCTTTATTAAATTGGTATATATCAAGTACACCCAAGAGCTTTGTCATTAGGTTTTTGTATAACAGAAGCTGCCACCTAAGGACACTTTGTGTTCCAAATAAATGTAGAAGAAAAGCTTTTAGAGAAATTCCTTTAGAGACAAGGAATGGAACAATAAGTAACTTTGGCAGCACAATTATTGTTCAAGCAGTAATTCTTGGAAAGTTTATATCTAGACTATGAAAGCAGATCTTGCTTAACTGAACACTTTGACGATAAAAATAAATACATTTATTTTTAACATTAGAGTATTCGTTGTTCTTTTAAGATTAATATATAAATAAATAAGCAAATAAATGTGCCTATTCCTGGATAGTCTTGTTAGGCAGCTGCTCACCTTCTGTGAGATCACTGTGTGATGATGTTGAATATGAAGTGCTTCAATTTTCAAAGATGTTAAAGGGACACTATAGGCATCCAGACCACTTTAGCTCATTGACGTGATCTGGGTACATAGTCCCAGGTCCCTTAACCCAGCAAAGGTAATTATTGCAGTTTTTAACAAATGGCAATAATTACTTTTGAGGGATAACTCCACCTCTAGAAGCTGTATACCAGACAGCCACTAGAGAGACTTCCATGGGTGGTTAAGCGACTAACTGATACTTCACGCTATTATACATGCTTTCCTAGTGAAATACCAATACCAGCGTGTCCATTGCCGTGCATCCACATTAGCCACATAGGTGAGGAGTGGAGGCCGAGCCCAGACCAGCACCAGTTACAGTGCCAGGAAAATCACTTTATTTTTTATTTTCCTGGCACTATAGTTTCCCTTTAAGGAAGTAGAACCTCTAATGGGAGTCAAACTGACAGCTACTAGATGTGTGGTTTTGGACATATGCAATCAATGTCTTTTCTCAGAAATCACAATGTCTTACATTACCTGAAAAACAGACAACATGGATGCACCTAAACCACTTCATTAACTCAAAGTGGTTTTGGTCCTTAGAGTGTCACTTTAACGTTATTTCATATTTTTCACAAAATATATTTATGAACACTTCAGGGATAATTAGGGATTCTCAAATAGTGATGTCGCAAACTTGCCGCGAACGGTTCGCCATGAACCGTTCGCGGCGAACTCCGGTCAGCTGACACATCCCTGCCAATCTCTGGCAGACCCTCCCTCCCAGACCCTCCTACTTCCTGGACAGCATCCATGTTGAAGGCAGCTTCAACATGTATGCTGTCCAGGAGGTGGGAGGGTCTGGGAGGGAGGGTCTGCCGGAGATTGGCAGGGATGTGTCAGCTGACCGGAGTTCGCCGCGAACGGTTCGTGGCGAACCGTGGCGAACCGTTTGCGGCAAGTTCGCGAACGGTTCGCGACATCACTATTCTCAAACCTAAGTAATAAAGTACTTTGTACAATAAAAAGCAAATATTTCTTTCAGTTGTGCTGAATACCAATATACCAAACCAATATACGCCACCAAGATGGGTTGTAGCATTGTGGCACTTCTTGGAGGACCATAATCAATAGATCAGAGATTACTGAGGTAATGTGTTTTTCAGGGCATGACCTTTTCTTTACAAAACAATTACTTTATCGTTGATTGATATCAATGTTTTCCAAAGGAAGGGCACGGTAATGGGAACAAAATTTGAAATTAGTTTTATTGTACTCTAACCATGAATTGGTAGGTTTATATGGTCCCTTCATAAATTTGAGCATAGCATAATTTTTTATAAAGCATTTATTGACGACACCCTCATTTTCAATATACCAATGAGAATAATAGGTGGCTATCCTTCATAAATGCACATATGAGTCTATAACAGGAATGTTCTAAGCATTCATTCAATGAGTAAAACCATTTGCAGAAAATGATGCTGGTAGTTAGCAACATTGATAAGGATAACTTGATTTTGGAGAGGAAAGATCAAACCAAGGGGGTTAGTAATGAAGGGGATAGAAAGTATGTCACCAACCACTAGAGGTGGAAATAGAATGACAGTTAAACAGAAATATCTAGTGGATTTTTAGATTAGGCACTTTGTATGACCCATGAATTCCTTTGTGTCTGTGGAATATTTGGAATATTTAAAGTGTATTTTTTATGTATGGCTTACCATAAATGTGATATAGGTTATTCGAAATTCTGTATTTAAAACTTGTATTAGTATTTAAAGCAAGGAGTGTATATGCTTTTTAGAAACCCCAGACTGCATTGGCAATTAGGAGTGTCTAGTTGGCTATACATTGATTAAAAGATACAGATCGATGTATATATATCTGAAATTCACATTTATACACTTGTTTTAAAGTGTTGTTTGTTCTTGTTTTTAAGTACATATTGTTTTATTTTACGCACTTATTAAACATTCTTATTGAATGCTACTGCATATTCCCCATGTACTATTCTTTTGTACATATAAAATCAAATTATGTAAGTTAATTATGTGGTGGCTGGCCATCAATTGCTAGACAGCCTCTTCATTAAAAATTAAACAATGGGGGTTCCATAGTGTTCTGTTCCAGTAGGCACATTTCCACTGATGACTTCTCCCCTTTTACATTTTTACACCACTGTTTACAAATAGCTTTTTCTATTACAAATACTGCTGCTAATGACTTACTATGCATCCTAAACAGACATCTATTTCTCTCGGAATAACATAACTATTCCTTATACACAGAGAACTGTCCCATTCTTCCATTCACATTGCTGGTACAATTCATAACTTCCACCATGTTTTCCACTGGCTTCTTGCAAACTCAGCATGTGTGCCAGGAAAAAACGTACTCTGGAAGCACTACACTATTATCTTACCCCATGAGTTGTGCTAATCAATAAAAAAGAGATTTGTTGGCCATGTAATATATTTTATATACAACCAAGGTTTTTAGCATGCACTAGTAAATCGACCCATTGTGTGTCCATCTTTCTCTTTACATGTTTTTTTTTTTGCCGAAATTAAAAACAGCAGCATTTTAGGCTGCCCTCTTGGGAGACCCTCTCTTTTCGGAACTTGTCTCAAAGGTTTCCTCCCAGACAATGTGTGTTGTCCATATTAGCTATTGCTTTCACTAGTGCTGTTCTTTAGGCTGCAGGCTAAAGCAGAACCTTGTGATGTGAAACTTTTATTAAAAGGATTTGGAGTAAAATCGCAATGATTTGAATCAGATGGGCTGCCACCAAAATATTTTCCCTGTGAACGCCTCCGAAAGAAAACATTAGAGGTTTCTAGATCTGACTCCTCGTTTTGGCTGGGGCATTTGGATTATAGCAATAGACAGAAATAAAAATGTGTCAAAAAAGTTGCATTTTTTTTTAGCGAGGCTATTGTGAAGAGACGTAAAGTAATTAGTTTCTTTCAACACAGAGAGTACACGAGGAAACATAGAAATGTATGCAGGAGATATATATGTTTTGCTTCCTTTATGCATGATTAATGACGACACATAATTTCCTTTTTAAAATCTGTTTAATATTATTTTTTTCTATTAAATAAACAGTTACTTTAGGCTATCCTTAGTTTAGTTTATTATACTGCGCCAATGTTTTCTGAAGCAATTTTACCAACAATAAATGCTGTTAGATATATTGACATTCAATAAGTAACTAACATATCATCATACACTAAAGTTGGACTAGTGGATAATTGGACTAGTGGATAATTGACAAAGGAATTTCACATTTGAATGCACATTGCTGGACTAGAAAAATAGTCACATTTTAGCTGATTCAAATGTAGCTATTTTGATCTAAAATGTTCAATTCCCTTGTCAATTATACAGACCTAAAGTATTTTTTTTTCTCCAAATAAAACCACACACATTTGTGAACATTTAGTTTAAAATATCCAAGCAGATTAGAAGGGTTATTCACTAGAGTGTGACTTTATACACTTAAAGGGACACTGTAGTCACCAGAACAGCTTAATGTAGTTAAAACCAAAGAAAAGAAAAAGTTACCTGCGCTCTCTCCTTAATCCCTATGTATATTTAGACAAATGGAGGACATTTAGTTGCTCCAATGGCCATTGGAGGGAATGCCTGCCGGCCAACGTCAAGGCAGACCCCCCTAAAGCGGGTCCTATACTGACCCTTCAGCCTGCTTCCTTGAGCTTCTGGCAAAGATATCTTTTAGATGGCCACTGGAGGGGCTTCCTGGCTCAGGGCTGCACAGTAAGCAGCCCTGCTGTTCAGCAGCAAAATTGACAAATCGGAAGCAAAGCTGACTTGGAGTTGTTTTTCAGATTTTAGCTATTTTTGGCCTTAAATTAGAATTTTACTCCGATTTCACTTTGAAGTTCCAACAATTCTCACTTCTCAACTTCATGATAGTACAGAATATGAACTCTATGAGGATTGTGTAGTATTTTGATGATATCATTTGTACAGTGCTGCATAATATGATGATGCCACAATGATATTAACAACAATAAATAAAGACAAAGGGTAATACTTCAGTTGCTTAGAAGAATTAAGATTCCACAGGGCCCTCAGCAGATTTCCAGTTTGGGTCCCCCTTCGCTCTTCACACAGGGATGGTAAATGAAGCCATGCAAATAGATGGTTTCTGGGGCCCCGTCTAACGTCTGGGCCTTAGACAACACCTAGAGTTACCGTATAGTTAATCCTGCTCTGCAGAAGAGATGTATCAAACAGGAAAAACCTTTGGCTGACCTCCGGATTGTCCATGAATGTGTACGTCTACAGACCTTTAGATGAAGTAGAGCCCTGCAGCAATACACAAAATAATTAACTCTCCTGAGTAAGAATACCGCACATACCATTCAAGTGATTTTTTTTCCCTTCAAAATTCAAACTCCTTGTCTGCTGGTAATATTAAGGTATGACCATATGGGATCCAACAAGGTTACAAATACCAGCTCAATATCAGCATTGCTTTATATAAATGGATGCTTTATATAAGAACAAGAACATCCATGTTTCCTTGAATGATATGCATGGCACCACACAACCCAAGTACTTGGTTGTAGTCAGCAAGCCCCCTATGACATTCCGTCTGTAAGGGAAACAGGTGTGACTGGTCCATGGCTTGGGATTAAGACCAGTTCATCACTCACCCCTTCTCCTCTGCCATCAGGGAAACTCAGGTATTCATTAGGTAGTCTTCTAACCACTGGAATTCCAAGTATTTGCCTTCTTGCACATATGCAGCTCTATAATTAGGTGAATTTAGGTGTCTGCCTAAGGCTTTGCACTCGCCGGGGCCTCCTGGCTGCTTAACTCACCTAACTGGAGAGCAGGGCCTGTAGCATAGGGAATGCGGCAGAGGGCCACCACGAGAGGGCTACCCACTATTAGGAGGTGCGAGGAGTGATAGCAACAAACAAATCCTCACACTGCCGCATATCAGGGAAAGGGAGCATCAGCTAGCTCCTTTACACTGAAATACATCAGGAAGCTGCTGATGGAGAGAGCAGAAAAATTGCTTACATAGGGAAGACTCCCTCAGTAAGGCTTCATCACACTGCTGGGAGCTGTTCTTTTCCAGATGGAAGGAGCAGGTGATGCAGCTCCCAGTAGTCAGTAGCACTGGACCACCAGGGTAAGTGACCTAACAACAATTTATTGTGCTAGGGGAGAGAGGGAAATGGAGGTTGAGGGAGATGGAGTCTGGAGGGGGATTGGAGCTGTGGGAGAGAGGGAGATTGAGCTGAAGAGAGAGAAAGATGCTGTCTGTAAGCAGAGACACCCAGGGCAGCAGGGCCACCATCAGGAGGGTACAACCCATAGTGCATTAAGGAGACCAAATTAATTTCAATATTGACATGTGTGTGTGCCTCGTGTGTGCCTGTGTATGTATGTATGTCTGTCAGTGTGTGTGTCTGTTAATGTGTGTAAGTGTGAGTTTGTTACTGTTTGTGTGCCTGGCAGCGGGTGTTTGTATGTTTGCCTGTGCATGGCTGTGAGGTGTATGTATGTTTGTCTTGCAGTTTGTATCCAGGTATGCGTTTGTAACCCCATGAGTGTGTCTGGAATGTATATGTGTGTGAGAATATGGGGGTTGGTTGTGTATCAGTGACTGAATTTGTAAGGGGCCATAATGGTTGTGATGGCAGCCATGCAGGGAGGACTGAGAGTCGAGGCAGCGGTAAGTATGGAGTAATATGCCAACACCTGCTGGCTGAAAACTGTGCCACTTGCAGAGAGGAAACAGGAAGGAGTACTCACCACTCGACTCCAGGATCCCCGGCCAGTTAATTTTATTATTGTTGACATTTTTTTTCGTTATGGTTGTTAGTGGGGGCCTCATGTTTAAGTTTCACCTAAGGCCTCATAAAAAGTCTAGAGCTGCCTCTGACCCTGCATATGTCTCTTCAAGGCAGGTATTGTCCTCTCTGCCTCCTTCTTCTTCATGGAAAATATTGTTTCTTTTGTAAATACATCTCCCAACACTATCTTTACAAAAATGCTTTTAGCCTATCGCCCAATTGAATAAAAACATTGCTAACTGGTCTACAAACGTTGTAATGTTCCTTGGAATCCTGTTGCACCAACCACCACTGCAAGAAATGTATCATATCAAATCATATGCAATGCAATAACCATAAATAATTTTGTATGTCATATCACCCAAAATTCCTGTGTCTGGATGGACAGTTTCAATGCCAAAATAGGCCAATTCTGCCCTTTTGAGAGTAGATCAGCTGTGTTCTGCTCACGACTGTCTTCTAGGCCACTTTGTCACACAGATAAGTAACGTTCTAGCCAAAACATTACCTTCCCATTGCTAAAGTTATAATACAATATTACAGAATGCGAACAAACAAATGTTTTACAATAGACACTAAACTACATTCATGCAGTCTTGCATAGTGCATATCTAATAGGGGTTATTGGTAGTTGTAGTTTAATAAACAAAAAAAAACTAGAAAAGTAAAGGGTGTACAGAATAATGTAAATGCAATCCTTATTAAAGGGACAGTTTATTCACTTTAAGGCACCATAACAACTTTACGTAAATTAAGTTGTCATGGTGCAAGGAGGTCCCAGGAGAGCATTCTCAGCCAAACAGTGGCGCCACTGGATGCTGAACTGAGGGGAGCTGAGATCAGCGCTGGAGGCAACTTTGGGGATAAAATATTCGAGAACGGTTTAAGAGTACACAGGGGGGTTTCCTGGCGCCCTAACAACATATTTTAATTGAAGTTGTTATGGTGCCTGCATTGATCCTTTAAATATAAAATAATGTGAACAGCAGTCTTGCAAAACAAGCTTCCATACAGAGTCAAAATACAAAACCAGCGCAGAAAACATTTTTGAGGACCAGTGTAGATAGAGAACGTGTCTTGTGGATGGCAGAACACATATTGTAAGTGCTGACGGGTGATCTAGGTATTTCTGCTTTGACAATAATTAATTTGAATCAAACTTTGGGGATATTGGGAATTGCAGTTTAATAACAGCTGATAAATTCCACCGGGTTGACCACCAGGGTTGTAAAGCTGTAGCTGTCCTCAATTTATGATTTATGCTGATAAAAATTTTGGAAAAATAAAGTGAATAGGAATATTTTGTAATAGTAATACAAAATGTCATGTATTGATCTAAGAATTCACATGTTGTACATTAACTTGAATCATAACTTGCTACATATAGCCATGTTCCGTCAGACGTTCTTATGAAGATAAAAAGTCTGAAAGTCTTGCAAACAGATAAAAGCGCAAAGGTGGGATTATATCAAGCTGTGTGTTTGTTTTCATTTGCTATCTGCGTGTCATGCATTAATATGGAAAAGATGTGTCTTCTCCGAAGTCATGGAGACGGTCCAAGCAGTTTCTATCCCCAGCACATGAATCATAATCTAACTCAGATTTGGTAAGGTTAAAGTGCTGTCACTATTTTCAGTGGAAACATTTAGGGCAAAGGTTCTTAACTTTTATTTTTAACAAATTATTTTTAGCATTTGTTTGATGACCCATTTTTCAACTGCAAACTTAGCTTAGTGACCCATTTTATAATTGTAATTTAATGCATGCTATAATACATTTTGTAAAATACCTTCATTAGACTGTTTAATATAATATAATGATTGGCATTGCACTGGGAAAAGTAGCGATGTTCAATTATTTTTATGGGTAATCTTGAGGTCCTGACAAATATGATGTGCTTGTATCGCCTAATGAAAATAACTTTGAACATGGCGTGGCTAGCAGCCGAACCACATGGAAGCTGGAGCCATAGCTCCATGCAATCATCCCTGCATACAAACTGAAATATCCAGATACCTGCAAAAAAACAAAACAAAAGAAACCAGGAGACAAGAGAGATATCTCACATCCTAAATCAAAGAAGTAGCAAGAGAAAGCAGATAAACTCCACTTTTTTGGTTAAAAAAAACAAACGTCCAAACCATACCATGTGGATGGACAAGATGGAGCTGAAGGCCCTGGGGGAGCGGAGGCTCCACAGATCCAAGGACCATTGCCATGGAGGACATACTCACCAAAACCTTCTTACAGAAGTCCCTGAACGCTATTCCTGAAAAACTAGTGTCCAAATTAAACAACTCCTTAGAAGATCTTTGAAAAGATATCTTGCAACAATAGTGCAGCCAACAAAATCCTCCAACTAGAAAACCAGTTGGAAGTCTATGAAGCTAAGCTGAACTTGGGATGACAGAGCCAGCAGAAACAATCTTAGGCTGCGGGGCATATCTAAACAGGCATCCCTGTAAACATTTATTATGGGGTTTTTTAAGGCCCTGTCACCCGATATTTCACAGGAGATGTTACTGCTTGATAGAGCACACAAAATTCAGAATCCCAAGCACGTGGCTGATTCAGTGCCCAGAGATGAGCTCCTGAGACTGCACTACTATCATATTAATCCCTTAAGGACACATGACATGTATGACATGTCCATTCCAGAAGTTTGGTCTGTAAGGGGTTAAGAATGTGCTTCTGAGAGGCAGCAGAACTCGCCAGGACTTGGCCCAGGAATATGCCGCAATAAAAGTCTATTATGATTTATCTGCAATGACTCTGCAGAAAAGAAGGTCATTTAAAGAAATCGCATAACAACTGAGAAAACACCATATACAACATAAATAGCGATACCCGGCACACCTTTTCATCACATGGAATTGTGCCACGTCTACAGCAACAACACCAGCTGAGGAACCCCTGCTCCTTAATAAGTGGAACTGTTGGCTGCCAACTTCAGACCCTGCATCTCCAGAGAACCCATCTCTGACCCCGGAATAGAAGAGAACCAAGTAATAAGTCAACATCTGCTCCCGCAAGTTCCATATGCTCTATATATTATATGTATTAAAAGTCTTGTCCCAATACTACTTAAGGCTGAGGCAATACATTGATTATCTGTGGAGTGCTGATTACCTCAGTTTAGATAAGATTTGAGTTTAAGGCACAGCCCTGAATGCAAGGAATTTATAGACATTCATAAGGTCTACTATACCTAGTTTAAGTCCTGAGATTTTCACAACGAACATATTTAAAAAAATAAAGATAATAAAGAATAATATTAGCACATTATCTGCTGCGGTTTGATAGACCCTTTATTATGCTCAAGATAAAAGAAGTATGGCTAGCTATGTTTGATCACAGACATAGAATTGTACTTAGGTATTAGATTTATATTCGGGCATGCTGGGACACCTGGGAATTTAATGTTGTAATGTAATTGACATTACTTATTTTTCATTCACAAGGAATCATACATTTCAAAATACATGCCAATATTTACCATACCCCCATTGTGTACACACTCAGTAAGGAACCATTGTGCACACACTCAGTAAGGAACTTACTGGTTGGGTATATCTGTACATACTTTGTTTATGTTTTTTTTTTTTTTAATTTCCCCTCCTGCCCTATATGTGTCATCCACTTGGGGAACCTTATTCAACCATTTAAGACACACTAAGCCCGTTAGTACAAAATCACTGGAGTTTATAGAACGTCACGCGGTTCAACGGTGGAAGCTTCCACGACAGAGCAGCCAAACTCTAAAAAATATTTGGGAGAATAATGCTATTCTCAAGACCGTTTGTCCAATTACTAGGCTACTAGACATAATCCCTAAATTGCTAAACATAAAAAATGTATATCTATTTGAAAATGTATTCACACAATATGCTGCTGCAAACATATTACAAACGCCAGGTGTTGATTAGAGAAGTGCACAAAATCCCAGCTCACATAGTATGTCTACAGGAGACCCACTACCTCAAGAACACAATACCTGGTATTGGGACTAAATTCTTCCCTAATCAATACTATTCTGCATACCCAGCTAAATCCCGAGGCGTTTACATCTATATCCATAATTCAGTGGCTTTTCGGAAAATATCAGACACCCAAGGTAGATATCTAATCCTAATATTTATTTTGAACGGTTCCTTGAGCACCATTGTTAATTACTATGCCCTTAATACAGACCAGAAAAATTGTATATATAAACTTATGGCCCAGCTACAACATGGGTAGCAGGGGAGACCGATACTATGTGGGGATACTAATTACATTCTAGATACTAAACTTGATACAACCTTGAGACCTGACTCGCCTAGGTACAAGACACTCAAATTCCAATGTAAGGCTGTTGCAAAACTATTCATAACACACAATTTGTACGATGCTTGGTGCATTTATTTTTTCAATTTGTAATTTTATTGAGTTTTATGCTTCAACTTCAGTGGTAATAAATCCTGGAGATTAAATTAATTTCTTTTACAGGACAAATCACTTATATCCGACATAAAGACGAATATACACCAGTACTTCCAAACTAACGAATCACCGGAGACTCAAGTTAAATCTCTTTGGATGGCACACAAGCCAGTTATTAGAGGATTATTATACAAAGGGCATTATACGTTAAAAAACTAGACCAAGGTCAGTAGATGACCAAAATGAGACAGTTATGAGACCTAACAAACCAATACATTTTAACACCACTATTTGAAAAATATTAAAACATTATTAAAATTAAAACATTAGAATGTCAAATTAAAGGACCACTCTAGGCACCCAGACCACTTCAGCTTAATGAAGTGGTCTGGGTGCCAGGTCCAGCTAGGGTTAACCCATTTTTTAATAAACATAGCAGTTTCAGAGAAACTGCTATGTTTATTAATGGGTTAAGCCTTCTCCCAAAGCCTCTAGTGGCTGTCTCATTGATTTTCACAGTGAGAGCACGCCAGCGTCCATAGGAAAGCATTATGAATGCTTTCCTATGCGACCGGCTGAATGCGCGTGCAGCTCTTGCCGCGCGTGCGCGTTCAGCCGACGGGGCGGAACGGAGGAGGAGAGAAGGAGGAGAGCTCCCCGCCCAGCGCTGGAAAAAGGTAAGTTTAAACCCCTTTCCCCTTTCCAGAGCCGGGTGGGAGGGGGTCCCTTAGGGTGGGGGCACTCTCAGGGCACTCTAGTGTCAGGAAAACAAGTATGTTTTCCTGGCACTACAGTGGTCCTTTAAAGAGGAATACATCTCCGAAATAGGTTATACACTTCAAAAACTTAATACCAGATATCATGCACAAAGCAATAAGAGAAGCAAGCACTTAGCAGATACATTAATGCCACGCCACGCACAAAATAAAATAGCTAACAGTGAAAACATTTTCAAATGTGCCTCCTTTTATAGACAAATGTATAACTCAAATCCGGACACAACTACATACCATCCCTCTACATCTGACATTAATGATTTTTTTATGAAGAGCCAGTCTACCACATCTAAATACACTACATAAGTAAAAAGCTGGTAAAGCGAAGGCTCCAGGACCAGATGGATTTTTTACACAATTATAAGACATTTCAAGAAACCCTACTACCATATTTAGTTAATTTTTACAGAGCAGTGATCAATAAAGCCAGAACACTGCTTGAGTTACCCGCGGCACACATCATACCTCCCCAAACAGGGAAGCCTCCAACGACATGCAAAAAACTTTAAAACTCTAATGCCAAAATATTACAAAAGCACCCTCCTGATATCAATCTGCTGCAATATGCCATGCATTGATTCAATAGGTTGCTAAGCAACTAAAAGCTGTATAATATTGCTGAAAAGGGAAGAGAGGAATGGAATATCACCCGTAGGTGGCACCCATACATAAAAGCCCAAAACTGAGCATAAGGACACAAAGTAGCCAAAGGAGGAATAGGATACACAAGTCTACAGTACCTACTATTGCAAAATAATAAATGTAATTTATGAACGTATCAACAAGGATCGGAAACTACCACATAAGACTTAAAAGAGTTATAGTGTGCCATGACGGTTCCTAGAGGAGCGGGCCTTTCCGGGGAACCCAAGACACCGGACAGCTCATATCAACACCCGCCTTCTGGACACCTCTTTTGCTCCACCAACTAATCACCATCAGCACACAGGCAAATTCAGAACCAAATCACATCACCACGCAGAAACCTGCAGCCTGTCCCTACTCCTAAATTGGAGCACAGTACAGAACTACCACTTACCAGGTGAACAGACGAATGCATACAACAGTCCAAAATTGGACACCAAAAGCACCAACAGGCCAACAAACCTAGAAACACCAAAACCTACACGATTGGTCAACAACACAAGGAGTCAAAAAGTAAAAATGTACCCTAAAGATAATGTATACCGTCATTTAAGTCAGAATTCACATATCAACCCGATTGATTGTATTGTAACCATGAATAACTTACTCTACGATACCATGATGAATTATATACAGCTAGATTGCTCTTACCCCTCCTTGTGTGTTGATCCCATATTTGTAACAAACTTTTATACCGGTGCATACATGCCAACTGAAATTCTTGTCTACCAAACAGTAAAGAGAATAACAGCCCACGAATACAAACTTATGGTCACACTGATGATCCCCAACCCCTAACACATTACTGCAAACCCCAATATCAGGGACCTTAGAGAAGGACTATCCCTCAAGTCTTCAATTTACACACGAACTCTACAAGAGACCGGTCATTATTGATACCAAGTGAGCAAAACGTGGCACTCCTGTCATTCTGTATAAACATAAAATATTCACCCAAGCTCAACCATCTATGTTAATGAAGTTTTTTGTTACTTTGTCTCAACAACAAGAAATACTGTATTATAATGTAATAAATTGTATTTCATCCTTTGTCATGATACTGGGGTCATACCACCAACCAAAGAAAACTACAGTGGACTACTGTATAATGCATCAATGTATATTGTGACGTATGCAATAGTACACTTATGTCATGCCCTGTCTCGGTACGTTTATACAGATTTTCTGTACAAACATTTAAAATACAAAAATAAAGAATAATTAAAAAAAAACGTTATAGTGTACTTACACTAAAGAATCTAATATCTCTTCTAAATGGCATACTAAACATTTATCACTTAATATATGTAAAAAAACAAAATAGTATAAAGAAAATTACTAATGACTTTCAACATGGAGTGGGAATGTCTAGCTTTAAGAAAGTATATGGCCATTGGAGGGGGGTGTACGGATAGAGATTCTATGGCCCAGTGTAAGCTCACATAAATCATTAACCGTTTTGTCAAGAGCTCTGCAATTTTTTTATGACAAAGGTGGTTATTCAAGTTATTCGGTAGCGGATCATGCACTGATGGCCCGTATGTGGATAGTAGAAGACTCACCATGGTGTCGTGTGGTACTATGTCACGCAGCCAGTACATCTCACACATCCTACTTTCATATGACCATTGGATTTCCAGTTATAATGGTCTGTGTGGACACGAATGTCTCTCAAATTGGGTACTAATGTAACTAATGAGAGGTTTTCATTAAAACATTTCAGTTAAAGATGAGTCACTCTCCACTATCTTCCAATTCATACGGATACTTTGAGCCACTTATTTAGACCTTGTGTTATAAGTTTATGGGAATATGAGGGGCTGAGCGTAGCAGTGAACCAGAGTGGTTGCTCTATCTCTGAACTCCAAGCAAAAGTTGCATAAAAAGGCTGTTTTTAGTTGGAATTTGATGATACCTTACCTACCTGGCAGAGCCAGCATTGGTCTAAAAAACAAAAAGCCCAAAACTAACAAGAGCCCGCTGAGCCGGGATATTGGAGATCTGTTCCGAAGCACTCAGAAGACCACATTGGACAACCTGAAATTAATGCAAGCTGAGCTCTGCACAAATATTGCAGGAGATATGGCCTCATTCAAAAAGGACATTGAGGGCGCAACTACCAAAATTGCTAAGCTGGATGCCTTGCACAGCACTCATGACTCCCGGCTTTGTATGGTGGAAATTAAACTTGAGGAGCTCTAGCAGCAATAGCAGCAGGCTGAGTGCAGAGTGGGTGCCTTGGAGGATGCACATAGACAGTACAACCTAAAGCTCCAGGACATACTAGAATCAGTAGTGATTGCAGGGTTTCCTACATTTTTCCAGTGGTTTCTCGCAACTTTCTAGCATCCTAAACATGCCAGAGATGTGAAACTAAATGTCATATTCCGCCTTTTTTAAGCTGTCGAGTGCACCACCCTCCGCAGCTTCAGACCTCATCGTCCACTTTCAATGTCTGCAAGACAAAGCCCTACTCCAAGCAGCTGTCAGGGTGAAGACACCTATCTTGTTTGAGGGATCCGTGATACAGCTCTTCCCAGATCTCACAAGGAACATGTTAACTTGGCGTCAGTCCTTGAGACCTCTTTTACAGATTTTGCTGCCTAGTGACATTCCTTATCACTGGGGACTACCACAAGCTCTGTTTTTCACAACAGGAAGAACTGGAAGAACTGGAAGAACAAATGTACAAGCTGGGCCTGGTTGTATTGACTGGCCCTGCGGGAATGAGCCTAACTTGAATGGACCCTGCGAAGGTCCAAGAGTTCACGGCCTTATCAGCCCAAAGCCCTCTGTCCTCCCAAGCTGCAACCTGACTGCCTGGCCGTGGGACAGGCAGAATAGATGTACCCCAGATACAAGAGTTTTTGATTAGAGATTGTCCACTTTCTACCACTGAATAGTTTTTATTATTTTTTTGGTTTTACCTTATTGCAATTTTGTCTAGTTCTTTATTTTCCACAGTACTAAGCTTTGGTTTTTCTTTTTGTTAGTTACCATAGACACAACTGTGGGCAACTGGTCCATAGTTTGGCTCACTTTTTCACAAATGCTCACACTTTTGACCCAATTAGACAGGCTTATTACTCATTTAAGTTCAGTTCTTAAAAAAACACTTAGTCCTTCCCATCCCCCATATCTCTTTTCTAGTTAAGGTTTATATATGTTTGTGGGTGCATCCCCATAGGGGAAGTACACCCTTACAACAGTTTTAGATATTTGTAGATCCTCTCTGATCCCTATGAGGTACAGCTACATGCTGCCATTTTCTAGTTTATTATTTTATCATAAAAAACACTCATACTGCATGCACTTACTAGTCACGTAACTGATCACCACATTTTAATTTCCTCATCCTTGTTACTATTGTATTGCTAATGTTATGTAGCCATACCCTGTGACGTGTTGCATTCTACTCCCATGTAGAATGAGAAAACAAAGAATTAAAAAAAAAAAAGTTTGTGGGAATGTGGGAATACCAGACGTTGTTCCCTGGGGATTCCAGATTCTTTTCTTGCTAGACATTTCTCACAAACTTTCTTTAGAGCACCTGCCAATACATTGGATTTGTAGCCTTCAGCAGGAAACTTTTTAGACATTTGATTGAGTGGAACTTTTTTTAATGCTATATCCTTATAATGCAATTATTTCAATATTTGTTTCACATCAATCTACACTTCAAACCCTCTGCTGTGATTCCTGAAATTTAGTTCAGATGTTGCCTTTTCTCTGGATTATCTTTGAGATGTTTCTACATTTTCATTGGAGTCCACCTGTGGCAAAGTCAATTGACTAGACATGATTTTGGAAAGGCTCACACCTGCAAATTCATATCAGAGCAAACTCCAAGCCACAAGGTCAAAGGAACTGCCCTTCTGTCTCTGCAGTGCACAGGGTCAGGATCACGTTGAGGCACAATTCTAGGTACGTTTACAAAAATGAATTCTTAAATGGAAGAAGTTTGAAACAACTAGGACTCTTCTTAGAGCTGGCCACCCAGCTAAACAATGCAATTGGATTAGAAGGGCCTTGGTAAGAGAGGTGACCGAGAACCTGATGAACCCGATCCAACAGGACAATGACCCTGAGCATACAACCAAGACAATGATAGAGTAGCTTACAGACAACTCTCTGAATGTCCTTAAGTAGCCCAGCCGAATGTCCTTGAGTAGCCCAGCCAGAGCCTGAACTTGAATGCAATCAAAAATATCTGGAGAGACCTAAAAATGGCTGTCCGCGAACAGGGCCTGTGCAATGATTTCTGCCGCCCTAGGTGAAGATCCATTTTGCCGCCCCCTCATGTCACTCACTCACTGACAGACACACACTGGCAGACACACAGACACACACTCAGTGACAGACACACACACACTCACTCACAGATAGATATATAGATAGCTATACACTCACTCACTCACTGACAGACATACACACACTCACTGACACACAGACACTCACTGACAGACATACACTCACTCACTGACACACACAGTCACTCACTGACAGACTTACACTCACTCACTGACACACACACATACACTCACGGATAGACATTCACACACTCACTGACAGACACACACAGACACTCACTGACAGACATATACTCACTGACAGACATACACACTCACTCAGGACCCTATTTAGCTTTGTACCGCAGAAAACTCGAGATGGAAGTATTTCCCCAAGTAAGTAGCTCATTTAGCAGACATTTGGCTGTTAGAGTAGGACCTGCCAAAGATGGGGTACATTGATGTTGTGGCAAGCTTATGCAATGTATGATCATATAAGGTAACTAAACCCCCATTGTTTTTTGCCTAGATTAGGTGTTTTTAATACAACTAGCAAAATCAGTCAGCACCAAAGTAGCTGTTTAGTGGATAAGGGAGCGAGCTGGATTTACATTTTTACTATACACTCACTCACTGACACACACACACTCACTCACACACACACACACACACACACAGACAGACACACACTCACACTCACTGATAGACATACATACACTCACTCACTGAGAGACACACGCCGACATACATACACTCACTCACTGACAGACACACACACAGGCAGACACTCATTGACAGACACACACACTGACAGTCAAACACTCACACACTCACTGACAGACAGACACACACACACACACTTACTGACATACATACACTCACTCACTGACAGAAACACACACACATACAAACACACTCACTGACAGTCAAACACTCACACACTCACTGAAACACAGACTCAGACATCCAGCCTTCCTACCTCCCTGGGGTCCAGTCCAGTGTAGGGCAGCTCCTCACCCCTCCAGCACGCTGTTTAGTATGCCAGGGCCTGAATGATGTCATATTCCGGCTCCCGGCATTACAGAGGGCGCGCGAGGGAGAAGTTGGGAGCTGCAAGAAGAGCCTCCCTCGCCGCCCACACTGCCATCGCCTGCCTCCTCTCCTCCAGCATTCCTAGTTTGCCTAATGGTTGTGCCGGCCCTGTCAGCGAACCGTAGACATCCAACTTGACAGAGCTTGAGAGGATCTGCTTAGATGAATGGCAGAAACTATCCAAATCCGGGTATGCACTTGAGGCTCTAATCACTGCCAAAGGTTTTCTAAGTGCTAAGTTAAGGGTCTGAATACTTATGTCAATGTGACTTTTTCTGTTCAATACATTTGCAATGGTGTGAAAAAAATGGTGTTTGACTTGTTATTATGGGCATAGCATGAAGTGAAATAAGAAAAGAAAACAATTATGGAACAGATTATGGAACTCGTAGGTCTTCCAATTATATTGTGCCAAATTTTATTTGTAGTGGACCAATAAATCACTGCAAAGTTACAATTCCAGCGATATACTTTCTTTCAGGCATGAAATATTGTGGTGATTTATTATTGCATTTATTATACTAGATATTTGTAAATAGTCCTATGACTGGCCTATTTTTTTCTGTGTCTGTTTTATTTATGTATCTATTTATACTCTGAACAAAATTATAAAAACAACACTTGTTTTTGCTCCCAGTTTTCATGAGCTGAACTCAATGATCTAAGACTTTTTCTATGTACACAAAAGGCCTATTTCTCTCAAATATTGATCACAAATCTGTCTAAATCTGTGTTAGTGAGCACTTCTCCTTTGCCGAGATAATCTTGCCACCTCACAGGTGTAGCATATCAAGATGCTGATTAGACAGCACGATTATTGCACAGGTGTGCCTTAGGCTGGCCACAATGTGTTTTATCACATAGCACAATGCCAACAGATGTTGCAACTTTTGAGGGAGCGTGCAATTGACATGCTGACTGCAGGAATGTCCACCAGAGCTGTTGCCCGTGAATTGAATGTTCATTTCTCTACCATAAGCCATCTCCAAAGGCATTTCGGAGAATTTGGCAGTACATCCAACCGGCCTCATAACCGCAGACCGCGTGTAACCACATCAGCCCAGGACTTCCACATCCAGCATCTTCACATCCAAGATTTTCTGAGACCAGCCATTTGGACAGCTGCTGCAACAATCGGTTTGCATAAGCAAAGAATTTCTGCACAAACTGTCAGAAACCGTCTCAGTGAAGCTCATCTGCATGCTCGTCGTCCTCATCGGGGTCTCGACCTGACTGCAGTTCGTCGTCGTAACCAACTTGAGTGGGCAAATGCTCACATTCTATGGCGTCTGGCACTTTGGCGTCGTGTGAGTGAGCGGTTTCCTGATGTCAACATTGTGGATCGAATGGCCCATGGTGGCGGTGGGGTTATGGTATGGGCAGGCATATGTTATGGACAATGAATACAGGTGCATTTTATTGATGACATTTTGAATGCACAGAGATACCGTGACGACATCCTGAGGCCCATTATTGTGCCATTCATCCACGACCATCACCTCATGTTGCAGCATGACAATGCACGGCCCCATGTTGCAAGGATCTGTACAGAATTGCTGGAAGCTGAAAACATTCCAGTTCTTGCATGGCCAGCATACTCACCGGACATGTCACCCATTGAGTATGTTTGGGATGCTCTGGATCGGCGTACACGATAGCGTGTTCCAGGACCTGCCAATATCCAGCAACTTCGCACAGCCATTGAAGAGGAGTGGACCAACATTCCACAGGCCACAATCAACAACCTGATCAACTCTATGTGAAGGAGATGTGTTGCACAGCACAATTTAATGCGGCCTATTATTGTTGCCAGCCTAAATCACACCTTTGCAATAATCATGATGTCTAATCAGCATCTTGATATGCCACACCTGTGAGGTGGAAAGATTATCTCTGCAAAGGAGAAGTGCTCACTAACACAGATTTAGACAGATTTGTGAACAATATTTAAGAGAAATAGGCCTTTTGTGTAAAAGTCTTAGATCTTTGAGTTCAGCTCATGAAAAATGAGGGCAAAAACAAAAGTGTTGCGTTTATAATTTTTTTTCAGTGTATTACAAAGAATATTATTCTAAAACCTACATGTTACAAAATCAAAATGGCTTCTCTATATAACAGTCATATCTTAAATGTACGGTGGAACCTTGGAACTGGAACTTAATCCATTCCAGAAGGCCGTTCGAAAACAGAATCAACATTTCCAATAGGAATGCATGAAAATTTGATTAATCCATTCCAGACCCCCAAAATTACAGCATTTGATATTGTAAACGGGACCACTGTTTGTTCACACACTGCACACACATAGCTGACATTGCACAAACACACACACACATATAGCTGACATGGTACACACGCTGCACACACACACATAGCTGATATAGTACACATACTGCACACGTGCCTGTCTGGCTCCAGTCCTTACTGCTTTGGGGAAGGTGCACTGACCGATGTCCATGGGGATCCTCCTGCTCAGAAGCAGTAAGTACACGGAGGAGCCCAGCAAGCCGGTCCAGGGCCATATGTTGCCTCTTGGTGATAAGTTCCCAGTGAGAGCGATCTGGCATTTACCAAGTGAAGGTATTTTGCCCCCACTGAGGATGGTCTGCCCATCTCTGCCAGGACTGGCTGCCAGCAGGAAGCACAGGAGGGCAAAGGGGTACCGGGTTGTCATGGGAGCTGCTGGTGGGTATATGGGTGTGGATGCTATTAGGGTGCCCTGTGTTCTGGAGTGTGTCCTGGGTGGTGTAGGTAGGTAGGTGTAACATATGCATCCTCAGCGGTCGTGCATCTGCATGAATGACACTTGCGGCATGTTAATGGACGCCGGCCGATGCGGATCCAAGGCTAATGATACCCCCACGCTCGCTCAGTAACTGACAACGTTGGCCTTATTCAAGTATATTCTGTTTTTTGACTTTGGCTTTGATTTTGACTTCCCTGTATTCTGGTATCCCTGACCTCAGGCTTTCCTTTATCATTGTGTCCCTTTCTGTGTCTCCTGACCTCGGCTATTCCGGACTATTCTTTGGTACGTTAGTCCGGCCATTCTAAGGCCCGGTAACATGTTTTCTATTAGTCATCTGTGTTACACAATTCTACATGCTGGATCATTCTGTAATCCTGACAGTAGGTGCCCTGGGTGGTGTAGGGAGGTAGAGGGCTGCCCTGAATGCTGCTGCTATAGGTAGAGGCTGCTAGGGATGGAGCAAGGTAGGTACCTCTCTGCAGTAGAACACACTCAACCTGTAACAGCTGGGCGAGAGAAACTTCCAAACTTACTTTTCGGCTACATCTTAACTCCATGAGAGAGCTGGCTGGAGGGGTCACATGGCCCCGGTGAGCAGCTCTTTGATGTTCGCATACTGAAGATCGGTCGCGTACCGAGACATTTTTTAATCCAAATTTTAGTTTGAAAACCAAATTGTTTGTGAACAGGAACGTTCGAGTTCCGAGATTCCACTGTACAACAGGATATTGTAATTGTGTACATGAAAAACAATAGAAGCAGAAAAAAAATTACATTTTTCTTCAAATACTTGCATTGTCTTCTTTTGAAATTCCATGCCAATTTCTAATTAAATAAAATAAATGTGCAAACAATTTACATTTTTGAAGCCTCAATGAAGCTATAGTGATTTTGGCTATAGGGCGGTATATTCAGGTATTTCAACATGATCTCTCAATACTTTATTTTAAATGCCATTGTTTTGTGTGTCTGTCAACACCAGCACACTTTAGGAACAACATGGGTGGTATCCCTGATTGGCAATTAAAGAGTTAATATTGTTAACCCTTTATATGCGCAACTGACCAATTCTCTAATGGTGTGATATTCTCTGTGTAGAATCCACTTCCAATAGGAGAGGAATTGTTCAGATAACAGGCATCCCCTCTTCCTAATGGAACAGCAAACCTGATCCTTCCTTCGGACTAATTGTGTTTAGTGTAACTGAAGTTTATTTGTAAAGATTAAGCAGGGAGGTCGAGTAGGAAAATTGCCTAGAATGAATGTGTCACTTTGGGTGGTCTTCTTAAGCCCTCCCCTCCCTAGTCAGTTAGGGCGAGGCAGGGATTAGGGGGCAATAACGTGAAATGAGCACATTTCACTTTGCCTCGGGGAGAGGTTAGAGTATCTGAAGAATACATTAAACACATTTTCACTAAGAAGACAAAGTGGAATGCATTTATACCTTTAATAAAAGCAAGTAATGTGTTCAGACGTCAGTCGGTTCTGTATGATGCTCAATGTCATGCTCACAAAGAAAAATCATCAATTACTTGTCATAGTAGCTTATTTGCCAGTCGGCACCCTATGAAAATAGCATATTCCCAATTTTTCATTTTCCTATTTCAGTACCACATACTCAGATTATATTATAAGGATTCGCCAGAATACATGGATTATATTACAGAATACTTCAATAAAGTATATTCTCCTTCTTTCTCTCTCTCTCTTTCGCTATCATTATTTAACCCCTTAAGGACTGGACTGTTTTTGAGATGTTGTACATTTGCGACCAGGCCTCTTTTTACACTTTTGTGGTGTTTGTGTTTAGCTGTAATTTCCCGCTCTCTCATTTACTGTTCCCATTTTTTCAGGACAAAAAAGGCTTTCTTTACATACCATTATTTATATAATCTCATGTAATTTAATTTTAAAAAAATAAAAAGAAATGAAAAATTGAAAAAAATACATGTTTTTTTACTTTTACTTGAAAAATCTTTTACTCATCTACAAAAGAGAATAAAAAAACTGCTAAATAGATTCAAAATTTGTCCTGAGTTTTAAAATACCCAGTGTTTACCTGCTTTTTTGCAGTTTCAAAACATAAATTTTTTCAAATGTATCAATAGTGACATTGTAACACTATTATCTGTCATAAATATCTGAATAACACCCCACATGTACATATTTTTTTTAAAGTAGACAACCCAGGGTATTCAATATGGGTATTCAATATGGGGTATATCCAGTTTTTTTTAGTAGCCACCTAGTCGCAAACACTGGCCAAAGGTAGCATTCATATTTGTATGTGTGTGAAAAAAGTAAAAAACTAAATTGAATGCTAATTTTGGCCAGTGTTTGTGACCACGTGGCTTCTAAAAAAGACTGGACATACCCCATTTGCAATATCTTGGGTTGTCTTCTTTTGCAAATGGTATGCCATCATGGGGGTAATTCTTATTCCTGGGCTACCATACGCTCTCAAAGGCAACGTAACCAACCTGGCCATTTTCAATGTAAAAATATTTGACCCATATATTTGACCCTGTAACTTTCAAAAACACTATAAAATCTGTACATGGGGCTACTGTTAAACTCGGGAGACTTTGCTGAACACAAATAATAGTGTTTCAAAACAGGAAAATGTGTCACAACAATTATATCATCAGTGCTGTTTGTGTGTGAAAAATGCGAAAAAAGTGACTTTCACTGACAATATCATCGCTGTGACATGTTTTACTGTTTTGGATCACTAATATTTGTGTTCAGCGAAGTCTCCCGAGTAAAATGGTACCCCCCATGTACAGGTTTTAGGGTGTCATAGAAAGTTACAGGGTAAAATACAATGCTAGCAAATTAAATTCTCTGGACTTTCGGCCTGGGTTGGCAGGCAGGTCCCTCAAATTGCAATTAATAAAATTACTTAATTATGTAAAAATATTACATAAATACGCACGTAGAATTTAAATATATATGCATATTTATATATTCGAAGTCTATGTGTATATTTATATAATTATTTATGTAATTTTGTATATGGACATATGTATATTTCGTATTATTTTTATTTATTTATATATACATAGATATATATACAATTTCATTCTAAGTGTATTTTGATATAAATATATATATTTTGATATCAAAATACAGTTAGACTAAAATTTCATATAGATATATATATATATTTTTTTTATTATTATTTTTAATTTTTTTTATTTAATCTACTTATTATTTGTATTTTATAATAATATATATACAATATATATAGTTATTATATATATATTATATATATACGTGTGTAATTTAATTATAAGTGTATATATATATATGTGTGTAATTTAATTATAAGTGTATTTTTATATTAATATATGTACAATATATGTACAAATGAATATAAAAATATTACACATATATAATTTTTTTTTTTTATTAACATTAACTTTTTTAGTTATTTATTTTTTTACACTAGCAGGGAGACTGCCTGTCAGCACAGGCAGTCCCCCTGCAGGCAGACACATGGACACCTATTGTGACCATGTGATCGATCACATGGCCCCAGGGGTCGTAATCCACCATGGGGAGACTGCCTTGGCTGCAGGCAGTCTCCCCACAATAGGAGCAATGCCAATCGCCGCCGGGGGAATCACGGCGATCGGGTAAGTACAATGCAAAAATGCCGATGACGGTCCTGAACCATCCTCGGTCCTTAAGGGGTTAAAAGAAACCACCCTATTCAATAATGATGGTACGGAAATAATAATAACAAAGTATTTAACCAGCAAAGGTACATTCAGATCAATGGTTTTCAAATATGTCCTGGGGATGTTACCTAAGCCCAAAATCAAGGGGTTGTTACTATTACCCAATCTAAATGTTACTCATTTTATCTACCACAGAAGGATGAAAAAGGCTGATTTGAACCTGTGACCCAAGGGTTGAACAGATTCTACTGATGATGCAATAGCCCACTGAGCTATCTCATCAGCCAAACATGTGGTCTTTTAAATGAGTAATTTCTTCCATGACGAGTCTGCCCACCCAAAGCTGCTCTGAAATGGTGATATAGTCCTAAGAACATATTCCAGCAGGGAAGGTTGTGAAGATCTAGGTCAGGTGTGCCAAAAAGGTAGATCCCAGATGTTGTGGAACTACACCTCCCATGATACTTTGCATTCCTTTGCATGCCTTTAAAATGGCAAAGCATCATAGAAACATGGAATGTGATGGGAGATAAGAACCATTCAGCCCATCTAGTCTGCCCAGTTTTCTAAATACTCTCATTAGTCACTGTCCTTGACTTATAGTTAGGATAGTCTAAGCATATCCCACGCATGCTTAAACCCCTTTACGCATCATGGAAGCTGTAGTTTTAAAACATTTGAGGATCTACCTTTTGGACAGCCCTGATCTAGATATTCACATGATCTTCAGGTTGGTTTACATATTCCACCAGGTAGTTAATCTACCCCAACCTAAATATTGGACTATTTTATTAAGATTACAAATCATGAGTTAGCACACAAAAATGTTTTGCAATATGTACCACTATACCAATATATACCACTCCAAGGGTTAAAACAAACAATATGAAGACTCTGGAGGAGACTTCACACGGTGTTATATTGTCTGGTATATACCTTCACCAGTGTCACCCTTATTGGTGCTCTCACTATTTCAAGGGACACAACCAACTGCCTCTGATGTAACTCATGTATAATATAATGTTTCAGCTAGTCCACACTATGGGATCCTAAAGGGTTAAACATCAGAGACCCTCCAACTGTGCATTATAATCAAACCAGGGAAAACAGAGCCCTCTACCTCCGTGTAAAGTGCTCACCTGGGTTAGGGACTTGTACTGGCCCCACTGTGTAAATCACATTAATCTCAGGCACTGCATAAAACTCAAACACTTTATTTGCAGATTTAAAACAGCTAGTCTAAGTTAAAAGTCATTGTGGCAAGTTCACAGTATGGTAGATGTAATAGTTGGGCGAACATCCACTGGAACTCCATTTTACACTCTCTCCTCCCGAAACGCTGAACGTGCGACTTTAGAGGCACTATGTGACTTACGCGTTTCACCCTGGGTTGACTTTCTCAAACTCTGTTGGTGCCGATCAGGAGGATAGTTTAAATACTCTCCCACTTGAATCCCTGATTGGAAAACCCTTAGTTCCTTATTGAGAAGTGCATTGCGCTACAATTGTATCAACTAAATTGCAAATTTCGCAACCAAGGGAGATTTTAGTAATCTAGATACTTTCAAACACATACTAAAGTATATAATTCCAGTTGATTAAACTCACTCACTTTTTATGTTGTAAAAAGTGAGATAACAAATTAGTGTAAATCAGTGTACTGCACTTGTATCTCAGGTAGGGAGATGGAGCAAAAATATGGATTAAAAATGTAACAATACATGAGTCAAAAAACATATAAAATTATTTTAAAAACCAGGAGATATCCCCCTCCATCACTCAGTCTAGGAATATATTCACCACTTGTCTCTAGGCCATAACCTGTTATAAAACATATACATACGAATATATATACCACATCTACATTCTAAAAAACCCTATAAGGTAAATTATGAGATTTGAAATGGATATTTAAAATTAAATTAAAATTTGCTCTAAAAAGTGGACCAGTTCAAAATCGATACTTAGACCTTGGGGTGCCAAAACTCAAAGTCCAAATATATGTTTCATCTCTCTTTTGGACAATTTGTTATTGTAATCGCCACCTCGTACATCTCTGTCTACCAACTCAATAAAAAGATGTAGTGGATATTTGGACTTGTGGTTTTGGCACTTCAAGGTCTTAATATCGATTTTGACCTGGTCCACTTTTTCTTAGGGGTGCAAAATTTCCAAAGGAAAAAAAAAAGTATTAATATTTATATTAGCACACACTTTGCCTTACACAGTAAATCTCTCAATGTTCAAACATTCTACACAGTTTTTCAACATGACTGAGCAAATAAATGTTGCCATGTAACATTTTACAGTATTTCTCTTGCTAATTACATACATGTTAGATGTATTCCTTATCGGTGAATTACATAATGCCTATTAATTGCGTGATTTCCTGTTTAACGAAACAGCCGATTTCGTAATAGGCATTATGTAAATATCTATTAAATGGTATCATACCGGTATGCCAGTACGCAATACTTTAGGCATGAGGTGGATTTGAAAAATTACACAACGCAACTACCAGTGTCAAAGAGCGAGGGGGGTTAGGGAAGAAGGTGCAAGGCTATCTCGGCACCCATTAAGGGACTTGGGGAGTGCTAATGGTCCATGAGTTAGGAGGCGCAATACTTGCCTTGTAGGTTGCAACCTACACTAAGCCACCGTGTGTAAGTACGTACTTGTTTATTTTGGAGAAGAAAGGATACTGGAATCATTAAAAAATAATATGTTTTCATTATATCTTTTACTAAATATCCCACAATAATAAAACCTTATTTTCACAAAGTAGTTTCACAAATGTCTACTTGATCATCATAATGTTCAATGGTCAGCATTCAAATAGTAGTAATTAAAAAATTATAAATGTGATTTATTTTGTTTTGGTTTTTAAATATTAAATAAGATCTGTTAAATATTGTGTGCAAGATTAAACAAATAATATATAGATTTGCGCATTTGCAACACTTGCTGGAAGAATGTTAACATTATCGAAAGAGAAACACAACATTGTTAGAATCAAGGAATCATAGAGAGAAATGGACCAACATAACTTTTAACTATCACAAAGTAGGTACCACTGTAAATACAGTTTTTACATTGCTACAGCTCCATCTACTGTTTAGCATGACAAACACACCCATCTATATGTTTTGACTAATTTAATAACTTTCATTAAGAAAAAAAATGTTTAAAAAAAATACTCAGATGGACTTATAACTTATATAGTCATACTGCTGATAATAGTTTGTAGATATTCAGGTGAGTTGTATGGGAAAACCTCTTGGGTATATCAAACTGAAATCACACAAATCAAAGTTCTCCTGGTTGCATGCACTTTGCATGGACAATATAATATATTTTTAAGGAAAAAAAATTATTATTACTATTTTTTGTATACAATGTTTTTAATGGAGATTTTGTAGGTTCAAATGTCACGGCTGTTAGATATCTGTATGTTTCAAAGTAGAATACGGATTATAGGTGAATATAATCGGTGAACTATACAAACATAAAACATGTGGATAGGTGGCGGCCGTGGGTGGCCTACGTGGCAGGGCAATCCGCAAGGACAGGGGGAAATGCGCAAACATAAATCCAGACTTGGGCCTCTCCAACATGCCGACAGACCGCACCCTCCTGAACCGAGAACACCCCCTGGAACAGGGAAACGAACAACCCCCGACAGGCGGCCCAACAGCGAATTCCCCCCAACACCCTACCTGATACCCTCCCACTACACCCCTCCTTCTCCCCTTCCTGTCTTCCATCTATACTATGTATACAGACTGCATTAAAAGACCAGATACCTGCAACCCGACTGATAACACACGACTTACTGTACAGCATCTCACTTACATGCCCAACGCTGACAAAGGCACTAGATGTGCACCCAGCTGAAAACTATATTACAAAGCACAATGATGTTAAAGTTCCTTTTGCAATATAGTAAACTATATAGCTGAATACCTGTTAAATAAAGTATGCAACACTCATGTGTACGGGACCTGCGTGCCCCATCCTCAGAAAGCAGGACTAATTGACAACTAACCTAAACACCTAACATCGACAAAGGTCCTAGGTGTCCACTCAACTGAAAACTGTCTTACAAAGCACAAAGTCGTTAAAGTTATCTCGTCTTTTGTTTTGCTTCTTTATGTAATACGAACAATTGTTCAGTTAAATTCCTGATCAACAATGCTCGCAACACCCAAACGTACGGGAACTGCGTGTCCCATACTCAGAAAATATGGTTAAGCATTTTCAAAATCGTTATGTCAACTGCTCAATAAACAGCTTTGATTTGTAAAAAAAAAAAAAACACTTTACAAACATAGTAATGGGTTTGCAGTTACTTGATATGAAAGTATCACAGATATACCCAACATGAAAATATCGTAAAAATAAAAGGAAAATAAAACAAAAGTAAAATAGGGAGTCTAGTGTTCTTGACATCTCGTCTAGAGAGAGAATGCCTTGGCGTGGATAGTTACAGGGTTAGAACTTGAAGTAAGTTATATTTATTACTATTTTAATGAAGCTTCAAAAATTGTTAGGGAATTTCTTTCCCCTTGAGTTAGTCAGCTAGCAAACAAACTGAATATCAGCTAAACTAAACAAACTGGATTACCCAAATATTGACAGCTGATCTTTTTTTTTAAAAATGTTTTTTTCCTTGTTTGCACCTTGCATACATATTCTGCCTGTGATGTGATTGAATTGTGGATTGAAAAGTTCATCTTGATAACAAACACATATGTAAATATATGCATGAGTTAAACAATTAAATAGCATTTGTTTTAAAGAGAATTACCAAGTGTATATGAAATGTAGTAGAGTAGCGCCTCCTAGTGGCTCTCTGCAAGTAAGACAATTTGAAACGTGAAATATCCCCTAACTGCAGGACAAAATTATTGTGTATGGAAGAGCAATGTGTACTTAAAAAATAGTTCTAGAACACTCATTGTGCACTAACGTATATGGCAACACTGAAAATTACCTAGGTAACTATACTATTATGGTATTTTATTTTATACTGACTGTGCAAATATAAAATAACATGAGTGTTTCAATGTGCTTCCAGTTATCATGAAACTGTTTTAAGTGGAATCATCAACATTAGGGATGTGTTATTTAATATCTGTGTGGATATATAATGATTGGAAATGGCATTAAAGGTGTGCTATCTTTTTTATCTTTCAATTTTTTTCCCTTTAATGTCCATGAATTGTAATGATTATACATCCCACTGCGATTTGCCTTTATTTATATTTATATTTTCTTCTTTATGTCAAATCTCAATACCTGGGCATATCCATTTTGTCCTCCTCAGTCCATGAGGTCTGCAATTTGTCCTTTTGTGGGATGCTTTTGTATGATGGATTATGGGTAAATTAATTTAGTAAATTAAATTGAACTATACTTACGGAATATGAGATAGGAGTGGTGATGTTGGACTAGCCAACGTCAGAACCCCAAGGTAGGTTACAAAAGGTAACACGGGGGCTTAACCCCACAACAAGTGAATAACTACCAACTGAAAGAGTGAGATAGAAAAAACACTCACTCAAAAGTGAATGGGATTTAATCTCACTCTAGAAGATTACCTCATAAAGTAAACATAACAATGAAAATGGTAATAACCTTTATTGAACTAAAGTCAAGCAAAGAAAATATATATAATAGATATAAAGCTTACCCTGGGTATAAACACCATAGAAAGTTGTGTTAGTGAAAATCACATAAAGGTGAAGAATTAAAAACCTGGGGATATGTTCCTTAATCTCATAGAAAATTATAAATATTCATGCAAAATGCATGTTCAGGGTGTGCCCCCAATGCCCTTTTGTCTTTACTATGTATTTGTATGTATGTCAGTATATCTGTGTATCTGTTTGTGTGGCAGTATGTATGTGTATTTGTGTCAGTATACTTGTGAATGTATGTCAGTGTATAAGTGTATCTGTGTCAATATGTGTGTTGCAGTGTATGTTTACAGCATTCAATACAAACCCAATACACAAATGTACACCTATGTTCAAACACCAATGCCATTCTGTGACAGACTGATGAGTTTAACTGAGACTTCAAAATGAGTTTAAAACTTAAAGGAACTCCACACACATAGAGCACTTCATCTTGCCTCAATTAAAATCTGCCCTATAATTGGGTAGAATAGAGGTGGATTTATCCCTGAAATGTAATTATTGAAGTTTATTAAACGCTGCAATAATGACCTTTACAGGGTTAAGGGTCCTGGGAGAGTGCACCAAGACCACTTCAATAAGCTGAAGTGGTCTGGGTGCCTGTAGTGTTCCTTTAATTTTAATATAACAAGAGTGGTGAAACAATTCTAGCTAGTGGTTAAACAAGTGAATAGGGCCCATGCTGATAAAAGCTAAAATGAGCAGATACGATAACTCTCCTGTAATCTACAAGCTAGGGTCAACTGTAATGGGTACCCCAAAACCAAGGGGGCAATGGGGAGTGGTGAGACATTTCACCAAAGATGGTGATCATAGCGGACTTAAACATTGTACAAATGCGTAGCTAACAGCATCCTTCTTAACCAAAACTGTCTTACTTAAGTTAAATAAACTGATAAAAACAATAGTAAGAAAAAGAATGAAAAAACAGGCAAAACATGAAGAATGCCCATCTTGTGCCCATCCCCACCTCTAGTCATGTTCCTGACGTCATATTCCAGCTCCCAGCCTCACTCTGCGGCGCGAGGGAGCTGAGCAAACCGCTCAGAGGAAGTGCTCCCTCGCCAGCCGCCCACCAGTGCTGCCCGCCCAGCATGTCAGCCCGACCAGCAGCCAGCCCAGCATGTCAGTTAGCCGCAAGGCTAACAAGACATTTGCCCTGGGCATTTGGGGGCGGCTTTTTTTGCCGCCCCCTGGAAAATGCCGCCCAAGGCAAATGCCTTGTTTGCCTTGCGGTTAAAATGTCCCTGTGTGTAGGTGTGTGTAGATGGTGCCCAGGGAAATTTAAGCAAGCAGTATACCCCATCAAGAGAGTTTTTTAACTTGACTTGGGGCTGAGTGCCAGAAGGTGACTTAGGTAGTGTGGAGTCTGGTATCCCTCTTATGTTTTTATATGGTTGCGCCGGTATTGGTCTTCCATGGCAGCCATTTGCAAGGTGAGCATGTTGGATAGATCTAATTTTGTTCAGAAAAAAGGCACGTAAAGGCGCTCGCTATAATGTGAACAGGCAGCATTAAATCTACAAGGATTCCCAAACCTTGCGTAAGATACAGAAATGTGACAAAACAACAGGTGATAAACCGCGCCAAACAGAACTGAAAAAAATCACATAGGTATGCTCAATTTTAACAATAACCCAATAATGTGTAATAAATGTACTCTCTCTGGAGTAAAGTGATTTAGTATTTCGGTACCAAGAAAACCTCAAAATAAAACAGAAATACAAAAAAAAATTGTGTAATATGTCTTCAATGGTTTTACAGACAGTTAAGTATATCGGTGTCTCACTCACACTTTTATGAGCTATTGGGAGCGCTGCTGTTTAGCGCTTTGACAGTACAATCTCCATCTTGGGATATATGTAGATCCACAATTTTATGTGTCCGGTACGACTCACGCATATAAAATAAAGCAGAGATGGTCCAATAGTGCAATATGTTAAAATATATAAGATGCACAAAAGCAAAGTATCCTACTTACACTTTGGAGACCAAAAGACTTGCTCTGGTGGTATAAAGCCCTGGTGGTATAATCTCCACCCGTGGATGTGCAGGAACCAGGATAGTTGTTCAGCAGCAAAACAACAAATTGGATATGATGTTGAAGACAATAAATTTTATTTATATATATATATATAGTAGTTAAAAGTAATATTACAAGTAAATAAAATACAAGAATAAAATATATAGACATAAAGACCTTCTCTAAGGTCACACTTTAAGCATAATATGTCCATCTTAAAAAAAGTAATTTAAAATAACTTATTTTATGTGTCTTGATTTATAGAGTACATAATATGTATAGGATTTCAGCTTATTTTGAAAGTTACAGGTCACAAAATTAAAAAAAAAATTTAAAAATTCAATGTGAAACAATTTTAGAAGTTGGTATGTTTGTCTTGTAGGTTTAGTAACCATCACAGAAAACAGAATTGCCACAGAAAAGTATATATTTAATCACAGGCTATTTACCTAAGGTTAGTTTTACACTTTTTATGTAGCCATTTCATTGCCAATCTCTGCTAAATATTGGAGTAAAATTGTGGGTTTTTCTCTATTTTGGCATATACACATATAACAAGGTTTTTGTAATGTGTATTTCGGAAATGTGTGTTCAGCTACATCTGCTGATTATAATGATAGCCCCATTGTATGCCTTCGGCACTATTCTGTGAAGCTACAATGCCATACAAGAAACAAGGCTATTTCAGTTTCTATAGTTAGAATTTTCATAGATGGATATGATAGGCCTATGTCTCATTTGGGGGTATTATAGTTGTTTGACTGTTCAAATAACACCACAAAAGGCTTCCATTTGATAAAGCAGACACCCCAGGGTATCTTATATGATGTATATTTTGCCTTAACCTGTCACTATGTTTTCACCAATTTATGTCAATGTTTGTGCTGAGGGGAAAAAAATTGCATTTTTACATATATGTTTCATTTTTTCAGAGTATTTCTTACACTTGATATGTACCACTGTCATAAAATCCCCCAAATTATGCTCAGTTACATCTTCTGTGTAAAACAATATTCCCAATGTATGACCTAGACACTATTTTGTGAAGTTACAGTGCTGTAAAAGAGACATGACAAATTCAGATTTTTAAGTGTGAATTTTTTTATGGAGGGTTTTGATGCGTCTGTGTCCCACTTTGGAGTACTTGAGCAGGCTGCATATTCCAGCTACACCATAAAGGCATACCATTTCTTAAAGAAGGCATCCCAGGGTATTTCAAAAGGCATATTTTAAACCTTAGTGTGGAATAATTTTTGAGCTAGCTTGCACCAAGTGTAGTGGTAATAAGCATTTTTTCTGCCTTTTTGACACATAAAGTGAGTTTGCACAATATATTTTGCAAACCTTATGTGTGCTATGTATAATACTTCATATGTTGTTCAGCTATGTCATCTGAGTACAGCAATACCCCCGTATGTACCTTTGCCAGGTATATGTAGATATTGAAGGGGCACATTTAAAACACAGCCATTCCATTTTATTTCAAAGTTTAACTTTTTACGCTGTGTCCAGGTCCAATTTTGGAGTATTTTGGAGTAAGCATTTTTTCTGCCTTTTTGACTCACAAAGTGAGTTTGCACAGTATATTTTGCAAATCTTATGTGTGCTACGCAGTGGTGTATTTTGGATCTGTGCTGCCCTAGAACTCGGGCACCCCCTAATTTATATTTGCCTCACCCCTTCCTGTCAATGCCACAACTCTTCCTGTTAAAGTCTAACACACACACTTTGACTGACAGACACACACTCTAAGATACACTGACATACACACAAACACGGATTTGACACAATCTGACAGACACACACAATCACTGAATCACTCACAGACACACACTGACAGGCACACACAATCACTGACATACACACAATGACGCAGACGCACTAACTCACTCACTGACACACCCACTCACCCACTCACAGACACACACACTGACAGGCATACACAATCACTCAGACACACACACATTCATTCACAGATACACTCACTCACAGACACATACTTACAGACACACACAATCACTCAGACACACTTACACACAGACACACACACACAGACACCCTCACAGATACACACAATCACTCAGACACACAGGCTCCCTCACAGACACACACTGACAGACATACTCACTCTCACTCACAGACACACACAAGCACTCATATACACACTGACAGACATACACTCACTCACAGACACACACTGACAGACATATAGACACACTGACAGATATACAGATACAGACACACTGACAGACATACACACACACACTGACAGCCAACCAGACAGACACAGACACACAGACACGCCAACACTCACAGATTATTTTTTAATTTTAATTTAAATACACCCAGCCTCCATTTGGGAGGGATTTTTTACCTGGGATCCGGTGGAGCTGCTGGCCGGGCTGCTTGAGCAGGGAGGGAGGCAGGCGTGCAGGCAGTTGGGCGGCTAGCTGAATTCCAAGGTGGGCAGTGAGGGAGCGCCGATATGTGAGCTCTCTCTGCTCAGCTCGCTTGCGCGCTGCAGAGTGATGCCGGGACCCGGAATATGACTTCATATTCCGGCTCCCAGCATCACTCTGTGGTGCATGAGTGAGCTCACAAATCGGCGCTCCCTTGGAACTCAGCTAGCCGCCTGCCACCAGGTTAACATAGTATTTGCCTGGGCAGTTGGGGGGCGGCATTTTTTGCCACCCCCTGGAAAGTGCCGCCTAATTCAAATGCCTTGTTTGCCTCACGGCAAATACGTCACTTGCCTGGCGGCAAATACGTCACTGGTGCTACGGCTGTATAATAGTTCATAAGTTGCTCAGCTATGTCTTTTGAGTACAACAATACCCCCTTATGTACCTTTGCCAGGAATATGTGGATGTTGAGACATTTGAGACACAACCATTCAGTTTTTTTTCTAACTTTGAAGTTTTATGTTGTGTCCATGTTCCATTTCGGAGTAGTTTAGCTGGTTGGTTATTCAAACTTCCCCACAAACACGTACCATTTTTAAAGAATACACCTTGGGGTATTTCAAAATGTATATTTTTAACCTTAGCACGGGATCATTTTTTTTCTCTAGTTTGTTCCAGGTAGGCATTTGTAGGTGTAGGCATTTTTTAAAACTTGTTTTTAAATTATTTTACTCACTAATTAATGAAATAAATTGAACCCCTGAGGGTTAAAAAAAAAAAAGTTAACCGTCAGGGGTTAAAGGACCACTCTAGGCACCCAGACCACTTCAGCTTAATGAAGTGGTCTGGGTGCCAGGTCCAGCTAGGGTTAACCCATTTTTTAATAAACATAGCAGTTTCAGAGAAACTGCTATGTTTATTAATGGGTTAAGCCTTCCCCCTAATCCTCTAGTGGCTGTCTCATTGACGGCCACTAGAGGCGCTTGCGTGCTTCTCACTGTGATTTTCACAGTGAGAGCACGCAAGCGTCCATAGGAAAGCATTGTAAATGCTTTCCTATGCGACCGGCTGAATGCGCGCGCAGCTCTTGCCGCGCGTGCGCATTCAGCCGACGGGGCGGAACGGAGGAGGAGAGAAGGAAGAGAGCTCCCCGCCCAGCGCTGGAAAAAGGTAAGTTTTAAACCCCTTTCCCCTTTCCAGAGCCGGGCGGGAGGGGGTCCCTGAGGGTGGGGGCACCCTCAGGGCACTATAGTGCCAGGAAAACGAGTATGTTTTCCTGGCACTATAGTGGTCCTTTAAAAAAAAAATAATCAGATCACAGTAAAATGTAAGTCAATCACTAGCTCACAGTCCCAAAAAATGGCTTGAGAAGGGGGCGGAGCCGAACGCCGACCAAGATGGCCGCGTGAGTCCCGAGCTCCGTGCATGGCGGCGAGAACAACCGGCCCAACTTGACCACCCACCCCGAACATCCAGGCACAAACCCCGCAGGAAACATGTCCCACCACAAGGGAAAGGGGAAAGGCGACCGTTCGTCCTTTTTTGCCGCGAGGAACCAGCACAGGCCGTCGGCCGACCAGGTAGGCCTCCAAGATGGCGACAATGATTCAGGGGAAAGTCAGGACTCAAGCCCCCCCTTACCCACTACACAAGAGGGAGAGGGAAAAGTCACCCCAGCCCTAATACAAAACATGCTAGATGCCCAATCAAACAAGCTGTTGGCACATTTCCAAACCTCCATATCTGACCTGAAAAAATAAATTCAAGCCATTGGAGACAGGACAGAGCACCTAGAAAATAAATTGGAAACCCATGCAGCTGCACACAACACCATGCTCACTAAAATTAAACAACTGGAAGCACACATATCCTCACATGATAACAAACTGGCAGACCTTGAAGACAGGTCCCGCCGGAACAATCTGAGGCTCAGGGGCATCCCAGAATCTGTGGCAGTGGGGGACCTACAAGCATTCGCCACGAACCTGTTCCAGAACCTATGTCCTGACATACCAGCTCAAATGCTTCTCTTGGACCGCATACACAGAGTGGCTAAAGCAAAAGCAGCACCGGTATCTGCTCCCAGAGACGTGCTACTACGCGCACATTACCACCATATCAAGGAAGAGATACTCAGAGCCAGCAGAACAAACAAATCCCTAGCTGAAGTTTACAAGGACATTCAAATATTCGCTGATATATCCCCAGCAACATTAGCCACGCGGCGACTCTTCACCCCAGTGACAAACCGCCCTGAGAAAACACCAAATCCAATACAGATGGGGTTTCCCCACCAAACTGTTAATCATACGTAATGGACAGGCCACGGCAGTGCTCAGCCCAGAAGACGGCATACAACTCTTAAACAAATGGAATATACAGCCGGCAGATTCACCCCAAACACTTAACACCCTACCTCCTGAGTGGAAACGGGCGAAACGTTAACCGTTGCCCACAACACCCCACTGCAAACTATTGTTGCCGTTAACTACCATACTTTACAGATCTCCAAGAACTTTGATTTCCCCCCCAGAGGTCCCCTTGTGTGACCTGACCCACCCGCGCCATGGACCCCGCAGTCACTACAGGCAGCTACAATCAACACCCTCGAGGCTGTGGAGAGGGCTACAGAAACATTGAGGGGCATCCAGGGGCATCATGAAGGGACTACCCCTCACCCTACGCTGTCACATGTCAAGATCACCTTGGGAACGATCCCAAAAGACACTTATCAATACAAGCAACCACAGACCCGTCCCGGGACTACCACCAGTGAGGGGCATCACCGAGACACCCGACAGACGTCCACTCAGGTTAAATGGGACCGACTCAGTGACTGGAGAGAAAGGGTAGCATAGGGTCACAGAAGTTAGTGGGAGCAGGGAGCGGGGAGGGCAAACAGTAGGCCAAACACAAGCCCCAAGCATAGCACCCCCACCCCTACACTGGCTCCGATCTCACAACGACCGGGGACAAAAGATCACCTTCCACAGCCAGGGGACCTTTTAACCGCCCACTTGCAGCCAGGAACGAACCCTTAAAACTCCCCCCCAAACAACGTTATCCCCTGACTACTCCGACGAAATAGAGCAAATACATCTGAGGCGTGAGGATCCCAACAAGGGGGAAGCCTTTACTGGAGGACCCACATTAAGGGAAGGAGGGGATAAACACTCACCTAGGTGGGGACGGGGAGAGGAAGTTAGAGGAGACTTAGTCATAGAAAGCGGCCAACCATTGCAGTATCTTTTGGGGATTGTTTAAGGTTAAATCCTCATGTTAGAGGAAACCAATGTGTTATAATATGTACCTGTTACTAATGTTAATTTTATATGTCAAGTTGAGGCTCATACCACATTGTCTAGAAGTGCATAGATCCGCCTGTACGGAGCGTGGACACCCGAACCCATCAAGCCTAACCTCAACCCCGAAGGGAACTGGGTGACAAGCTCAGTACAGCCGAATCCAACTCTGTTCGCCGGAGGGCGATTAACTTTAACTCAATGGGGGATAGCCCCGAGTTAGTCCTGAGTGTTCGCCTATGCGACACTCAACACGACACCTTTCCTTTTCTAGCCTTTCATCTTCTTTTCTCCTTTCCTTTTTCTCCACAGGAGGTACGACGGACGAGGGGGGGTGGGAATCCCACGGATATACGGGTATGTTACTACACCACACTGTACACACACTATGCGGATAATATCACATAATGTTAAAGGGTTGAACACCCCGTCAAAACGTCATGCCCTCTACAAAGAAATAAAACAACTGCAGGGCGACATCATATGTTTGCAGGAAACACACTTCCGCAAATCTGACCCATGCCGCTTCGGCATCAAACAATTCCCATACCAATTCCACTCAACTTCAGACACTAAATCCAAAGGGGTATCCATCCTTATCAGCGCCAAGTATCTTTCTCCTTAATCAAAAAAATAGCTGACTCTAAGGGTCGCTTCTTAATAATCATAGCTCTGATCAACGACGTTACATACACAATAGGCAACATCTACGCCCCAAATGACCACCAAAGAGACTTCTTAACTAGAATCCTAGCCAAAATCGACAAACTACAACAGGGTTTCCTTATCCTAGGAGGAGATTTCAACTGTATCCAAGACCCTGTACTGGACTCATCCTCCGTCAAAACACCCACACGACTCAAAGCACTATCGAAATTAGCCAAACAACTAACCACACTTTTCCACTCCTACAATCTTTAGGATGTATGGAGGACCAAACACCCCCCAGACAGAGCATACACATACTACTCATCTGTACATAACTGTTACAGCAGAATAGATAGGTATTATGTAAAAGGCACACAACTAACACAGGTCTTGGAATGCGAGACTGGGAATATTGAATGGTCAGACCACGCCCCGATCATCCTCACGATAGCAGACAAATTTGCCTTCAAAAACAAACCTCCTTGGCGACTCAATGAATCGCTTCTCCAGACCCCCCATTTCACAGAAAACATGCAGACGGAAATTGACCAATACTTTAATGCTAATGCAACACCCATGATGTCCACAGAAACACTGTGGCAAGCCCACAAAGCTGTAGTAAGAGGCCTCTTCATAAAACAGGCTGCCCACGCAAAAAGAACCTCCCAAGCCAAACTCACAGAATGGAGCAAAGAACTCCAACACTTAAATACACAAAACCAAACAAAACCCTCCAAACACCTTAAGAAACAGATACTGCAGCTCCAATCCAAAATCCAAGAGGTACACCTGCACCGCACCAGCTTCATGCTGAAAAAACTGAAACTTACCCACTACACTCAGGGCAATAGAGCCGGAAAACTATTAGCCTCCACACTGAAAGAACAACAGACTCGCTCCCGGATACCACATCTACACTCTGACACAATTGGTAAGATACTCTCCCCAGGAGACATTAGTAACGAATTCGCCTCCTTTTACACCCAGCTCTATAACATCCGGAACGACCAGGACCAACACCACGCCACTACTGAGGAATCCACTACATACCTAGACCACATTAACACTACCACGTTGTCAGCAGACCAAAGGGAATCACTGGCCAAACCAATAACCGCAGAAGAAATTGAGCAGGTTATACAGAATCTCCCAGCCAACAAAACACCAGGCCCTGACGGACTGTCTAACATTTACTACAAAAAATTCCGTAAAAGCCTGACCCCCCACTTGCTAAAATTATTTAACGATGCAGTTCTCAGCTCCAAATTACCTCAAGACATGCTAGCGGCGACAATAATCACCCTGCCAAAACCAGGCAAACCCCCCACGCACTGTAAAAACTTCAGGCCCATATCCCTACTTAACTCAGATGCCAAGATATTCGCCAAAATAATAGCCAACAGAATGTCAGACGCTCTTACGACACTTATCCACTCAGACCAATCTGGCTTCGTAAAGGGGAGACAAGGCACAGATAACACTAGGAGAGTACTTGACATCATGCACTCCATGCAAAGACAACACACAAAAGGGATTCTAGTATCCCTTGACGCCGAAAAGGCATTTGACCGCCTTAGCTGGAACTTCCTCGAAGCAGTGCTGAAAAAATATGACTTCCCAGACGAATTCCTATCCGCAGTTAGGGCACTGTATAATGTACCCACAGCGAAAGTACTATACGGAGGCTTTCTCTCAGACTCCTTCACCATCACCAATGGGACGCGGCAGGGGTGTCCTCTGTCACCCCTGCTGTACGTCCTGGCCCTCGAACCACTCGCGACCCGAATTAGGGCCCACCCTGACATACAGGGAGTTCACATAGGAAGTACTGAACACAAACTCAGTCTATTCGCTGACGATGTTCTCCTCACCATCACACAACCAGACACCTCCATCAAAGCACTCACAGAGGTTTTGAAAGAATACAGCAGGCACTCATACTACAAGTTAAACGAGGCCAAAACACAAGCCATGACAATTAACCTAGACCACAAGACGACACACAACCTCAAAACGCACTACAATTTTGACTGGAGAAATGACCATGTGGTTTATCTGGGAATAAAACTAACAAAAAACCCGCTAAACCTAATCAAAGCCAATTACCTTAAAATAGCCTCCGACATCCGCACAAAACTGGACAATTGGAAAGGTAAATTTCTGTCCTGGCTGGGCCGCATAGCGGCCTTTAAAATGATGCTGCTCCCGAAGCTGCAGTTCTTGTTCCGATCCATACCAGTGGAAGTCCCGAAGACATACTTTATCCAATTGCAAAGACACATAGACAGGTTTATTAATGACAGACGCAAATCCCGCATCCCAAAGGCCACAGCCACTAGAAAACTAGGAGAAGGGGGAATAGGCAGACCAGACATCCTAGCTTACTACATAGCCACAATACTCAGCCACACCATCGCGGCACAAGATACAAAATACCAACCACCTTGGGTGGAGATTGAGTCCTACTGGTCCCTAGCAGAAGGGATCGCCTGTCTATTCTGGATACCTAAACCCCTGAGACCACAAATGCACAACATGCTACCCACCACGGCCCTAATGCTAAAGACATGGGACAATAAAAAAGACACGTTCTCCTCCTGGAGCCCAATATCGTTGGCTACCCCAATCAAATGTTTCAAATACTACATTCCCACCTTCGACAGCAGGGGATGGGAGGGCAAGGGAACAGTCTTTCTACACCAAGCATGGAGCGGGGAGAACTTGATCCCTTTCCCCCAACTCAACCTGCCGCTGAGCACACCCCAAATAAGTGGCCTGTCATACCTACAGCTACAATCCCTACTAAGAACCACCAACCAAACGAAACCCCTCCACCCACCCACAATACAAAACATGACCAATATAGAAAAAATGTGCGCAGGGCTACTACCAAAGAAAAAGGTCATAACAACCTGCTATGAGGCAATTTTGAAAGACGATAAACGACCAAAGCCTAAATACACCACAGACTGGGAGGTAGACATAGGACGTAAAATACCTGACGCCGCCTGGTCGGGAGCCTTTAAGATACACAAAAAATACACAAAATGCAACTCCCACGTAGAATTAATAAGGAAAATAGCCACCAGATGGTACCTAACACCAGCGAAGCTAGCACACATGTTCCCAAACACCTCTGACAAATGCTGGAGATGCAACACTGACAAGGGAACAATGCTACACATCTGGTGGGATTGCCCGTTAATCAAACCCTTCTGGGCGGAGATCGCCAAGCTAATGGGGGAAGTACTACACAAACCAATACGGGAATCAGTGGAATTCTTCCTACTGTTCATATTCCCCGACCTCATCTCAAGACAACAAGGGACTCTGGCATTCCACATACTGATAGCAGCGAACTTGCTTATAGCTAGGAAGTGGAAATCCACCACTGCCCCCCCCATAGGCGAAGTGATACAACAGGTATCTCTCAATGGCCAGTACGAAAAAATGGCCCATGAGAGCTCTGATAGACGCAATAAAATTCTAGACACATGGGAAAAATGGAATGAATGGGTGGAAGGGAAAAACCTTAGGGATGCGGCACAGGAGGCAACAACCTGGCGGCAAAGGGGTACTGTACCCACACCACTTGAAAAGCAGAACCCATAGGGACCACCACCTCCGTCCACTCTCCCCCCCCCCACCAACCTAGAAGACCCACGATGATATCACTCGTGCCTAAAACTAACCCTCCTCTCGCTACTCCTTTGCTAGTTTCCTTTCTCTCTCTCTCTCTCCTCTCTATAGGAGTCCTCACACCCAGCCCTAAGCTGGAACTTCCTTAAAACTCCTGGGGTCCACACAGTCGGACACAACACAGAATACCAAAGGCACATAAAGATGATGCTACCGCAGTCTTTAGAGACCTTATAGGTACGGAAAGACAAACGAGATAAGGGGCCAGCTACAGACAAACTACAAATTTAATGAGGCACGGAGTAAACTAGCTGGCGGCCCACAGAAAGCAATGACCATGCATATACAATTGTATAACTATATAATAATGTAACGTTAAGATAAAGAATGCACGCAACCAATGTAACAAAACATAGTGCTGATACACTGTTCGATTGTACTAACTAATGTGTCTTGTGCCTGTTTGGATTTCCGGAATAAAAAAGAAATAAAGAATTAAAAAAAAAATGGCTTGAGAAAAATACGTACCTGTGTTTTTCATGAATTCCCATATCCGACTTTCGTTTTGAAGATTTTCAAAAATCCCCAATCGGATTTTGGGGAGGGAGGGGGAAATAATGAAATGGTGCTGGAGAGGAGAGTTTGTTCAGGATTTAACCTCTAAAAGTAAACCAGCACCAGGAAACCGGTTCTAGTTGTAATAAAGAAAGAGGTTAAACTGTACCAGATTTCAGATTTATGGAATGTTTTTCCATGGGTTGTTGTATAGGTGGGGAGCTGAGTAGTAAATAATATAGATGATAGTTGTTGCTTAAACTCCTTTACTGTGTTAACCTCTACCACTTCAGCTGGAAGGCTATTCCATGCATCCACTACCCTCTCAGTAAAGTAATACTTCCTGATATTATTTTTAAACCTTTGCCCCCCTGTAGAAAGTGTTTGTTACACAATATTCATGATGCAATAAGTTCCACTCACTCTCTAGCAAAAAGCATACTGTATTATACACTGGACTTTGAACAGATTATCATAGGCAATATTCCAGGAAATGGGACACACCTAAAAGCACAGCAAACTGCCTTTCAGTCAAAGAATAGCTGAATCATGCAATCATCATATACTTGATTGATGTCAGATATTGTGCTCCTCTCTCAATCTGTTCAAGCAATTATTAAGAGCATAAACAGAAATATCCTAAGGTTGGAGCATTCTGTAAAGGACGCCTGTGGCAGACCGCCTGGTGCCCCAAATGGGTACCTCCGCCAATCACACTTCCCAGTGCTCACCGAGTACCATAAGCACTGTAGTCCTCTTGTAGCGGACGTCCTGGTAACCCGACCGGTTACCCCTGCTAAAGCCTTCCTTCAGCCATTCAGGAACCCTTACAACAAGCAGGCATCCATTTCCCCCCCCCCCCAGTAACTGGACAAAATACAGCTCTGGAGGTTACAACACTGACAATCCTTTATTGGTACACACATCTTTTAAAACCCCCTCTTCCTCCTTCAGTACACTTTCCTTTGTCCCAGGCAGGAGAAGGGGGATGGGTAACAGATAACCATCTCCCGCTCTGGGAGATACCAACAGGACACAGTTGCATACATTAAAACCTATTACGAACAGTAAAACACATTACATATATGGGGGAACATTTAGGGGCTCCGTGCCCTGGGAAGGGCATAAAACACATAAAGCACATATTCCTGGATAGCCCCCGGTCCCATCTAGGATCCCTGCAAATAGCGAGGCTATTGTATGTACAGAGCCCGAGAAATCACTGTCTAAAGTCTAGGGCTTGAGGCTCTGTACATCCCCGAAATTAGTTCAATAGAGTTGCTTGTTTTAGTCCTGTGAATTAAAACTTCGTGCCTAAACAAATCATCAACCAATCAGTTGTAAGGCGCAAAAACAATTTGTGCCAATCAGCGCTCAGGGAGGAGAGGGGTTTCGCTGCCCAATCAGAAGACAGGGGTATGAAACTTTGTTTGAAAGGGCGTTCCTTCTCTGATTGGTCGCCTTGCGCCTCGCAGCGACCAATCAGCGCTCACTCGTGCCGACCAATCAGCAGAATGGCGCAAATCCAGTTTGAATGGGCGCTCCTTCTCCCATTGGTCGGCACGGACTTCCAGGCGGCCAGCGGGACCCCTGTGGCTGTGTAGCAGACTCACAGTTCCAGCGATTCTGCTGGGGCTTGCACCTCTCTCTGGGGCTACCTCCACTTAGGTAGCAATAAAGAGAGCGCTCCTTGGGCTGCTCCGAGCCTGGCTTTGCAGCTCTCGGGTAGGGAAGTAGTGATTACAGCTCCGTTAAGAGCAGATAGGGTGATGCCCGACACGGGGACCTGAGACAGTGTCTCCTGGTTGGCGTTCGGCTATACAAACCGGCGGGCACCCAGGGAAGCATTCGGTAATGATTTTCTTTGTGGTTTCAGAACATTCTAATGAGCGTTCTAAATGGGAAATCAGGGTGGTCCCTGTTTGGGAACAGGCAAAATACATTAAATATATACAGATACACGAAAAAACACAGAGGGACTACACTATACAATGGGAAAACACACAAATAAGCAGTTGGCATGGTACTTAGTGGTGGTGGCCTGCTACACCCATTAGATGCCACAGCTTGGCTGGGGTCTCGCCATCCCTTCCCACCCCAGACCAACACCTAGATCCAGCTCCCAGTATGAAGACCTCTCCTTCAAGTATAGTAGTCCAAAGAGCTGTATAGCAATCCCAACCACACATGAGCCAAGGCTTAATGCTGGGAAGTAGTCTGTTTATTAGAGGCCACACATGGCCTTTTATGCATACCCCATGCTAAGGGTTTCCTATACAAAACAACAAGGTAATCCCTCCCCTCTGCCTGAGAGATAATAGAGTCAGGAACTGTCTCACCTGTCTCACTCATCTCCAGGCACAGAAAACACACATTTTATAGACACCTCAAGCGTACCCCCAAAACACATAAAAACACCACCAGTTACATCCCCTGATAGCCCTGATCTGGGTGACCAACATATCCAAAAATCACTTCAGGAGCCCGTGGCTTTCACCACTACGCCTAACATTCCTTTTTTTTTGGTAAATGAGCCTTCTGTAGCTAACAGACTACTTTCTGCCATTATATATGGTCAGGGCCATAACCTGGGCTGCTTCCACCATCACCAACATTAAGTGATATCATCAAGAATGTTGCATAAAAAAGAGGCTATAGTTGATAAATATCACTGGAGCCCTGTTGGGGAAGTATGTAAAAAAGGATAACCCATAGGTTTCAACCTATGTGGCTAATTTTTTTTTAGTAGAGCCTCCAGATGAGAGTCCCAAAATCAACTTTCTGATTTTTATTAGAATCTGCCCCAATATCTTTTGATCTTTTGTCACATCATCTTTGAAAAATCTTATTTAATGCCTTCGCTTCAGCGCCTGCCTGATCCTTGAACTGCCTTGCTTAAATTGTAGTACCATGTTTCTAGTCTAAAGTAATTATAAGGGGGCTAAATGGGAAATACTAGAGAAAAAGGCTATGGGTAAACTGTTCTAAAGGGAAAGTGGAAAAGTAATGAATAGAATAGGCTGGAGTGGTAAGAAGCAAGATCTAAAGCACCATTCGCGCAACATCATACCAGATGTAAAAAACCTGTGTTTACCTTTAGTTTAGTCTATCATACAGGATGCATCCAATGTCGTAATCATAATGCTAACCAATAAGGATGTATCACCACCTATTTAAATCCACATCACATACAGACCATTGCCCTTTCATTGTTTCTGTTCTGGAATCCGAGAGTTCCCTTTGATCCATTTATTAGTATGTGACCTGGCAAGTCCTCTATTATTCTCTTCTCTATCAACTTGACCTTGGCTTACTTCTTGTTTCCTGTAATACTCTATATACCCTTGACCTTGACTTATTTCTTGTTGCATGTGATATTCTATATACCTTTGACCTTGGCTTACTTCTTGTTTCTGTGATACTCTATATATCCTTGACCTTGGCTTACTTCTTGTTTCCTGTGATACTCTATATACCCTTGACCTTGGCTTACTTCTTGTTTCCTGTGATACTCTATATACCCTTGACCTTGACTTATTTCTTGTTGCATGTGATATTCTATATACCTTTGACCTTGGCTTACTTCTTGTTTCTGTGATACTCTTTTTCCCCCTTGACCTTGGCTTACTTCTTGTTTCCTGTGATACTCTATATATCCTTGACCTTGGCTTACTTCTTGTTTCCTGTAATACTTTATATACCCTTGACATTGTCTTATTTTGTGTTTCTTGTGATACTCAATATTTCCTTGAACGTGGCTTATTTCTTGTTTCCTGTGACAACACAAGAGTACATTTGCCTGATTTTAGAGCATATCTGCCTTATTTTATGCATTTTTTCCTATCTTGGCATAGTGTTCAGCAAGTCCACTGTATGGATTCATAATACGCACCTTTCCGGCATACTTTATGTTTTGGATGGTGTTTGCCTAAATTCAGCTTGTTAGGGCTGTATACTGTCCTGACACCACTTAAGCACCTCATACCATGAGCTAATTTCCCTATACTTCTCTTTCCAACTTCTCTTTTTAAAAGACAGTTAAATATTATATCAACATGCAGCAGCCTGTCTAGTAGTTGAGTGTGGGACGTTGTTTGAAGTCCAGGTCACTTCTAGCAGTCATAATGCACGTAGACAGATAGAGTAGCTGAATGTGACATCACATACTGCTGCTCTGTTTATAGGGCTCATGAGGCAACAGAACATTGATTGATGTTCTCTATCACCAGGAGAGAATTAACATATGGAGAAAGTATAGGTAACCAATTTTCCTGATCACCTACATGTTCTCTGTTGTAGAATACCTCAAGACCTCTTGGATGTCTTCATCTGAGCTAACCTATTCTTTCTTCAACCTCTGAGCCAGTCTCCACTCCACCATATTTCTGATTGCTTAGTTCCTCTCTAATTTGCCATTAATACAATAAATAATGTTCTGAAAAAGACACTACTTACCTTTCAACCTTGTAGACCATAATCATTAAGACACAGTGACGAAATTGTAAAAATGTGTTTTATTTTGGTATATATATATAAAACATTTCATGTAGCAGATGTCAACACATACTATATTTCGGCATGTTGCAGCCTTCTGTGCACATATAGGGTGATGTAATGAACAAGAAAATAAAACCTGTGGTATAAAATATGTACAGAATATACATAATGAAAGACTAATATGACAGTTATAAAGTAATGTGTGGATTATGTTCTTCATCAGAAAATGTCACATGTACCACAAGACAATACATTCTCTTCATTGAAAGACTTACCACTTACTCGGAGCACCTGCTGCCATTTTATGTAGATATGCAAAAAAGTGAGGTACACATATGACAACACATTTTTTACTAATCAAGTATTTGACTTATAGATTTTAAGACCCCACTGGAGGAATGAAGGCAAACTGATAATACTAAATATGTGCAAACCATAATGTCACACACAGAGCCATCCTAAAAAAACAAACATTAGCATGCTACCAAAGCTTGCATTTTGTCCCCATGTCAAGTGGTTCATACATAATGCTTCAAAATAATTTGCAATGGACTAGGACTTTTAAAAAAGACAGTATTTGCAAAGATTAACTTCCGAAAAGCTTTCGAGAGAAACTATTGATATTGACACCTTTACTCGGGTGAATACAGCTGGAGAGGTAAGTAAGCAACTTATCTTAAGTGTTCTAAGTTCTAAGTTCCTGTCCCATGACCAATTTGGTCCACTCATGCATTAACAAAGAAATCTGTATGAGCACATACGCTCTTTGCATTTTCTCTACTAGAGCTGTATGTATGCATGAACCATTTATTTATTAATTGACATTTGTTGCCAAGGGCTGCCTGCCATAGAATGTAAAAAAAAAATAATTAAACTATAAAGAATTTTAAAACTATTTTAGCACAACCAACATTTAGTCAGCTGTTTGGTTGTGCTAAAATCAGGGAAGTAGCTAATGCTTTTTGAAGATGGAACAAAGGGAGGCGATAAAGGAACTAAGGAATAATACCTTGACAATAATTTTCTTAAGCCATAAAACACGTGACTAAGGTTACAGTATAAATAATACATTTTATGTCTGTAAATCAACCACAGCATGCAGAAGCTGTTAAAGGCAGACATTGAAGTCCCAACAACAGCTCTGTTTTCACATATAAACATGCTTATTTAATGCAAATTAGTATTATAGAATTTATATTCAACTGCATATATAACACTGCAAAGAGAAGTTTGGGGAATTACTGTGAAGCAATTCATAGAAAGTGAGTATTACTAATTGACCATGATTAAAAAGTAATTTGTTAAATATTATCATGGGTAATGAGGCTTATCAAGCAAATAACAGGTTAAGTTAGTCTAATAAATTTTAGCGCTCTAAAAAACTATGTCCCCGAGCAAGATTTGTTACATTTCATGAATGTTTGTATAACTAATTTCCTTTACAATTCATAATATTAGACTCAACATTCTTCACTACAAAATGTAGTCCCGGTCATGGTGTTTGGTTGGCATGAGTCATGGTAAAATGGAAAAATCTTGTATCCTGCGTTTGGGATCTACTCAGTATATTCATAGCCCGGCACAATTATTTAAATCATCCTGTTATCAGGTCATGCAATGTGAAGAGGATAAATAATTTGCAGAAAAGAATGTTACATAACATCATATTATAGTCGATGGAGCTTACAATTTTATAGTTAACACCTATATGGGATGTTATTGTGAATTTGGAAATAAAGAAAAGTTAATCTCAAGGCATTCCTTGAACACGACGTTGACACACATGGTATATAGACACAAAGCGTATATTATGATTTTAACCTACATGCACAAGGAAAGGGCACCTTCCAATATAATATTAAATAGTGAAGCACTCTATTCTGTTTTATGTTACATTAAATTAAGGATATCACTGATATGTTAAACCACATGAATGTGATTTCAATAAAACAAAGCAAACTACCATTTAATACCTTAACTATATGATATCTGGATTTGTCAATGAGGTTTCTAGTGCCTTTTGATAACTTAACATTTAGAACAAGTGCATTTATGCAAAATCTCAGGACGTTGTCTTTTATACTTGCACAAGTCGCTTATTTGCTTTAAAATATTAATACATAGTTAAACGAATATGATTGACGTTTTTTTTTGCCAAAATGTCACATGTAATCTTGGCAATTAAGCATTTGTACTTATTTAAAGAAAAAAAAAAAAAAGGTTATCGTTTTTCAATATGAACATTTAACACCTTAATAATAATAAAAAAATAATAAAAAACAATCTAAAAAATATAAATGTATATTTTCCTGTCATATTTGAGTTGGAAATGTATTGATGGCGGCACTTTGCGCTAAGACATGGGTCAAGCTCAACGAAGGCTATTTATTCATTTTTCTTTTTTTCTGGTTCCTTCATATATGCCTTAATGAAGAAACTGCAAAAGAGTATTAGGTAACTCAGGTACATCATGCTTGACCAGAATATATTTTCCGTTGTACTTTTGCAACCCCCATCCTGTTTCCAGTGATATACCAGGCTGTTCACCACAATGCCCATGAACATCTGCAAGATCTGGGTGATGGTGATAAACATGGCACAAGGACGTGGAACACGGATCCCAGCTGCCCTTAAAGTGTAGTACGAATACATGAAAGCATGGACAGTGAAATTCATGGTCATGAACCATCCTCCTCCAGCAACTGTGTCCTTGTAGGTGTACCAGGTGTAAAGCAGGACTGTGATGTGGTGATACCAATGTAGGAAGATCAGCTTTTGTTTGCGCAGAACAATAAACAAAGTGTCACCTGTTAAAGAAGGCGATAAAGAGTGAAACCAGAAATCTATTTGGAAATACAATTGTATAAAACATGTTTTAGGTATCAGTATAAACAGATAACCAGTTGAACTGTATAAAAGCATACTCTAGGCACCGGTATAAAGAGATAAGCAGTTTGCATATTCCACTTATAATGATAACAACAAATAATCATTATATAATAAAATAAATTACTAAGAAAATTTAAATGGAAAAGGCAAAGCCAGCCAAATAATCCAGGCACAGATTAGCAATCCAAAACACAAGACTCCATGAAGAAAAGGCCCATACTTATATCGGCATGCTTCCAAAGTTTACCACTGTTTGGCCAAGAGGGGACAACTACAATTCATTACCCAACAGTGGCGAGTGAGAGTCGGGGATCCAGCATCATCCCTCCCCCTGTTTTCCCTTGTCCCCCCTCCCATATCTGCTTGTTCAGTTTCCTTTGTGAGGCCCCAAAATGTACGCAAAAACTGACTACTAGTATTGTCTTAAATTCATAATTTCAGCAACATTGTAATGTACCTGTGCTGTTACCTGTAAACCTTGACCCAAATTCAATAAACACGAGATACTTAAAACATAATAAAATTTATAAAATGAGAGTGATTGGTACGGTAGGAAGTCTCAGTGCTTCATTTTAATTTTGGTTTCATTACACCCTGTGCAAACTGAAGGCAAATGCTAACTTTGAAAAAGAGTTGAAAGGGCAGAAACAGAATAGACATACAGGTTTGTCTACATTCCAAAAAATCCAGCTCCTTCTCTGATTGCAGTACACCCACATTAAGCAAATTATTGCAGTCAGTGAAGGCAGGAATGTAAAGTATCTGTGTAAAGTCACGTACTGTAGGCCCCACTGACAAATATATGATCAGAGTTCCTACTTAATAATAAATGGTCACATATAAAATGTATATTATATTTATTTAGTTTGGTTATGTATCGTCTCATTGTTTTGTAGGAGCAATGATCTATTAACAATATGTAAGGTGTATGTAGGAGAAGGATATAATCCCACCTGAAGTTGTGGCCATTAGACTTGTGCATGGAGGAAAAAAAAATGTTTGGCTCATTTATATGTCTGTATGGCACTTCAGTATAGTATCCCTTTAAATGCAGTTACATTAATAATGTGTACAATACATGGCTTTGCAGCCTGCTCTTGCTGCCTGCGAAGAATCACCGTAGTTTACTTATTATTCTTTCCAATGTACTCAGCGGTTTCAGGAATGCGTTCATAAAATTTTTCTATATTTTAGCCAAAGAAGCTATGTCATGCAAGTCACTGTAGATATGCAAAAGGCCAAAATGTTTATTGGCATATGAGTCCTTGACAGAGAAATGTATTTATTTGTGCAGTAACAACCATCATTGGAGCAGGAATTAGGAAAGGGAACTTATGTTTTATTTAATGGAAACTAAAAGTTGGTCTATGTATACAGGGATTAAGGATGTATGGGAGGGATTATTGTTTAGAATATTATAGTTATGGATGTGACTGGTCCCCAATACATTTTATTTTTATATATACTTTTATTTGGAATATTCAAGAGTTTTAGAATGGAAAGCACAAAGTCACTAGGGTAAAAAAATAGAAATGTTCACATCAGTATTTTTTACATTACAGGAAAGAAGAAAAGAGGAAATAGCAATAAAAAAAGGAAAAGGGTAAAAAAAAAAAAAGAATATAAAATTAAGTTGAAAATCCACTGGCAACATTTAACTCCTGTATCTGATTTTTTTTTATTTATTTTTTTTATTAGTAATTACTTGATTATTACCCTATCACTGTTCCACCCATCTGTCAAACTGTCTCACATTTATCAGTTAAAACCTCCTCTCGCACACATTCTTTGTACACTTAGCTACATTCATTTCAGATATATTATGCAAAGAGTTGCAGTGGGCAAGGCACAGTCAATCCTGCTTTAGAAAACTAAGATATATCTTAATACCTGTAGAAATTCTTTGTAACTAACGTTATTAGAATTCATAAATCTCTGAACTGTATTTGTCTGTAGGGAGTGAAGGTAACTCTAGCAGTTGATTAAATGTAGTTTAGCAAATGGTGCTTTTGTTTTTAGCTCAGTGAAGGTTAGCCATTGCTTATACTATATTTACTTAGAATATGTTGTATTTTATGTTGTGGTATGATGTGGATTGGAGTGATTATCTAAGATTGCTAAGATTGTGGGCCTACGAGCATCATAATTTCTGAGCGTATACACGGAATTACCAATATACATAATTCTTTAGCTTGTGAGCTTGTTTTGGTAGGGCCCGCTTCACCTACTCTTCATGCATGTTACATGATTTATTAGAAATAAATGTTTGTAGGCAGAAGATTACAGAGTCTGTATACATATATGTGGCTACTTCAGAAGATGCTGATGGCAATGCACAGAAACACTGTATACGTTATATTGCTGCGGTCCTTGTCCCAGTAAATCATTTCAATTTTATTTACAGCGGCAAGAGGAAACTGTGTTGTTTTAAACTGGAGGATCTAAGAGTTCCTCTTAAAACCATTTTAAAAAAGCCATTCTTTAGTGCACAAAGAGATGCTAGGGCAGGGGTAGGCCAGTGTTGATTTTGTCGACTAACAATTTTAGTCTAGACTAAAACTAAAACAATTCAAATGACTAAAATATGACTAAAACTAAAATGGCTTTTTATTTAAAATACCATGACTAAAACTAAATGGAAAATTGCAGCTAAAATTAATATTGCACAGACGGGCTGTGGAATGAGCAAAAGAGACACCTAGGGGGGCCGGGGACACACAAAGAGACACAGAGGAGCTGGGGCAAAAGAGACAGATAGAGGCTTTAACTATACCCATTAGATTTTAGTCTTGTCGACTTTAGTCTTCTGGAGATTTAGTCAATTAAGACTAGACTAAAGCTAAAAAATTCAGATGACTACAATACAGCTAAAATTAAAATGGCGTTTTAGTCAAATGACTAAACCTAAATTTAAATTTGTCGCCAAAATTAATACTGGGGTAGGCAACTTTTAGTAGCGCTGTGTCAAAACAAGATCTTGAATTCCTGGCCTATTTTATTTTAAATGAGTGGTATGTTTGTTGCCATATTGTGCTTGCATAATATATGGGTGCTGCAGTTGCTTTGTAACATTGTATTTGTGTGTATGTGCGCTGTTATTTAGCATTCGCTTCATGAGTAGTTTGTGGTAAAATTAATTAATGTATCCTTCTTCAAGGCAAGAAGTAACAAAAAAATATTTAAACTTACCAAGTTCTGGGACTTTACTTAAGACAAATGCATAAGCCCAAAATTTGCTAACAGGTCCACTGTAAAATCCACTGTCACACACAGATTCCTTGAAACCACTGGCGATAAGTACATTCCCCAAATACCAGCTGGTTCGGATTGCCCCAATAATACTGTAAATGGAAGACACGTTTGCAATTAGTAAATAGCTCATTAATAGGAATGCAGCTGGATATGGTGTGTGAATATTACTTTCTCAAACTAGTACAATGTGAACATGGAGAGCACTTACTCAAATTAGGGGGCTTGGTTTGATATTATGTTTACTTATCCATGTATTTTTTTTTTCAATCAAATATGCAATATATAGTGTGAAAAATTAAATTACATGTAGAAATTCACAATGTTTATCCTGCAGCCTGGCGCCGCCATCTTGGCTCCCTGTCAATCATTGTTATAAACTCTGTCCTTTACACCTGGTGGTCAACATAGAGAATGCATACAGAGAAGAGCAGACATGAAATAGTGTTTCTTTGTCTGCTTTTCATTTACAGTGTGTGCCCTGGTTTTGACGTTTTACAACTGGTTTAAAATGTTGTTTGTGAAATCTTTAATATACATTTAAAAAAAAAAAGGAATAGCATTTAATGAAAGAAAGGTTAACACGCATTATGGGTGATTTTCAGTGGTTTATTTAGTTGTATAAATTCAAGATAGGTATAGTTCCTTTTTAAGCAAAGCATGCAAACAAAGTGACAAAGGTGTTAGGAAACAAAAACCCCTGGATACAACAAACAGCAGAATTGATATTACACAGAACAATGACTTGGTGTCAAATATCACAGTAACTAAGTCTCGTTATCTGAAACATATGACATATTGTGTTACTGATAAAACAACCAGAGCCAAACTAGCTTTCTGGCACAAGTGAGAATTCAGGGATCGGTAGGCTCATGCCCTATTCAATAAGCTATTGAGTAGAGCGTCAGGACAAATGTTCAAGAACGTAAGATACATATTTGGGCGAGGGGAAGGAGGACTTGACTGAGAGAAGAGAAATAATAAAATTGCATCAAAAACTGTGGGGGAAAAAAATGCACACTTAAAATTTTTTTAGGGATTTGTGAGGGTGAAGATACAAGGGGAGAAATGATTGATCTCATGAGCTTGCACAATCGGTTTAGCTTAAAGGAACATGTATATCTAAAGCTATAGTGTACCCCTACCTATTTAGCCATCGCGCTCCTCCATTGTGAGAGTTTTAAAGATAAGTTTTGCTCACTATTCTTCCCTCGTCACACTGGTCTCACTGTGGCCACTCTGCCGCCCTGGCTGAGGTCATAAAGATTGATGATCTCAGCCAATCCAATGTTTTCCCATAGGGAAGTATTGAGAGGCTAATTGATGTGCTGAGCCAATAAAATGCTCTCTAGAATTTTGATTTAGTTCACAAATGAAGCGCCTCACAAGGGAAGCAACTCTAGTAATACTAGAGGTATTTCTACCACTGAAATGGAAGGGGGTTTAAAACTAGAAGACCGCTGTACCCAGACCACTTCACTGAGATAAAGTATTCTGGATGTCTTTAGTGGTCCTTTAATTTCATATTCTAAGGATAAATTAGCGGATTGAAATAGCCAGATTATAGCTACAGATAAGAAATCACATGCTATTGTAAATAATATGCCTACATTATAATAATACCCACATGACTAATTTATGGTCTGAAATGCATAAGCAAATGATGCATCATAAAATATAAGAACTGCAACATGTGCTCTTACTTTATTTAACCCCTTAAGGACACATGACATGATTCTCTTTTATTCCAGAAGTTTGGTCCTTAAGGGGTTAAACAACCACATGCTAATAACTAACAATGATATTAAGCAAACATACTAGTTGGTCTTATGTTGTCATTATTTATTTATTTTTCTTCATCATTCCTTACAATATTGACTAATTGCACTGGTCTACCTGTCTGTGCGTAGGATGTTGGAGTATGTGACGTTTTTTCTTCTGAAAAGTAATCAGTGGTAGTTTTACCTCTCCGAGCGTAATAATGTACATGTACAAATTGTGTTTTTATAGTGGTTTGTACACAGGTTTATTTTCCTCCTTCCTGATAGGTGTGTGCCTCCTCTCATTCCCCAACTGTGGCATGCTCACCTACTCCCCAAACCCTATCACACTTACCCAACGGATGCCTGTGTATGTATCTGTGTGTCAATTTGTAAAAGTACCAGTTGGTGTATCTCTGTGTATGTGTCAGTGTGTGTAGCTTTGTGTCTGTGTATGTGCATGTCTGTTGCTGTTTCTGTCTGTGTATGTGTGTAACAGTGTAAACACTACACACAAATTCATGCCTGCATTCAAAAGCCAACATTCACACACACATACAAATTCTACATACACACACACACACACACTCACACAGAAACATATAGATTTTTGTACATACTAGAAAAAGTTTATATTTTCTGTACAGCATGTTGTTCAGGTGCAACACAAATCAAAGCCAGGTAAGGATATCTATTGCGCACAAAATAAAAGAATTTGAGAAAAATAAAATTGTGAGGCAAAAATTCAAAGAAAAGTTACCAAAGTTGCTGTTACAAATAGCTTCCTCCAATGTGTATGTACATTATTAACTAACTCAGTGTTTGTCCAATGCTTTAACAGGCATGGCCTCGGAGCATTCAGAGGCACATGCCTGAAGTTCACGCCTTATGATATATATTACATTGTACACAATAGAGCCAACAAGCTTTTAAAACAGACTTTGAACTGCACATACAGTATTGATGAATTCATCCATCACACAGGCCAACTGTTGAACAGTCCTATAGTACAGTAACCCATTATCTGATGTTAATGTATCATTTAAAGAACATTGAAGCGCGAAAAGGTATAATAATTTGCCTCTTTTGCTTTTTCAATTAACATTGAAAATTTATTTTCTGTCTGTTATGGCTCAAATTAATTATCTAGGTTTGCATGAAAACACTTACCTGAAAACAGCAAGAGTAAACGACCAAAGGACGAGCGGTCTCCGTAGTTCAAATCTTTTTCGCTCTTTCATGACCCGTTGACCACCAAATATCAAAGCAACATAGAGAAAGGAAAAGAAGAATGACTTGCTCCTGCAAGAGATAAAATAAATCCCAGTCAGCATCCATCCATAACTGAATAGGTTACACATTACCTGCCATTCTGATATCAATAGATGGTTTTTAGTATAAAATTTGTCTGCATAAGACACTGCTTAAAGCCATCCCAAATCGTTTAAATTAAAAAACATGCCCATTGTAATATTTAGAACACACTTATAATACGGTAACACTAATTTTCTGCAAGTGCAGTTCATCACAGCATGTTCTTCTGATCTTGAATTAATTTTTACTTCTAATTCTAACTTTTACCTGCTTCCATTTCTGACCTTGGTTTCGCACCCTGACCATCTATTTTTACCTGGTTCTAATAGATTTGGGAGCCAAATTTAAGTATCTTTTCATCCTACTTCTACTCACAACCACTACCTCTATTTCCTCTCTCCTTATCCACTTATACCGCCACCACAGAAACTACCTCATGTAGATACACCAGACTTAAACACAGACATCCCTGGGACACATACACGTGCGTGGTGGGAGACGTGGCCACAATATAGGTTCCTACTAGCTCAATCGCCTGAGAACCCTAATTTGGAATACGCACCCTTCACGGGTCACTATAGCATGCCAAAATATCGTACTTTTTTGAGTATAGTTATTGTTGCTCACATTCTAAATGGGGAGAACTTCGGTCACGCCATAATCCTACAGTGAGCATGGCCTGAATGAAGGTAATATCCATCTCAAATCCAATGGCTTAAGGAAGCTAGTTCTACCTCGGGGTGCATTTTCACTACAGCATACTGGGTTGAGGAGTCTTTTTATACCTTAGCCCTATACTGTCAGTACCACACGTTTGAAGTTATATATTGTAAGGAATCTGTGCATTTTGTCATACTGCAGTTATATACGTGGGAGCCTGCGTGCTCCTCCTTATCTTTACTATCTTACTTATTCAATCACAAGACATTTTTGTAAATAAAAGAATTACAAGAAAAAAAAAAAGTATCTTATTATTATCGTTCGCAAAATTCACGCCTCTGATGGCTGTCAGACTGACAGACACTTGACGCAGAGGTAGGCAGCCCTTGGCACTGCAAATGTTGCGGAGTACATTTCCCCTGATGCTTTGCAATCATTATGGCTGCAGGAGCTTTATGGGACATGTAGTCCAAAACATCTGGAGTGCTGAAGGTTGCCCACCCTTACATTAGAGGCTCTTTAGACTAAATTAGGTTTAGTAACTGAATCTATTTTACTTCCAGCTTTAGGATGCAAAGTATGCTGATGCTGTAGGTTGGGCATGTAGACCTCCCAACTGTCCCTACTCGATAGGGAACTGTGCCCAGCCAGCTGAGGGTACTAGGACCACGAGGAAAGCGCTGCTGGTCCGTCCTTATTTGGACTGAGCAGAAGACTGGCAGTCAGACTGGTGTACATTCTTTCAAGGCTTACTTGCCCCTTACGTGGTAGACTTACCCACTTTCCAGAAAGGTCAGTGTCTGGGATCTGCCAACCCCCATCCTGATGACACAGGTTGGGATATATGTATGTGCATCTATAAGAAGAATTAGATTTGGTGTTTTTTCAGAATGGCAAGCGCCATATGCCCAGAATGTTTCACTATGAAAAGTATTTGATTGAAAAAAGGAATTAATTTTGATAACCTTGGCACAGGAGGATTGGGCTGCAGTGAGGAGTCTGTCTTGGCACTGGATTGCAGATAAGTTTAAGGGGGATTTAAAAAGATGTTTTTTTTTAAGGGGACTAAAAGAATAAAAAAATATATATTTTTAGTAGACCATTCCTTTAATAAAATATTCGCAGAATGAAAATAATAATGAGAAAGCCTGAATTATTCTAATCTAACCTTTGTATCAGGAAGCCAACATAGGTTATGCAATAGCATATTATATTACCTTATGTGTGCTTTGGGTGTGTATATCATACAAATGGAAAAAATCAGGAATGTCATTCAACCACTAGTACTGTTGCTCAATAGTCTAACTGACTGCTAATTCAGTAATACATAAGATGTATTTTGATTCTAAAGCATAGAACCGCTTCTGATATGATGAACAGGCTGTGCAATAAAAAAAGTGAACCTCCTACCCCTACCCCCGTGCTCTTGCAAACAGAATTTAGTACTGTCACGTATCCTTCATATCTATGTGGCAAAAACTGAGATAATTACCTTCCGAAGATTGAGGGGAGTGCCGCTTGGTGGTCTTTGCTATACACGCCTTCTAATTTTAGCAATTTTTAATAGTCCAATTCTAGTTAAAGGGACATGCATCAGTTTAAGACAACTGTCTCATTCAAAAGCTTTGGCTTTGAATGAGACAGTTGCCTCACTCTGCAGCCTGAAAACAAAGCAGGTACCTGCTTATTATTTCTTTATGCTTTCCACATCCACTTCAGATGGGACACTGATCTAACCAATCAGTGTCCTATCCTTAGGTATGTTCAAAAAGTCTCATGCTCAGTCTAGAGCATGCCTGACAGATTTACTGTCACGGAGTATAACCCTAACACGCAGAGTTTAGGATATCAAGGAACGGACTAATTAAATATAAACATCTTACCCAGCCTTAGAGTGGCCAGACTTAACGTTAGACAGAGTAAAGCGTAGTAAAAATACAAGCCGAGGTCAGGGTAACAGAGAGACAGCGAAAACGAGAACTAGCCAGAGTCAGGTACATAGTAATCAGAAGGGCGTGTGTGTGTCTGTTAGTGAGTGTGTCTGTTAGTGAGTGTGTGAGTTTGTCTGTTAGTGAGTGTGTCTGTTAGTGAGTGTGTGAGTGTGTCTGTTAGTGAGTGTGTCTGTTAGTGAGTGTGTGTGTGTCTGACTGTTAGTGAGTGTGTGCTTGCCTGTGAGTGTGTGTCTGTTAGTGAGTGTGTTTGTTTGTGTGTGTGTATGTTTGCCTGTGAGTGAGTGTGTGTGTGTCTGTGTGTGTCAGTGAGTGTGTGTTTCTGTTAGCTAGTGTATGCGTATCTTTCAGTGTGTGTGTGCGTGTGTGTGTATTTAGAAGGCGGGGCGGGGGGAAAGGATGGGTGGGGGGGGGCGCCTAAGTTTTGTCCTGTCTAGGGCAGCACAAAACCAGGATACACCACTGCCTCCACCCCAAAAGGTGGGCCAATGGGAGCCGACCTCAAGGCTCCCATTTCCCCTTTAAGAACATGCTCATGACGCGAGCAGCGTTCCCAATACTGTATGGGCCACATGCCCGATCAGACTGCTCAGTGCGCATGGCCGCCAGGAGTATATGAGCCGCCTGAGGACCCCTGTTATATATGAGCCGCCAATGCCGCCCACCCAGCAGCCACTGGACCACCAGGGAGATAAAGAACCCCTCCCCCCCAGCACTCCCAAAGGTAAGGAGGCTGGGGGGGGCTTAAAAAAAATAAATGTGTTAATATGAGTGAGTGTATGTCTGTTAGTGTGTGTGAGTGTGTCTGTTAGTGAGTGTGTCTGTTAGTGTGAGTGTGTGTGTGTATGTTAGTGAGTGTGTCTGTTAGTGAGTGTGTGTGTCTGTTAGTGAGTGTGTGTCTGTGAGTGTGTGAGTGTGTCTGTGTGTGTGTGAGTGTGTGTGTGTGTCTGTTAGTGAGTGTGTCTGTTAGTGAGTGTGTGTGAGTTTGTCTGTTAGTGAGTGTGTCTGTTAGTGAGTGTGTGAGTGTGTCTGTTAGTGAGTGTGTCTGTTAGTGAGTGTGTGTGTGTCTGACTGTTAGTGAGTGTGTGCTTGCCTGTGAGTGTGTGTCTGTTAGTGAGTGTGTTTGTTTGTGTGTGTGTATGTTTGCCTGTGAGTGAGTGTGTGTGTGTCTGTGTGTGTCAGTGAGTGTGTGTTTCTGTTAGCTAGTGTATGCGTATCTTTCAGTGTGTGTGTGCGTGTGTGTGTATTTAGAAGGCGGGGCGGGGGGAAAGGATGGGTGGGGGGGGGCGCCTAAGTTTTGTCCTGTCTAGGGCAGCACAAAACCAGGATACACCACTGCCTCCACCCCAAAAGGTGGGCCAATGGGAGCCGACCTCAAGGCTCCCATTTCCCCTTTAAGAACATGCTCATGACGCGAGCAGCGTTCCCAATACTGTATGGGCCACATGCCCGATCAGACTGCTCAGTGCGCATGGCCGCCAGGAGTATATGAGCCGCCTGAGGACCCCTGTTATATATGAGCCGCCAATGCCGCCCACCCAGCAGCCACTGGACCACCAGGGAGATAAAGAACCCCTCCCCCCCAGCACTCCCAAAGGTAAGGAGGCTGGGGGGGGGCTTAAAAAAAATAAATGTGTTAATATGAGTGAGTGTATGTCTGTTAGTGTGTGTGAGTGTGTCTGTTAGTGAGTGTGTCTGTTAGTGTGAGTGTGTGTGTGTATGTTAGTGAGTGTGTCTGTTAGTGAGTGTGTGTGTCTGTTAGTGAGTGTGTGTCTGTGAGTGTGTGAGTGTGTCTGTGTGTGTGTGAGTGTGTGTGTGTGTCTGTTAGTGAGTGTGTCTGTTAGTGAGTGTGTGTGAGTTTGTCTGTTAGTGAGTGTGTCTGTTAGTGAGTGTGTGAGTGTGTCTGTTAGTGAGTGTGTCTGTTAGTGAGTGTGTGTGTGTCTGACTGTTAGTGAGTGTGTGCTTGCCTGTGAGTGTGTGTCTGTTAGTGAGTGTGTTTGTTTGTGTGTGTGTGTATGTTTGCCTGTGAGTGAGTGTGTGTGTGTCTGTGTGTGTCAGTGAGTGTGTGTTTCTGTTAGCTAGTGTATGCGTATCTTTCAGTGTGTGTGTGCGTGTGTGTGTATTTAGAAGGCGGGGCGGGGGGAAAGGATGGGTGGGGGGGGGCGCCTAAGTTTTGTCCTGTCTAGGGCAGCACAAAACCAGGATACACCACTGCCTCCACCCCAAAAGGTGGGCCAATGGGAGCCGACCTCAAGGCTCCCATTTCCCCTTTAAGAACATGCTCATGACGCGAGCAGCGTTCCCAATACTGTATGGGCCACGTGCCCGATCAGACTGCTCAGTGCGCATGGCCGCCAGGAGTATATGAGCTGCCTGAGGACCCCTGTTGGCAAGCGGACTGGGTAAGTACCATTACATTTACACATGCATTAGAAGATCTCTTCACTTTGATAATGCAGAGCAGGCTCCGGTGTCAGGTTTCACTCTGGCTGCTGCACAATGATGCCCTGTTTCTGTCATTAGTGGACTAGTCTGAAACTGAAACGGGCAGGTAAAAGGGATGGGTGGGCTGAAGAAGCCCATTTTAGCTGCGAGGTGTGCCCAATAACGCAATCTGATCAAGTTTTTAGAAGTTGATTAAATATTTTTCAAAGTTTTTCTTTATTTTGTTTTGTATATTTGTTTAAAAGTACTATCCAGGTCACAGCTATCCAGGTTCTATTAGACTACATTCCCAATGCCCATTTCATGATTTGTTTTGATTGCTTATTGTTATTGTGTGCACTTTGATGCAGTGTCATTTAATTTGTGTAATAACCACTACTTTATATACTATAAATATTTATTAACCTTATTACTACCTATTTTATTATATTTTATTACATGTGATTAAATACAATACGTCACATTGTATTGCTTTATTTTACGAGGGATAATACTATTTGAATTAGAAAAAAAAAGTCCTTTAAAGCTGTAAAGGTTCATCACCTGGACAATGTTTTATTCAGGTAAAAAAGTTGACAGCTAAACAATGTGACTCAGGTGTTTAAACAAGAGTGGTTTATAGATGTCAAGGTTTAAACAGTATTTTGAAGATCTGTAGATGTTCAGATGGGAGGCTATTGATTAACAAGGCAGGTCTGGTCCAACAGGAAACTGGGCAGTTTCCCACTGGGCCGCAGTATCTTGGAGCCGGATGCAGACAGACTGAATGTGAAATTTTCTGTCAATAAAAAAACAACATTTTGCTGGTTGTGCGGTGGAGTGGTGGGGTTAAGCATAGCTGTGAGCCAGTGGAATCGCAAGAGAGCAGAGTCTTCCAATAGATCCCTAATGTCACACCCAGGCGAAAGAGACTAAAGCACGTGCAAGCAACTCGCATAGCAAGGGGCACACACTATCCTTATCATTAATCATCAGACCCCACAATAGTTCTGGGTGGCTGATAATGAAGAACACAAATATGTTTCTGCATATCTCCCAAGTGTCCATATTTAGAAGGGACAGTCCCTATTTGGAACCCAGATTCCTCTGTAACTCCTTTCTATTCTAATATCCCTATTTTCTAGGAGCTTTGTATTGTGGAGCTCCATATTTTTGGTGTGTTAATGTATAACAAAGCTCCACAGCATTAATTCTAACAGTTGTAATAAAATTCAAATTAATGTGTCTTTAAACAACAATTAACTTGTGTAGAAATCAGTTTGTAGAAATTAGTTAGATCATTCTTGTTCTAAATTACATTTTAGTGGCATAAATTGTTATTAGTAAGTCACCTGAAATGTCCTAGACCGCACCACCCTTGGCCAAGCTCCTTAAATTAAAATCTTGTCTATTTGAAATGTTTGGAGGTATGTTTCTTCATTGTGTGTGTGTTTATGTATGTGTGTGTGTGTATGTGTGAATGTATAACATTCTGTGTGTATATGTGTAATAGTGTGTGTGCATGTATGACAGTGTGTGTGTGTGTGCATACCTCCTAATGTTCCTCTTTTCTAGGTGTTTTCTGTGTTGTTGGTGTGTCTGAGGGTGTAACAAAGCTCCACAGCAACAATTCTAAAAGTAGTGTGTCTTTAAACTACAATAAATGTGATTAAAAATCTGTCTGTGTAAATAATATACATTGTTCCTATTTAAAATTACATTTTATTTACACAATTTATTATTAGTAAGTGACCTAAAATTTCTCATAAAAGCCCAGCCCTTGGCCACACTCCCACTTACACCCCTAAAATTAAAGTGTCCCTCTTTATCCATTTGAGATGTTGGGAGGTATGTCCAGTGCGTAACCATGAGTATATGTGTGTTGTGAATTCTGTGTCTTGTGTTCCGGTAAAAAAAGAGAAACACAAAAAGAAATACTCTGTACTATTATCTAACAGCATCTACAATGCAACATGTGAAATAGCAGATTAACTTTGAGGGACTTAAGCACACTGAGCCTGAGGCTCGTTCGTCCCAAAATGGTTTATTCGCTAATCAGTGAACTGGAGTGGGTTGATGTTTAAATAGGTAAGTTGGGAAAGGTAAAAAATTTAAGATTTTATTTTAATTTATGGAGATAAAACTTTTCAATTGTTTTTTAGATAATTAAATCTCAAAACCACATAGTGCCTCAGAGCAACGAGAGTTACGGTCCATAACATCTTAAAGGCAACTGCACTACCTCCTCTATTTGGCCGAAAATTTTGATGTTTAATTTTCAGTTCACCACAGTTCACAGTTTAGTGAATAAACGCTTTTAATGTAAATCTATGGTGCTGCATGCGCAAAATGACAACCGATGAGAACCATGAGAATAGGCAAATTTCTCACCACTAATATGGAATGTGGTATTACTGCCCAGCTATCACTGTAGTATGCGTACATTGAGAGCAAATGGACACTAAAGTGAGATTTCAAATTGAGTTCAAAGTGTAATTTAAATTTAAGGCCAGAGTAGCTAAACATAAAGCATAGCAATCTTAGAGAATGTATCCAGTTCGGTTACTTAGACCTTAAATATGAATGTTGAATATTTACTGTAGTAAATAACCCTGTCGGATGAGCATCTTATAATTCATGGATAACATGATTATTAAAAAATAAAACGTAATAATTTAATTTAAAATACCAAACCAGAGTATTTACAGCGGAAAATAAAATTTTTTAAAAGTCAGTTATGTTTCCATCTCAACAATTATGGCCATAAATTAGCAATTTTCTGCTAAATTCCCATCAATTCTCAGGCTAGTGAATTACCCTGTGTGGTATATTCACAAAACCCAGACTTGTGAGTTTGGAAACTGAAAATTACAGATCCCACTCCAGAGTTTAAGATTCATTTTTCCAAATACGTTTTTTTTTTTTTTTTTTGTCTTAACTTTGCAATTCGATTTTCAATTCAGTACATTTCTGTTTAAAGAACAAATCCTTGTGTTAGTACAGACCTTTGTAGTGGCTATGGTGCCAAGAGTCCCCTGGCGCTGCCCTCCACATTTTTTAACATTATGACACTTACCTGGGGTCCCCCTGATATTTATAAAGCGGAAGTTCCCCTTCCACAATATATATTTAATGAAAGCATAAGCCAGAGAACTTCTAGTACCATAACCACTACAGAGTGATGTAGTGGTTATGGTGCCTATGCTGGTCCTTTAATAATTACAGTACACCAAGCTCCCACAATGAATGTATTCACGTGCTACCTGGAGTCTCTCCACCTAATCATCACCTACCAGTTCTCCCGCATCCAGTCAATAGCTTCTTGCTCATCAAAGCCCTTCTCGAACTCATATTCAAGCAGAACAGACACGTTGCGCTCCTCCATCTCTGCAAGGTTACCCCAATATATGAAGAGGGACTAATCTCAGATGGAGTGTGCACGCTTGCCTTGCTACCAGATGAATGAAGCCAGTCTGTCACAGGAAAGCCTGCTCAACAAGTCTCTGAGTCAGGTAGACACACCCCTGTTTCTGACCATGCCCTGCTACCTGGATCACCTATGGTACTCTTTGATGTGATAGCAGGAATTGTCAGGCATAGGGGTGTATTCACTGAACAGTGAATTCTTGTTACTTGAAAATCCAGTGTGCTGACTTCAGGGCATAGACTTCACAGTGGGATTCTAGAATACAATTCCAAAGCCTGCTATTGCAACTCAGCTCTCGTGAAAACACTGCTTTAATTCACAGCTTAATGAATAAACCCAGACAGGCCAGTCCAGAAGGACTGAGTGAGAACAGCAATGTGGTGTCCTCTCTCTCTATCATGCTCCCTCACAGTCCCTACAATTCCCAGCACAGTCACATCATAGAGTAGTGAGGGAGCATGGTAGAGAGGGAGAACACCACATTGCATTCAGTGCTGTTCTCCCAGAGCCACAACTCCTCCAGACCAGAGCAGCTCCAGATCAGGACCATCAGGACGAGGCAGCCCTCAGGGTCCATGCCCAGTGCCCACACAGTGGCAAAAAGTTAAAATGGCCACCAAAGTGACAGTGGGGGCTGTGCCCACTCCCCCCATGAGGCCGCCATCTCACTCTCATGCCTTAGTTAGAGAGGCCAGAGGCAAAGGTTTGGAGGTGCCCCAGGCAAAAAAATAATTTAAAAAATAAGTAGTAGATGTGGGACAGGAGGAATTGGAAGTACAGTCAGAAAATAGACAACAGTGAGTAACATGGTTTTTATTATTTTTCATCACACAAAATAGGCACTCTCAAACACACACAGATACACACACATATTTGCATACATACACACTTACACAAGTACACTTAGGACCAGTGGCGTACATACCAGGGTCGCAGGGGTCGCGACTGGGCCCGGCCCACCAGGGGGCCCGGCCGCCACTGCGACCCGGTATGTACCCACAGGGCCAGCCTCTTCCCCTGGGGGACCCAGGAGCCGACCACCCCAGGGCCCCCGAGGCTGGCCCTGCTGACATCAGGAAGGCGGGTGGCCGGTCGGGAAGGCAAGCGGGCGCGCGAGGGAGCACCCAGTGCTTCCTCTTCAGCTCCCTCGCGCACCGCACTGATGCGGAGCCGGAAGATGACATGATCTTCAGGCGCCGGCATCCCTACGCGGCGCGTGAGGGAGCTGAAGAGGAAGCACTGAGTGCTCCCTCGCGCGCCCGCTTGCCTTCCCGATCGGCCACCCGCCCAGCAGCACCACTGGACCCCCAGGGAATCCCCCCAGCACTCCAAAAGGTAAGGAGGCTGGGGGAATTACATTTAAAAAAAAAAAAAGTTAGTGTTAGAGTGAGTGTTAGAGTGAGTGTTAGAGTGAGTGTTAGTGTGTGTGTCTGCTAGTGAGTGTTAGAGTGAGTGTTAGTGTGTGTGTCTGCTAGTGAGTGTTAGTGTGTGTGTGTGAGTGTTAGAGTGAGTGTTAGTGTGTGTGTCTGCTAGTGAGTGTCAGTGAGTGTGTTACTGTGTGTGTCTTACTGAGTGTGTGTGTTAGTGAGTCTGTTTGATGTCTGTTAGTGAGTGTGTGTTTGTCAATGAGAGTGTATGTTTTGTAAGTGAGTGTGTATGTATGTCTGTCGCTATCTGTGTCTCTGTCAGTAAATGTGTGTGTCTGTTAGCTAGTGTGTATGCGTCTGTAAGTGTGTGTGTCTTCAGCACTTACCTTTCTCCAGCGCCGGACTCCCTTGGCGCTGGGGATCCCTCAGCCTCTCAGCTCCGAATGCGACCGCGCACGCATTCAAACCGCCCATAGGAAAGCATTACTCAATGCTTTCCTATGGACGTTCAGTGTGCTCCTCTAGCATTGGCGGATCCAGGGGGGGGCAACGGTGCAATTGCCCCCCCCGAGATTCTCCCCTGCCGGCTAACGCAGGGCTGGCATTGCCCAAGTGCCAGCCCTGCAATGTGCCTGCGGACCGGGGAGGAAGATCAGAGATCTCCCTCCCCGGTCCGCAGGCACCGTGCTGACAGCCGGCGGCGGAGGGAGGGAGGGAGTGAGAGGGAGGACCCGGAGCTCAGTCTGCAGCTCCTCCGGGTCCTCCTCTCTCTCGAGATTTGGAGCGTTGCCGCGGTTACCACGGCAACGCTCCAAATCTCGCGAGAGTGAACTCTAGCCCGGGAGCGCGGGCTAGAGTTCACTGTAACCACTGGGACCACCAGGGAATCACCACTGGGACCACCAGGGAATCACCACTGGGACCACCAGGGACGGAGAAATGTCCCCCCTCCTGCTCAATAAAGGTAAGAAGGGAGGGGGGACATATTTATTTTATTAAATTTTTAATTTTTTTTTATTAATTATTATTAAAAAGCCTCCTTCCCCCCCCCCCCATTACACACACTGCCCCATTACAGGGGGGCAGTGTGTGTGTATGGGGATAGTGTTTGTGGGGCAGTATGTGTAATGGGGGGGGGGGAGGCTTTTTTATAATACATTTTTAAAATAAATATTCTGCCCCACAAACACACTCCCCATACACACACTGCCCCACAAACACTGTCCCCATACACACACTGCCCCACAAACACTGCCCCCCATACACACACTGTCCCCCAAACACACACTGCCCCACAAACACTGCCCCCCATACACACACTGCCCCACAAACACTGTCCCCATACACACACTGCCCCACAAACACTGTCCCCATACACACACTGCACACCCACAAACACTGTCCCCATACACTCACTGCTCCACAAACACTGTACCCATACACACACTGCACCACAAACACTGTCCCCATACACACACTGCTCCCCATACACTGTCCCCATACACACACTGCACACCCACACTGTCCCCATACACACAATGCCCCACAAACACTGTCCCCATACACAAACTGCACACCCATACACACACTGCCCCACAAACACTGTCCCCATACACACACTGCCCCAAAAACACATACAGTGCCCCCATACATACACTGCCCCCTAACACACACACTACAACCCTGACATACACTGCCGCACTCACACACTTCACCCTTAACACACACCACTGCTCCTATACCCTATATCCCAGCAGACCCCAGGTAAGTTGTCAAACTGTTCTTAAACGGTATGACTACATACTCTGGGGTGGAATCCTGGCACTACTGACACCATAACTACTACACTGAGCTGTAGTGGTTATTGTGCCTGGATTATTTATTTAAATAATCTACAAGTGCCCCTCCCGAGATCAGGCTCTGGATCCGCCACTGTCCTCTAGTGGCTGTCAATAAGACAGCCACTAGAGGCTGGATTAACCTTCAGTGAAACATAGCAGTTTCTCTGAAACTGCTATGTTTTCAGTTGCAGGGTTAAAACTAGAGGGACCTGACACCCAGACAACTTCATTGAGCTGATGTGATCTGGGTGTCTGTAGTGGTCCTTTAAAGGACCACTATAGTGCCAGGAAAACATACTCGTTTTCCTGGCACTATAGTGCCTTGAGGGTGCCCCCACCCTCAGGGGCCCCCTCCCGCCCAGCTCTGGAAAGGGGTAAAACTTACCTTTTTCCAGCGCTGGGTGGAGAGCTCTCCTCCTCCGATCCTCCTCTTCTCCTCCCCGTCGGCTGTATGCGCACGCACGGCAAGAGCTGCGCGCGCATTCAGCCGATCACATAGGAAAGCATTCATAATGCTTTCCTATGGACGCTGGCGTGCTCTCACTGTGAAAATCACAGTGAGAAGCACGCAAGCGCCTCTAGCGGCTGTCAATGAGACAGCCGCTAGAGGAAATAGGGGAAGGCTTAACCCATTCATAAACATAGCAGTTTGGCACCAGACTGAGAAAAGATATGAGTCGCGCACAAAGTGAGCACGTCACATAGCCCTTTTCATTGATTTAAATACCACGGCAGCGCAATCACGCTCAGCCACAATTATTTTAAACATATCACTGAAAATATCCTAGTGACGTCTCCCTGCTTGCCCCTTGCTTCTGGATCGTTGCTGTGTATTTCCAGATGCCCAGCACCGATTTCTGTGTAAATGAGCTGCAGCATGAGAGGGCGAAAGAGACACACAGAGAGACACCCAATATATGTGTAATTTATTGCAGTAAAAACTAACAGTATTATGACATTCACAGTTAAAATGCCATGCAGAACTTGAAAAGTAACAACATTTCTTAATTTCTCAAAGTTTTTTTTAAATTGTATTCATGTTAAATTATGTTTTATATATTAATATAAATGATATATAATAAGTGTGGGTGCACTTAATATGAATTATGGTTGAACAGAAAAATAGTGCTAATTCCAGGTTTTGTTTACATTTTGTTTTGATCACAAATTGTAACCCCTTAAGGACTGGACTGTTTTTGCGATGTTGTACATTTGCGACTAGGCTTCTTTTTACACTTTTGTGGTGTTTGTGTTTAGCTGTAATTTTCCGCTCTCTCATTTACTGTTCCTATACAAATTATATATTGTTTTTTTCAGGACAAAAAAGGCTTTCTTTACATACCATTATTTATATAATCTCATGTAATCTAATTTTAAAAAAATTAAAAAATATGATGAAAATCTGAAAAAAATACATGTTTTATGACTTTTACTTGAAAAATCTTTTACTCATCTACAAAAGCGAATAAAAAAAACCTGCTAAATAGATTCAAAATGTTGTCCTGAGTTTTAAAATACCCAGTGTTTACCTGCTTTTTTTTGCAAGTTACGGGGCTATAGGTACAAGTAGGATATTGCGGTTTCAAAACATACATTTATTCAAATGTTTCAATAGTGACATTGTAACACTATAGTGACAACCCAGGGTATTCAATATGGGGTATGTCCAGTTTTTTTTAGTAGCCACCTAGTCGCAAACACTGGCCAAAAGTAGCGTTCATATTTGTATGTGTGTGAAAAAAGTAAAAAACTAAATTTAATGCTAATTTTGGCCAGTGTTTGTGACTAAGTGGCTACTAAAAAAGACTGGACATACCCCATTTGCAATACCTTGGGTTGTCTTCTTTTGCACATAGTATGCCATCATGGGGGTAATTCTCATTCCTGAGCTACCATACGCTCTCAAAGGCAACGTAACCAACCTGGCCATTTTCAATGTAAAAATATTTGACCCATATATTTGACCCTGTAACTTTCAAAAACGCTATAAAATCTGTACATGGGGGGTACTGTTATACTCGGGAGACTTTGCTGAATACAAATATTAGTGTTTCAAAACAGGAAAACGTATCACAACAATCATATCATCAGTAAAAGTTCTGTTTGTGTGTGAAAAATGCGAAAAAAGTCACTTTCACTGACAATATCATCGCTGTGATATGTTTACTGTTTTGAATCACTAATATTTGTGTTCAGTGAAGTCTCCCGAGTAAAACGGTACCCCCCATGTACAGGTTTTAGGGTGTCATAGAAAGTTACAGGGTAAAATACAGTGCTAGCAAATTAAATTCTCTGGACTTTCGGCCTGGGTTGGCAGGCAGGTCCCTCAAATTGCAATTAATAAAATTACTTAATTATGTAAAAATATTACATAACTACGCACGTAGAATTTAAATATATATGCATATTTATATAATTATTTATGTAATTTTGTATGTGGACATATGTATATTTCGTATTATTTATATTTATTTATATATACATAGATATATATACAATTTCATTCTAAGTGTATTTTGATATAAATATATATATATTTTAATATCAAAATACAGTTAGAATAAAATTTCATATAGATATATAATTTTTTTTTAAAAACATTTGTATTATTTTTAATTGTTTTAATTTAATCTACTTATTTGTATTTTATAATAATATATATATAATATATATAGTTATTATATATATTATATATATATATATACGTGTGTAATTTAATTATAAGTGTATTTTTATATTAATGTATGTACATATTAATATAAAAATACACTTAGTATGACATAATATATATGATATATAGACATATATTATGTACACATATATCATTTTTTTTTTTTTTTATTAACATTAATCTTTATTTTTATTTTACACAAGCAGGGAGACTGCCTGTCAGCACAGGCAGTCCCCCTGCAGGAAGACACATGGACACCTATTGTAACCATGTGATCGCTCTGTTGAGCGATCACATGGCCGCAGGGGTCCTAATTCGCCATGGGGAGACTGTCTGGGCTGCAGGCAGTCTCCCCACACCGGGAGCACCGCCGATCGCCGCCGGGAGAACGACGGCGATCGGGTAAGTACATTGGACCCTTAGGACGGTTCAGGTCCTGAACTGTCCTCGGTCCTTAAGGGGTTAAAATAAAGCCGCTCTTTTGTTTATTTTGAAGCCCTATGAGTGCTTTCTTTCACGTTGGAATAACAGGTTTCAATTTTACTTTATCTTTTCTGCCTCCATCTCAGCAGACTATGCTAGCGCGATGCACTATTGGGCTGGTAATAGAATTTGTTTCCAGGGCTGCTTTTAGTTCTCAGAACGGCCCTGAATAAACCCAAAGAAACTTAACAATCGAACGACCTCATACTACAAATGCTTATCTAGCAATCTTAAAGAAGCCACCTTGTATCCACGTTTTCCTGAACAGCTAGGTGTTCTGTGTGTTGTTCGGAGGTACAGGCAAGGGGGGTCGGCTAGTATTTAAAATTAACATGCAGGCAGGGCCAGCTGCCTAACCAGAGTTACAGTCACCCAGGGACAAAAAAAATGTTGAGCCCTCCCTATGTACCACTACACCAGCTCACAGCATGCCCCTCTGGTTGTAAGGCTAATACAACACATGTAAAGACTATAGTATTTGTTAATAAAGAGCACTAAGTTTTTTTTATGAATAAACACTGCAATAGAAAAACATAAATGGTGACAAATTCAAGCATGCTTTTTGTGTTTGAATCAGGGCTGTATTTACCGATAGGCAAACAAGGCATTTGCCTTGGGCGGCACTTTCCAGGGGGCGGCAAATATCGCCGCCCCCAAATGGTCAGGCTAATGCTTTGTTTGTCTCGTTTTAAGGGAGCCCAAGATCTGCCCAGCTGGCCACCTTTGGGCCCCCCCCCCGGGGCAGGCGGCCATATTCCGACTCCCGGCATCACTCTGCGGCGCACGAGGGAACAGAGCAGGGACAGCTCACAAATCAGCGCTCCCTCGCCGCCACACACATACACATGACACATAAACACAGATAACACATACACATAAATTACACATAAACACATAAACACACACAGATAACACATACACACACAGATAACACATACACACATATACACACAAGTATCAAAATTTACAAATTTCTAGCCAACCCCTGCTTCCTAAACTTTTAGTGGGTGGCTTCTCTGGGGTCCAGTAGCATTTGACTGGGTCTGATGGAAGTAGGGTCTGATGTGCCACCTGATGGGCCCCTTGAGCTTGCAGGAGGTAGTTCTGCCGTGTGGTGCCCTCCCCTTCATATTTTTGCGCCCAGTGGCATCCGCACCGTCTGCCCCTTGGTAGTTACGCTACTGAGCAGGGAAAATACTTGAACCCTATAATGTTTATGCATTAGCAAGTAAATTGTGGTAAAAAAAACTAAATTCAGGCTAAAGTAGCCAAATAGTGACTATAGTTGAGCTGGTGAATATATCCAATTAAACTATTTTTGTCCTAGATTTTTCAGTCCATTTCAATGCACTGTTTAATGAATAAATTATTGTATGTGCCAAATAAGCACCCACTGTGAAGCTTTTTAATGCATTTGTCACATTTTTTCAAACAAAGGGTTCAAGAACACTTCTGTAGTGGTTATGGTGCCAGGATTGCCCTGGCATCATCCTACAGTAAGCTGTACAGTTTAACAACGAACGTAAGTCCCTCCAGGTCCCTTCGGCTGCAGCCCTTGCTTCCAGTTTTCTGTAGGAGAGTGTCATTGGCTGAGCACTCTTGATCATTGGAGATGCCTTATTCCACAGAGACAACCGACTTCTTTTTATCATTAAATTGCTTTTAATGAAGTCTATCGAACAGAAAAAAAAGGGCAAAAGGCTCCCCTGCAGACTCCAGCTCTACCTCTGTCGATGTCAGCATCCCTGCTAATGTCACCCGTGATCTCGTCCAACCCAATGCTTCTCATAGAGAAGCACTGGGGACGAGAACACATGCACGATAAAATGTTGTGCACCTTCAATTAAATACTGCTTTCAGTTTTATTCGGTTATGAGGTGTAAGCGCCTCTCGTTGCTGTCAGTAAGACAGCCACAAATGCGTGCTTAACCCTTCAATGCAGAACAAATGCAGAACCGCTGCACCCAGACCACATCATTAAGTTGAAGTAGTCTGATTAACTTTAGCGGTGCATTAATTCCTGCAAAATCAGAGTGCACCCTCATTAAAGTGTTACTTTAACCACCATGACCACTTCAGTGATCTGCTTGAAATGCTACACATTCAGGGATATTTGCATTTGTGTGCCGGAGGCTAGTTATACCCCCTGCACTTGTGACATTGGCAGCTCCAATCTGCCTGATATCCCGGCCCTGGATTCCAGGTAAGTGTAAAGTCAAAAAGCGTTGCAATAATCCTTTAATGAGTATATTTTATATTTCCATATAGATGGTATTTAGACCCTCAGTGCTTGCAGCATATGCTCGAGTTCCTAAAACCTGCCCCCATGGCTGCAGAAACTCTGGGACTTATTTCCTTTAGCAGACTTGTCTAGTATTAATACCAGTACTTAAAGATGTAGTTAAACTAATATTAGATAGATTTCACTGTTCTATTATTTATTCAACAGGTTATGCAATGGAGGAAGGAATGTATATTGCATCTGTGGAACTCTCGGGTTAAGACAGTTTGGTTGTTAGTCCCCAGGTAAGTTGACTTTGAGACTTCAGTTGGAAATGCAAAGTGATAATATTAATACAACATAGTCAGTGTTATTCACTAGTTATTCACAAGCGTCATAATGTGAAACTGAAATACAACCTTTACATTAATATACCTGAATTGTATTCATGTCATTCTTGGATGTTTTTTTTTAAATGTGATTAATTTAAGCTATTGGATGATACGAAAGAGATATACTCTATAAACCTATTTAGAGTACCTATTAAGTTCCTAACACCCCAGCTATCTGCTAATACATTTATAAAAGAAAACCATTTGGTATAACTGAGATGTCTTAAAGTATTTATCATAGGCAATGATTAGTAAGTATATTACACAGCACTTAATTGTGTAAGTGCAATTAATCTGTCAGTTTCAGGCACTGTATTTGCATTTTACTACAAGGTGTAATTAAAGTACCATTAAGAAATACAGTTAAAAGGTCTATCTGTGCTCATGTCCATTGCCTGGGGCAACAAGCTGAACTCACAGTTTATAACAGGCCAAGCATCTGGGTTACCAAGGAGAGCAACACAACTGTCTTTTCCCACCTTAGCCCATGGACAGCGCCTTGTTACTGGTTGCCATAGTAGCACAAGAGTGCTTCATACACCTTCCATTAATTATTGTTCTTTGGTTCTTGACACACCCTTGTGCTCCTCTCTACCAGCTAGATGGCTGTCTGAGCTTCAGGGGAATTGTAATCCACCACCAAATGTTGGGGCGATGATTTGAGCTTTCACAGTTTTTGGGCAATGTCTACCTGCCCACAAATATTTTAACACTATATTAAAAATGAATTACATTTCTCATTTACGAGAAACATCAGAAGCCAATTTCTCAATAGTTATAGAATCTGAAATTAGAGGTGTGAGAAACGATTGCATAATTACTATAATTATTTTTATTTCTTAGGTAATATTTTCTTGCACAATGTCTTCCTTCCTCCCCTATCTGCAATCTCTTTCATTATTTTTTTTGCACTTTGGTATAAATCCATAAATTGGGAAAATGGTAAATTCATTTTTATTCATTTTTTTTTCTTGTTTTGTGTATTCACTCTTAACATATAAATTTATTACACACACCAACATTAGAGTCTAATCAAACATGGTACATATTTGAAGGATTTGCTTAATGCTTTCTAAACTGTTAATTAATAGATTTACTGCAATTAATCAGCTTCTCACATTCTTGATTATTATTTAATTGTTAAATATGTTATTTTATTACAATAGTTATATTTGTAATTCCTTCTTTATCAAATACTGTAGGACAAAGTGTGTTTATTATCTATACTATATTTTATCACTAAACTTTATGACCTAGCTACTGAAAAAAATACTTTATGATAAAAAATCTAAATGTGCACATTTTCAATCAGCATACATACATGTTAAAAATTTTACATATACATTTTATTAGATAGAATTTTATGAACTCCCTTTAGAAAAGTAAGCAAAGCCTGCAAATTATTTGACTTTTTTAAAAATAGCTTTATATAAAGTAATCTTTCTTTTTCCTTTATGTGCTTAATGATGTGTTAGGATATAAGAAATATCTTTCGTGTCACTAAAAAATAGATTATTGCTGGGGAAAAAACAACAAATGCTGGTTAGGGGACAGTCTCTCAGAGACATGACTCTAATGGCTGTTTGAGTGACTGTCACTAGAGGTGTTGCTAGGCAGTGTTTACATTAAAAATCATTGAAAAGGCAGTGTTTACATTAAAAAGCCTGCAGAGACAGGCTATAGACACCAGACCAACTACATTAAGCTGTAGTTCTGGTTCTGTATGAATGTAGTGTGTATATAATGAATGCAGTGTGTGTATATAATGCAGTGTGTATATAATGAATGCAGTGTGTGCGTATATAATGCAGTGTGTATATAATGCAGTGTGTGTGTATATAATGCAGTGTGTGTTTGTGTGAATGCAGTGTGTGTATATAATGCAGTGTGTGTTTGTGTAGTGTGTGTAAACTGGATGAGGGGAGAGCATTTTTTATTTTTTTATTTTAATATTATTATTATTTTAATATTTTTATTATTTTAATATTTGTATTATTTTTTATTTTATTTTTGTCCCCCCTCCCTGCTTGTTGCCTGGCTAGGGAGGGGGGCTACGTGAATCCCTGGTGGTCCAGTGGATGGACTGTGACAGCTCCCCTGTCAGCTCCGTTCTGCTCCCAGTGTAAACCTCGCGGTCTGTGTGCTGCGCGAAGCATTGCCACGGTAACCCGTGGCAACGCTCTGACGGCCGCAGGTGTCGCGAGATTTACATTGGGAACAGAACGGAGCTGACAGGGGAGCTGCACGGAGGAGAAGGGAGCTGACAGGAGCTGCAGGAAAGTAACAGCTTGCTGCCAGCCCCCAACAGGACCGCCGGGCTTGCAATGAGCCCGGCGGTCCTGATCTGTATTATGGCAATGTAAGTTGCCATAACACAGACATTGACTCGAGTATAAGCCGAGTGGGGGGTTTTCAGCACAAAAAATGTGCCTAAAATTTCGGCTTATACTCGAGTATATACGGTATATATTTTGCACTACACCTTTTGGCCCTTTTAATTATTCTACTCTTTTATTTCTTCTGATTCATTTCCTAAATCAGATTTTTGGTACTGATTTAGGAAATGAACCAACATTTGGCCAGATTTTTTTGCCATATGTAAGTCTAATATAGCTGAAAATATAGCTGAAATCATCTGGATTGATTAGAAAATTATTGCCAAATAAATTCCTGATCACTTCTCGAAAGATTACTGAAATAAGTTTGGTTCTCTACCCCTTTCTCACCCAAACTGCAACAGACAGAGAAGGGATTGTAAACAGAGGGGTTCACAGAACATGCCCTATACTCTCACTCCTGTGTGCAATGGGGTAATGATTAATAATCTGATTGGGTACACCTATGAATGACCACTTGCTTCAACCCCTATTTCCATGAGCCCTGAACTACCTCTCATACATATTGCGGTTTATGGTAAATTAAAGAACAGCACAATCTATTGAATGACTGGTTCAGCTATTACAGAGGTAGAAAGTGTAAATCCCATGTTTTCATGTAATTTTTATCTGCATTATCGGTCTGGTAGGACTATAAATGGCTCTTGACATTGCTACATAAGATAACTAAAAGATTGTATTTTGTTAGTCATTAAGTTTGTAACTGTGAAACGTTACAGTATTTACTTGCTATGAGCACCTATATCTTTAGTAAATAGGAGGCAGGAATATGATTTCCATTTATTTATGCACGTGTAATACCAGGGGCAATGTGCACCCACCAGGCATAGAATTGCAATTCATCTTAGGGTCCCTGAAAGCCTAGATTAGCCCCTATATGTACATGGAATATGTTTTAAACCTTTTAACATTCAAAGGAACACTATAGTGTCAGAAACACGAACATCTATTCCAGACACTATAGTTCTAAAATAACTATTTAGGTCTCCTCTCCTTGGTGATTTTACTCACCTTTTCTCCTACTGGTCTCACCGCGGGTGGCCAAACCTCACCCCGCCTCCATGGCTGAGATAATCAGACTTGATGATCTCAGCCAACCCACTGCTTTCCCACAGGAAAAACTAAATCAGCATTTTTTAATAAATTAAATAAATGCATCTCTATGAGGAGTGTTCAGCATCTCCATGCAGAGTGTGGAGACATGACTCTAATGGCTGTTTGAGTGACTGTCACTAGAGGTGTTGCTAGGCAGTGTTTACATTAAAAATCATTGAAAAGGCAGTGTTTACATTAAAAAGCCTGCAGAGACAGGCTATAGACACCAGACCAACTACATTAAGCTGTAGTTCTGGTTCTGATAACTATACTGTCCTTTTAAAACCCTGCTAGTTTGTGATGCAGATCATCAGTTTTTTTGTGTCTTACATATCTAACAAGTCTCACAACTCAGCAGACCTGTTTTTTTCCAATGTATAGATCAGCATGGGGATATGCAAATGAGACAAAAATCTTCTATCTTTAATCTCTATTATCTGATTTATACATGGACCTCTTCAGCATATTTATACAACTGAAGAAAACGGCTTTTGAAACTTTGCCTAGATAAGAAAATGAAAATGTCCATTCATGGATACACCTATAATTGGAATCATCAGCATGTGTTTGGCTTCTGGCAAATTCACATATTGACTGTTAAATGGGAATCATCAGCATATGTTTGGCTTTTGGTGAACTTAATTGAAGTTTAGTTTACACAGCTTGTATAGACTGTTTTGTCTGAATCTTTAGCTGCTGTTCAAATATTCTGTTCTGAGACTAACTGTGAGAGAACAGGTTGTGTTAGTAGTCTCATACAACATGCTTGGAATATTTAATATTGCTCAATAAAGATATACAAGTGCTCCCTGTAGCACATCAGCCTCACAGTGATCTTTGCCATAATCGTCTTACCAAACATTCTCTTTAACACCTTCCATATTGTAAGATGCATTTAAAAATAGGATACATAGCCAGCACATAAACGTAAGCAATATTGTGCAAAAAATATATATAATAGTTAAATGTAAATCACACTTCAAAATTTGAGCCATAGCTTGATCAACCAGAAGGCAATCAAGGCACCAACTTATGCCCAATGGGTGACGGGGCTTGGTAGTTGCTACAGGATTTGGCTTGAAGATTGAGCAGACCGAAGAATACTTCTTAACCAGCCTTTTGTTCTGGTACCAATGGAGGGGGCATGGTATGTGGGTAGAAATGGAGAGGGCAAGAGCATGTTATGAAAACTTGAGTGCACAGATTTTTGGGAGAAAACTGGACAGAGTGGACAGAGGTATGAAGCAGTACTAAACCCAACAGAGTGTAAAGGAGAACTAGAGTGGGTGATGTGAGCAAGAGAGGCGGGAGTGGGTATGGAATGTTAGAGATGACTTAAAGTGGTTGTGGTGTTCCAAATTGTTGGACATGTGGAAACCCTGCAGGTACCTTTATACGTATTTGGTGGTCATGTCCATTAGTCAAAATAATATGGAAATGGGCATTTGATATTTTTAAGGTTTTTTCTAACAAAAATATAAAATGGGGCCCAAAATCCGCACTATTACATGAAGCTAGATGTACTCTCAATATAAATCAGATGTCTGGCAATTCATTGTCTTATAGCGACAAAATTTGTGATTGTCATAAATTGGAAATCAAGTACACCTTTTCAAAAAAATTATTATTTTCACCAATTGAAATTTCAGTTTCGTATAGAAAAAGAACGGTCCAATTAAAATCCCCAACAACATAAAAAAAGACCATCTTTTCGATCATTGGTTAGGAATTAGGTAAAGCTGAAATAAAAGAAAAAAGATAATCAATTATAGTTAATTATAAGGTAACTCCTGGTCTGTATTGGTTTTGCAATGTCTGCTTATTATGTCTAAATTTTGTCTATGTTGGTTCTAATTTATTTCTTTTTAGGCCATACTTAATAATGTAAAAGTATAAATGTCTATACTAAATTTAATGGAACTTATTTTCCCTGAAAGTAAAACTGTGATGTATAGGCCTAAAATGTTTTGTGGAGTATATGTAATATACTTGAAAATGTAAATAAAATAAATATTTACAAAAAAATAAAGTGTTTGTGGTGGGCAGAGAGCTAAAGTGGACAGAAGCATGAGGGGAGAGATAGAGTAGAAATGGTGTGATGGGAAAACTGAAGCATACAATGTATAGGGGAGGATTTATTGTGAACACATGAATGTGGGGGTAACTGGAGTGGCAGAGTGTGAGGAGAGAATTATAGAGGGCAGGGCCTGAGGGGACAAACTGAATGAGCAAAACTTAAGGGGAAATGGAAGTGTCCTGGTGACAGTGAATAAACTGCTTTTACAATGGGAATCATTCCCAAGAAGTGCTTAGATACACTCCTTATCTGCATGTACAAGTTATGTGCAGCCTTCAAAAATGGTGGGTCTAGTGTAATTCTACATAAAGGAACACTAAAGTGTCAGGAATAGTGATGTCCCGAACGGTTCGCCGAACGGTTCGCCGCAAACGGTTCGCCACAAACGGTTCGCCACGGACTCATCATTGAGTAAACTTTGACCCTGTACCTCACAGTCAGCAGACACATTCCAGCCAATCAGCAGCAGACCCTCCCTCCCAGACCCTCACACCTCCTGGACAGCTCACTAAGAATGCAGCTTCACAATGGATGTAAAATGGATGCTGTCCAGGAGGTGGGAGGGTCTGGGAGGGAGGGTCTGCTGCTGATTGGCTGGAATGTGTCTGCTGACTGTGAGGTACAGGGTCAAAGTTTACTCAATGATGAGTCTGTGGCGAACCGTTTGCGAACCGTTCGGCGAACCGTTCGGGACATCACTATATATATATATTTATTTTTTTTTTCTCTTTCTCAGTTGCTGCCCTAAAAAGCTGCAGCTGCATGATTTTTTGATTGTTTTTTTTTACAAAATTTTACAACTACTAAAAAGAGAAGAAAATAACTAATTAAGCGGATCTGGCATAGGTCTCCCCACAGCTAACAGCCTATAGGGGGCATTAGAGAATCAGTCCCAGCCGCCTGAACCTTCGCCTTAATCTTCCCTAATACTTAAATTTATCAAACTAAAGTAAGGGGAGTAGGGGAGTAGACCGATGGGAAAGAAAGCAAAATAACATAAGCAACCATCTAAAAGTGGTAACAAAGAGAAGTAAGGGAAGAGTCGAGAGAGGAGTAAGGAGGAGTAAAGAAGAGGATTTAGAAGTTTCCCCTGTATAATTCTGATATTGAAATACACCGATTGATAAATTAAATGGAATGTTTTTTATTTTTTTTATATATATTTTTTTCGGGCTGTTGGACAAATTAGCCCTAGCTGCATGACCTTGTACTGAAATTTTATCAGTACTTAAGTTTTGGTAAAGAAAGGGGAAAAAAGGGAAAGGAAGAAGGTAGTGAGAGGGGAAGGAAAAAATTATCAATGTAATCATCTGTGTTAGATACACCCCTGTGTTTGAAGAAAGCGAATATTCAGAAAAAGGACAGATTTTGTAAATGGCTACTAAAAAATCTAACGAACCAAAGAACACAATGAAGAGAGACAAGAAACAAGAGAATAAACCAGAGAAGTGACTCTCCTTTTTTCCCCCCAAACAAATAAATCAAATTTAGAGGGGAATGATTTAGAAGAAAGTATAATCAACATGCAAGACGCAGTACAAAAAAAATCTCCCACCTAATACAGAAAAAGACCAGACTGTTACAAAGGCTTTTTTGGAAGATGCATTTGCCTCTCGGTTTGAACAATTCAGAAATTAAAGAAGAGCAATATCAAATAAAGATGCAACACCAAGATAATGAAGTGCACATACTTCAGATGAAAGAAAAACATCAACAGTAAGAGAATCTAATTAAAAAACAAGATGATAAAATTTCAAATATGGATAAATAAATTGATGAGCAAGAAGATAGAATGAGAAGGAATAATCTAAGACTCCGAGATATACCAGAATCCATCAAACATGAACACCTGGAAATCTATATACTGGATCTCATAAAAGCTCTTGATATAGATATATCAAGATATAATCATATTTTGGAGAGAAATCACAGGACATTTAAACCTCCAGAAATACACAGCTCAAAACCACGTTATGTCGTCATATGTTGCGCCTCGTCCAGACTCAAAGATCAGATTATGAAAGTGGCGAGAAACATCCATACGATTCCTATATACGCACAAATAAAGATCTACCCAGATCTTTCTTACCATACAAGACTAGAAAGAAGATGATATATCGATTTAACAAAAATACTCCGAAATAAGGATATAAAATATAAATGGGGTTTCCCCCAAAAAATAATTATATCCTATGAATATAGTACAGTGTCATTCGACTCCCCAGAAAAATTGGCCAATTGGCTTAAAGAAAAACACCTGCAAAATGGAAATGAATAAGAGAAGATTTCACAGTGTATATATTTTTCGTGTTCTCTCTTCCCTCTCTCCCCTCACGCCTCTCTAGAAGAAAAATATACTATAGAAAAATAATGGGTCTTACGACTCTTCTTAAAAGGTACCAAACTCCTCTTACTATACAAGGCTGATATAAAAGATTAACATAAGAAGAGGAAAATTGAAAGGAAATTTAAATTTGAAAACATCAGGTGTAACAGGACTCTCTACAACAATTGATAACACGATTTAAAGAGAAATCTGGGAGATTTAGGAGAAATTTTTTATTTTTTTATTCAATTTTTTTTTTTTAATTTCTCTTACAAAACTTTACTATTTTTAATCACAATATAGAATTAGAATAATATGATTTCGCAAAGCACAAAACCCAAAGAATAGTATTACACTAAGATATATCTTAAATAAAAAGGGGGCATAAAGTTATTAGAAGGGGTTTTACTACTATTTAGAATAATATTTGATAAAATAAGAATAGGGATATCACTTAATACAAGCAAAATAAAAAAAGAGAATTATTGCACATATTATATAGTACGTTATGAAACACAGATTACTTGCACAAATTAATAGCAGAGGCCCTTGGACATTAAATATCCATCCTCCAATTGTGAGGACAAAACAGTGGATACCAGCCAAATGAGAAGTGAAAGAAGAAGGGAAAGGGAAGGAGAAAGACGAGAGGGAGGGAGGTGAGAGAGGAAGGAGGGGACAGGTCAATCAAAAACGAAAGACTTGACTTAATAAAGAATAGAAAAGTGAATATCATACACTGGTTTTTATAAACAGGAGTTAGAAACGATGAGAAGAAGAGAGAGGAAGGGAAAAAAGATTATTAGGTAGCTGCAGAGGAAGAGAGAGGGGGACCGTATAAAGGATCCTACAAATGTTGGAAAAAAGAGAGTAATTTGCTCATCAAGCAGTCCTCTGCTCGGGTTGCCATTTGTTAATGGCAATTATTATGGTACCCCTGGTTTTGGGTATGGTACCCACAGGGACACTTTGGTACCCCAATATGTATGGGGTTTTTTATGTTACATGTGTGTCTGTTTGCTCGGTTTGCAATGGAACTGAAATTTTGTATTGTGGGCTTGAGGCGGGGGTTCTTGGTGACTTGGAGAAGGAAATAGTCAGAAATTATGGTTAGATTTGCTACGATAAATACCCAGGGTCCTAATTCCCCATTTAAAAGATCAATCTTAGTAGAATATCTGAAGAAACAGAAAATTGATATTTGCGGTGTCCAGGAGATGCATTGGAGGAAGAAGGATAATGTAAACTTAAGATCTAAAATCTATATGACGGTCCTTTCTGCGTCTCTTGAACACAACAAAAAACGAGGGGTTTCTATACTGATATCTAGAAATTTGAATTTCAGAAGTATATATACAGAACAAGACATTGAGGGAAGATTCATTATAGTAGTCTGTGAAATTGATAGTATTATATATACAATAGTCAATTTATATGCACCAAACCACTCCTCACTACCATTTATAGTTAAAGTTTTAAAAAGAATGGAAATGGTCAAACAAGGAATCCCGGTGATCCTCGGAAATTTTAATTTAGTATGTGATCCACTCCTAGACAAAAAAAACATTACGGGACAGATAACAGACAGAGGACTTTTCAAACATTCCGAAAAATTCAGACAGTTAATTCAAGATCACTCATTATTAGATATCTGGCATATTTCTCATCCAGTAGACTTAGATTTTGCTTGTTTCTCAAAATCTTATTACGCATATTCCCGTATTGATTTTGTGTTGGGGGATATCAAACCAGCACAACAAAAAAAATCTATTAAAATAAATGAGATTACATTGTCAGATCACAATACAGTGATTTTGGATGTTAAAGACACCTTCGAAATTCCAAGACCAGAATGGACGTTAAATAATAATATTTTGTCAAATAAAAAGAACATAGAATTTATTAAGGAAAACAGACAGATTATTATTTTAAAGAGAACCAATCTGAACAAATTTCCCCTTCAGGAATATGGTGCTCATATAAAGTGGTGATTAGGGGCGCACTAATAAAATTAGCCTCTGAGAATAGAGACTATAGGGAAAGAGCTCTAACTAACCTACAAATTCAATTATATAATCTCTCAAGAGATAATAAAATAGCCCCTAATGAGCAGCTGTGGAATAGAATTTCTATTTTACAAAATAGGATTAATGAATTATTAATAATGAAGGTTAGTAAAACACTTGAAAGTTTAAAAGCAACTTTTTATTATAGAGGCAATAGAGCAGATAGATTATTAACCAACAGACTCAAGAAAGAAATTAAATAAAAATAAATCTCTAAAATTACATATAAAGGTTAGACCTGCTTATCCCCAGAGAGAATAGGAAGGGACTTCAATGATTACTACCATTCATTATATAATTTACCGCACAATCAATCTGACCCAGAAGACTATTTTGAAGATAAGATTTTACCAAAGATCTCAGATACCCAATTGAAAGAATTGAATGCCCCAATCTCTTTACAAGAAATATACACTCGTATAGAGACTTTGAAACCAAATAAAGCGCCAGGTCCAGATGGATTTACAGGGATCTTCTATAGATTACTTAAAAAATAAATATTCCCATATTTAGAGACTACTTTTAATGAATTTATATTAAAAACCAAAATCCCACAGGAGAGGCTCAAAGGCAATATTGCCCCAATATTAAAACCTGGTAAGAACCCAGAGAATGTAGAGAGCTATCGGCCGATCTCTCTCTTAAATACAGACATCAAGGTATATGCTGGAATATTGGCTGATAGAGTCAAACGAGTAGTCACCCATATAATACATAGAGACCAGGTGGGATTTATCCCTGGATGACTCTCTACTAACCATATAAGAAATATGATAGGGATACTGGAACAAGCTAGAGAGGACTGTATACCTATGCTGACCTTGTCATTTGATGCAGAAAAAGCATTCGACAGGGTCAGCTGGGCTTTTGTCAGAGAGTCCCTAGTATCATTCGGGTTCTTGGGTGAGATACTTAGTGCAATAATGGCCCTATACAGTGATCCCCAAGGTAGAACCGTGGGGCCTGGAATTAAGTCAAAATGGTTTGGAATTTCCAATGGTACATGCCAGGGATGTCCCTTATCACCATTACTGTATATATTATCGATTGAATCCCTGGCAGTAGATATAAGATCTAATCACGGAATTAAAGTATTTGGAGAAGGTAATAACCAAAAAATCAAGTTATATGCTGATGATGTACTGATAACTATCCAGAAACCTGAGGACTCCATTGACCATGTGGTTGATACTATCAGAAATTATAGCAACTTCTCTAATTATAAGATAAATAACGAGAAATCTACAGAGCTATATTTAAATACATCCCAAAATAAAATTGATAGTATAGAAAAAAAACATGGATTTAACTTTAAAGTTAAAAGTTATTTTAATTATTTGGGTATAAAAATTTCCAAAAATCCAAAGAAATGGTTAGAGAATAATATTCTTCCCTTAATTAAAGAAACAAATCTTAACTTAAAGAAATGGAAAACTTTGGAAATCTCCTGGTTAGGGAAAATAAATACATTAAAAGCATATATTGTACCAAAATTCTCGTATATTATGAGAATGATTGCTATTAAGATCCCAGACAATTGGTTAGAATTAATTCAAACATCATTTACTAAATTTATCTGGGCAGGCAAGAAACCCAGAATTAAAAAAGATATTATGTCTAGGAAAAAAGATGAAGGAGGTATGAGTATTCCAATTATACAAGACATTGCATGAGCTAATTTATTAGCGCATGTCTTAGTGATAAATAAGGAATACTCTGTAAATGAATATTGGTACAAAAGTGAACAGATTCTGACCTCGGGAGACAGGGACTATAGAACTCTCCTATGGTCAATGGATAAAGAAACAAATCATTGTATTAAAAATTTAAAATCGATGACAGTCCAACAAATTTTTCCCACCTGGTCTCTATTTAAAAAAGAAAATTGGGCTAAAAAAGAAGATAATCCCCGGCATAAACTTAAGTATACTGGCAGATATAATGACAGATATAGATTTAGAAATCTGGACCAGACGAGGTATAAAAACGATATCTAATCTTATGACAGGAAATAGAGTAAAATCTTACGAACAACTCCAAACTGAATATAATATACCTTCTAATGACTGGTTTATTTAGATCAGGGTAAAATCCTTTTTAAATACATTTTTAAGATCTAACCCTCTAGATCCGCCAGTTAAGCTTCTCTTATACTTATACGAGCAGTCAGACTATACCCACTTGGCAAAAAAATGCCAAAAAATAATTTACAAGACTCAGAGTAAATCAATTCCCTCGGCAATTATTAAATGGAATCAAGACCTAGCAAAGGATATAACTATGAAAGAATGGAATAACTCCCTTAATACGAAAAATAAAGTCTGTCATTGTCTAAATGTACACGAAACCCATTATAAAATACTAAACAGATGGTATAATACCCCTTACAAAATAGCAATAATGTATCCTACAGCCCCACCAAATTGTTGGAGATGCAATGAATTAACTGCAGACTTCAAACATATTTGGTGGGATTGTCCAAAATTAGACCTTTATAGGATATGTTAAACCAATATTTATCAGTTTTATTTGAAATAAGGGTTGAGCTGACCCCAGGTATGGCCCTATTACATATAGATATGACAGGCATCAATAAAGAATTTAGACATCCTAATTGCAGTGAAAACCTCAATAGCCAGGAATTGGAAATCCCCAAAGGTAGACAACTGGTCTAAGATCCATGCTAAATGCATTATTCAATGTAAAATGGAAAGGGCCATTACTAATTTGGTACCAAATAAGGGCCATTACTACACATACTGGGATAAATGGATTAAAAAATTGGACCCTGAATAAGGAAGTTTCTCTCACTATCCGTTCTTTTCATAGTGGATTTGCCCTGTTTATTTTTTATTTTATTTTTTTTAATCTAATCGCATGGTTTACATCTGTTTAGGGAAACATTTGAGCCCCCTCCCTCGAGCCTAATAAGGGAACTTATTATTTATTTATTTTTTTCTCTTGCACCGAGTAAATGTTTGTTTGTTTGCTAGTTAGTTTGTTATGTATTTGATTGTTTAATAAAATTGTAATAGTCTTAAGATAAAAGAATGAAACAGAAATAAAGCGGATAAGGATAGAGAGTGAAAGAGAAATTGAATAAAACATATGATGACTTGGTATTTGATAACTTCATTTGCGATTACTTAAGAAATGAAATAACTAATACCATATTCTGATATGCAAAAATAGCCTCCCAGAGCTGCTGTTTGGATGTAAACTCCCCCCCTCATAGATATTTTGTTTGAGGATGCTCCAAAGGTTCTCAATAGGATTGAGGTCAGGGGAGGATGGAGGCCACACCATGACTTTCTCTCCTTTTATCACCATAGCAGCCATTGATGCAGAGGTATTCTTTGCAGCATGAGATGGTGCATTGTCATGCATGAAGATGATTTTATTACGGAAAGCATAGTTCTTCCTTCTGTGCCAGGGAAGAAAGTGGTCAGTCAGAAACTCCACATACTTTGCAGAGGTCATATTTACACCTTTGGGGACCCTAAAGGGTCCAAGCAGCTCTCTTCCCATGATTACGGCCCAAAACATGACTCCACCACCACCTTGCTGACGTTGCAGCCTTGTTGGAACAGGGTGGCCGTCCACCTGATATGGATCAAAACAAAGGTTTGATAATTTTTGTGTATCTGCCCTTTTCAAATTGGTTATGCTGCATGCATGCTTTCCAGAAGTAATTTCACCCCAGACGCAAGTTTCCAGGTTGATGAAATACTCAGGAATGTTTAATCAGGAGGCAGGAGCCCCTTATAAAGCAGAAATACATCATATGCATAATTATAGATAACAGAGAAGAATACATTAATAATTGGTTAGGTGTTGCGTGATGCATTCAATGTACATCCCACTGGTTGTGATATTGCTTTTATCATGAATGTCTCCCCCAGATTCCAGCACCATCTTGTAACACGAGGTAGTCAGTCGATGGAGGGGGTGACTCCCGGCGGCCATTTTGAGTAGTCACTGAATAATACTGATCATGATTACATAGAGTAAACAGGCATTTTACTAAACTATTATTTTGTCCACAACAGACCAACCATCCACTGCTCCATCCATCTGGACTATCCAGGGTTGCACGGCACTCATCAGTGAACAGGACTGTTTGAAAAGTAGTCTTCATGTATTTTTCTGCCCAATGCAGCCATTTCTGCTTGTGAGCATTGGTTAGTGGTGGCTGAATAGAAGGTTTATGCACAGTTGCAAGACTCTGGAGGACTCTACACCTTGATGTCCGTGGGACTCCAGAGGCACCATCAGCTTCAAATATCTGTTTGCTGCTATGTAATGGTATTTTAGCAGCTGCTCTCTTGATCCGATGCATGGATCTGGCAGAAATCTTCCTAAATTTGCCTTTCTCTACACAAACCCGTCTGTGCTCTGAATCAGCCACAAATCTCTTAATAGTGCGATGATCACTCTTACGTTTTCGAGAAATATCTAATGTTTTCATACCTTGTCCAAGGCATTGAACTATTTCATTCTTTTCTGCAGCAGAGAGATCCTTTTTCTTCCCCATATTGCATGAAAATGGTGCTCTGCTTAATAATGTGGATCTGGCAGAAATCTTCCTAAATTTGCCTTTCTCTACACAAACCCGTCTGTGCTCTGAATCAGCCACAAATCTCTTAATAGTGCGATGATCACTCTTACGTTTTCGAGAAATATCTAATGTTTTCATACCTTGTCCAAGGCATTGAACTATTTCATTCTTTTCTGCAGCAGAGAGATCCTTTTTCTTCCCCATATTGCATGAAAATGGTGCTCTGCTTAATTAGTAGTTTTTCCTTAAATTGGGCTCACCTGGCAATCTAATTATCACAGGTGTCCGAGATTGTTTTCTGTGATCAAAAGAGCCCTGAGACACAATGACATCCATGAGTTAAACTGAAAAACAAAATATTTAATCTTTGTGACACTTAAATAGAATTTGCATAATAATTTGGAGCAGGGTGTATGTCTCTTTATTTATTTTTTTATTTTAGATCAGTGACACGCTGTTGTTGTAAGATGTACTTTAGTGATCCATAAACATGCCTGTAAGGTAGATTTTGTACCTTTCCTTCATTATTTGGTTATATTTGGAGGTATTATAGTAACACAGCAAATGACTGTGGTTTATAATATATCCATTTGAAGACTTTGTGACATGTACTTTAGTATATTTATTGGATTTGTGGTTTAATACACAAATCACTGTTTAGTGAACTTACCACTGGCAATCTAGCACTTTCATTTGATACTTTTGTATTTCTATTTGTATTAAGTGACTCAGTCCTTAGTGCTTTCGAGTTCTATATATTATATTTTATTGCACTAGTTAGCCATACTATTGTTTTTAATTATCTATATATATATATATACTTTACACATGTTCTCACTAACTAAACAATTTTAGAAACTTAGAAATACACAGTTGTGACTTGTCATGTCCCGGGTCAAAAGGCAAGACCTGTGTAATCTTAAAGTACAATCTTTATGATTCACTTTAGCTTAGCCATACATTTTCTAAGCTATATAAATTAACCCATTTTGTAAATCTGCTTCAGGAAGAATATGATAATGTACCATTGCTTTTACAAATTAAAGGGATACTATAATGCTAGGAATACAAAGTTGTATTCTTAGCACTATAGCTCCCTCTCGTCCCACTCCTCCCAAGTGTCCCCCTCCCCCCAGTATAGTAAGGGTTAAAATACCCTTACAGTACTTACCCAATGCCAACGCTGACGTCTTTTGGTGCTAGGTCGGCGCTCTGCCCCATCAGAAGTCACCCCATGCCAGACACGTTCCACTTTCCGTCCTGTGTTCCACTGCAGCTATGTACCCATCGTAACTATGTCAGGTGAAAACTGCATTATGCGTTTTGTGATTATGAAATGACTTCACCAGAGCCTCTCTAAAGGACCAACATCGTCCATGCCGGACGATGTTGGTCCTTTCCTGAATGTGCCACGCACGTTCCACTTTGGTGCCGTCCTGCGTTCCACTGCAGCTATGTACCGTATCTTAACTATCAGTCAGGTGAGAACTGCCTTATGCATTTTGTGATTATGAAATGACTTCACCAGAGGCTCTCTGATGGACCAATATCGTTCACCCTGGACAATGCTGATCCTTTCTTGAATGTGCCATTCACGTCCCACTTTGGCACTGTCCTGCGTACCAATGCACTAAAAATGTAATTTTGCATTGTTTTATTAGGGCTATAACTAAAAACAGCTTGCGAAAGCTGCAGATCTCTTGTCTGCTGCCTTTGCAAACTCTCCCTTCTAACCCCACCCAGACTTTCTGTGGCTGTCCAATCACAGACTTCCCAATGCAGCTCAATGAGAAGACTTTGCAAGGCGCTTTGGGAAATTTCCTGTCTCTTGACTTTAGTTTCACTGAGCTAACCAAACCAGGAAGTAATAGTACTGGTTGTCTGATTGACATCCCAGAGAATGTAACAGGGTTAATTTGTAAAAGTGCCAATTTCTATTAAAATCTGCACTTTTTGCAAATTGAGTAAAAGAGTATATACTCTTCACACATAAAGCTTTTCAGCAAGCTTAACCTCTTTAGCAGTGGGGGTTCATGTAGGAGCCTAAGCTTCACGCGACAGGCACCATCAGCCGCCGAGCCCCCCCCCTTCCTCCCCCCACACCCTCCCCATATAATTCATTTTTTTATAAATTACGTAATGTCTTGCCAGATACATTATAAAACAAAAATTGCCCTGCTGTAGGTTAAAGGCTAAAGGATCTTACAAAATGAGTATTCTGTTATCGATTTTATGGTTTCTATGCTGTCTCTGACCACAGTCACCTGTCAGTAGCAATCACTGATAAGACTGCTTGCCAAGGTTCACAATAACAGGATTACATAACAACATAACACTATGTGTAGTGAAAGGGACTTATTCACTAAACACTAAGGGATTTGTTCACAAAACAGAAATATGGTAAGATAACAAATGGCATGCATTTTTTATTTCTAAAGTAAAAATCATTTAACTGATTGGATCATTAATGTAAACTTACCTATTAAATGGATTCTATAGTGTTAAGAATACAAAGTTGTATTTCTTACACTATAGTTCCCTACTTCCCTCCCTCGCTAGCAACGATGTCCCTCAGGGTTGTGTAGGCACTACGCCTCCACCGAAGTCACCAGATGGGGGGGATCTAATGCTCCTATAGGAAAGTGGAGCTTGAATGCTTTCCTGTGGAGATTTAACTGACGCTGGATGTCCTCATGCGGAGAGTGAGGATGCCCAGCATCAGTTAGGTGACCAAAAGTCGCATAACCACCAGGAAGGGCCTCCAGTGGCTGTCTGATTGCCACTAGAGGCAGTCTTAGAACTGCAATGCAATTATTGTGGTAGGACTAAGGGGGACAGGGATACTGCACTCAGACCACTTAGAAACATAGAATGTGATGGCAAATAAGAACCATTTCGCCCATCTTGTCTGTCTAAATTTCTAAATACTTTAATTAGTCCCTGACCTTATCTTATAGCTTGGATAGCCTTATGCCTATCTCACGCATGCTTAAAATCCCTCACTGTGTTAACCTCTACCACTTCAGCTGGAAGGCTTTAGAAACAGGCTATCGAAACTTTTAATTTTACAGCTCGGTTACCAGTTCCTCACAACTCACTATTCAGTGATTAGACTCAGAGGGTTATTCACCAAAGTGAGAATCCAAAGTGAATCTCTAATTTAGCATAACTAGAATAAAATGTGAAATTCACTTTGAATCCACACTTTAGTAAGTAACCATGTAATTGGCATTAAATTGGCATATAAATATCTGTCAATTGGACTTTAGGACCTGCACATTTTGTTTGCACATTGCCAATTTAACTCAAGAAACTCTACCTTTAACATGAAAATTTATGCTAGTTGAACTCATGACTACTGCAATGAGTGGTCTTTCAGCAAGAGACCAAGGTAGTTATTAAAACCTTAATTATGTGCACACTAACCACGAATCCCAGGGTACCTGCTGATTCACTCTGATGGTTTGCTACTCCACTCACTTATCAATGACATCTTCTCATTCTCTGATCTGCGGCATCCCCTCTGAATACAAAGGTTGATAGAGAGATGGATATGTTTATGGCCCTTTCACTGTAATAAGCTAGACACCAAAGACATCACACACCCAAAAGCACTAAAAAGTTTGAATTGTAAAATCCAGGCTCCATGCTCACCTGTTATTGTGGAACAAAACGACTATCTGTCATACCTTGTGTCACGTGCCGTCCCGGTCCCGCCGTTCATTCTCTCCTGCCGGGCGGTGTGGATCTCCGGCCGTCACGCATGCTCGCTCAGGTGCCCGGGGACGTGCACGGGCGCACACGGTAGCCGACAAGGGTAAAAGTTACACCTAACGTCTTTAAAGTGATATTAGCCTATTACTACTATCTATTTATATCCTGCCTCATTCTTTCCCTGCCTATCAGAAAACACCTTGCCCTATATTAACCTCCTTCTGACATCACTTCCTTGCCCTGTCGTGGTTTATTGTAGCCCGAGAGTGCGTTCTATACACTTGTCTTTCTTTGGTTCCTGAGTTCGGCTTGTTCTTGGATATTCTAGTTTCTGGCTCCCTTGACCCTTGGCTTTGTTTATCGCTTGTCCTTACCTCTCTAACCCTGACCTTGGCTTGTCTGACTATTCTTATCTCTTTATTTCCTTATGTTAAGTCCAGCCACTTTAAGGTCCGGTAATACGTCTCCCTGAGCTTGCCTTTATTGTTCTCTGGTTTGCGTGTTGGGTAGTTTAACCTTGACACTATCTCACCATCCAAATGAATCAACATCTAAACCCCACATGGACACGTAATAAAATATAGATATATATTGCACTTTCAAATTGTGTTGGGTTTTGTTGTGTAAATGAAATAGCAAAAATCTACCCAAAAAAATCAATTTTAATTTCACATTGTAACATTAAACATGTGGAAAGCTTAAGTATGACACCACCTTTATGAGAAACAGCTCTAATGGTTTATTTACATCACTTGATGATTCCTGAGAAGCACATTTATGCTAAAAATAAAAACTTTGAATTCCTTTTGTACAGCTTCAATTATATTTTCTCAAGCTGTGTGCTTGGCATATTGTAAATTAGTCTTTAAGTGGGGTGTCATATAATCCATTACTAGCCTCAGCAAAATGTCAGCCGACGTTGTCATTAATTTGTCTCTGAGAAAAAAACATTCCACAAGGCACTTCTTTTATTAAGAGGTACAGAATGTCAAGCCTTATTATCTTACAAACCAATAAGCATAAGCAATGAATAGTTTTTACATCAATTGTTTTTTGATGAATAATTATTTGTCCAACACCACCTCCTTGATACCCGACTACGTGACCTAACAGAATTAATAATCATTTATATGCCAGTTTTCTTGTCTTTTATTCTCTATATTTAAAAAGGTATTTAGCTCTGTGACAAAGCAGCATGTTCATTTCCTTACCTACTATTTGCACATGTATTTAGTGGCATCTGGTGAAAGTTGGGCATTTAAAATTCGAGGCAAGAATTTCAGCAGGCAAAACACAAAATTGAACAAACAACTAATTACAATTATAATATAAAATGAAAAGAAAAATGTGGTGCTTTCTTCCTATTGTATATAAGTTTAATATATATTGTTAGATACAGATATCATTACACAATAAAATTGCTCTTACTCAAAAGTTGTAAAAAGGATAGTGATAAATATACCAATGAAATCACTAAGTAAGATCTCAGTATAAGGTGACCATTGGGCCTGCAGGCTATAACTGTTGTATTGACATGATGGAAGTCATGTTTGACTGCATGTACATTGTCTTCCCACTTTTCTTTGGAGAAGGTTCTACCTTGCCCATGGGTGCTGCACACAGTGGTTTTTGCTAAGGAAACCCCAACTCCTGGCAAGAAGATGTGGAGTACCGAATGATTTATATTCACATTACTCTGGTTGAGAACAATGGAAATGGAGATTCTTGGAATTAAAGAGACTGACTATTTCAGTTTTAAAATGAAACAGAACGTATAGCAATTAAACTGTATTGATCTTGATACGGGACTTTTTACATTTTCCCTTGTAATTCCCCAACATACTATACGACATCTTAAATCACAATTAAATTGACACTCAGCACCTAAGTGCAAAATTATATCATGTAAAAAGTCATCCTGATTATTTTGTATGATGCAAGATGCATGTTTTTTTTTTTTTACCGAAACTATACAAAACACTTGAACTACTGCACCAACGTGAGTGTCATTCTCTTCCAACAGAATGTAAGAAATAAACTTAAAAAAATATGTTACAGGCTGTTGTGCATGGAGTTCTTTGAACAATAGCTCCCATAAATTTTCTATATACAATTCTATATATTATATTCACTATAGATGCATCTGTACGTCTAAGTAAAAAAAAAGAATTAGAAATATTTATGTAATAGAATCTTATGTAATAGAATAGAAAAATAGAGAGTCTTTATAACTCTCCATTGACTTAGTCCAGGGGTATGCAACCTTCGGCACTCCAGATGTTGTGGACCACATCTCCTATAATTCTCTTACAGGCATATGCTGTCAAAGCATCAGGGGAGATGCAGTCTACAATATCTGGAGTCCCAAAGGTTGCCTACCCTTGATATAGGCAAATACTTCTCATTTATATTATAGATGAACAACCAGTGTGTTGTAGCTTTCTGTATAGATCTGCATTGATTGTACATCTACTGCTGGTCATAATTCATACATCCGGGGTGCTCAGTGTGGGTTTATGGGATATTACAGCACTGTCACTGTAAGCAGTGGATCAAGACTGAATTAAAGATTTCAGCCACTTTTTCATCGTTATAATGTCAGTGCAGGCTGTGATCATTAAGTAGTTCTCATGCTGCAAGCTCATATTATTGCTTATGCAACATTTATGCAAAGTGTTGACATCAAGGCTGATGGGAATTTAAGGAACCTGACCAGCAACTGACATACTGAAGGTGATTCTGTAGCACTTTCGACAAAAGGTGAGGATGCAGGCTTTGGAGTAGGAGGAATGTAATTTGAGCGTGAAATGTGATGAAGATAGAAAATGCTAAAAAAAAACTCCTAATGCTACGTATAGGTCCTACATTAGGTCCGCCCCACTTCTGTATTCCTAACACTATAGTGTCCCTTTTCAATTACATATAAGTCAGCCTCCCAACCTAGTGATTAAAGGGTTAAAAAACACTTACCTCTTTGCAGTGCCAATGTCCCTCGGTGCAGACTCTGTCTCCTCCTCCTCCATCATCAGCCTGGCGAACGCCACGTGTGCATTTGGTCTTCCCAGAGCAAAACATTGAATGAATGCTTCCCTATGTAGATTTTGAACATACTGGACATCCTCATGCAAAGCACAAGGACATCCAACGTCATTTCATGGAATTAAACTCAGTGAAAAGACAAGAAGCACCTCTAGTGGCTGTCTGGGAGAGCCACTACAGACTGTTTTAACTCTGCAAAATAAACATAGGTGTTTCTCTGAACTGCAATATTTTACATCACAAAGTTAAGGGGACAGGGACACTGCACCCAGACCACTTCAATAGGTGCCTACAGTGTCCCTTTAAGTAGAATGACAGCAGGTTTGGCACGGATAAGGGATGTTAGGACAACAATGAAGGCAAAGTGGAAGAAGGTACATGTATGACGTTCAAAGGAAGCAGTTTGCTCTCTTTAAATATTTGCTTTTTTGGAGTGTGTTTAGTTCAATAAGCAAGGCTAAGTACAGATTCTAGTCTGATAAATGAAGATAAGAGAGATAAATGGGAAATGGAAAGTGCTGAGTACTTTGTAAGTCAGACAGGGCACTGATTAAACTTCACAATAAATAACCCTTTATGTACTTATTCTCATCAGTGAAAGGTCTTCTCACTATCTGGTGAGAACAATATAAAGTATTTAACTAGTAATGGTACCCTCAGAGTTTTGCTGGTTTTCAAGTATGCTCTGTGACTGAGATGTTACCATTAAAACCTAACTCAATGGTACTCATTTGTTTGACCTCAGAAGGATAACTTGACTTTGCTGAGAAACCTGTGATTCAAACTACAAAATGATGAGATACTGCAGCTAGGGTCTGATCATTGAGCTATCTCACCAGCCTTTAGATCAGATTAGATGGGCAGAAAGGTGGGTTGCTAGAAGAAAAAAGATAGTATTTGTGTAGTAAGGTTTGGAAAATAGTGAAGACCAATACTGTAAAAAGTGATAAATCAAATGAACTCACTAGGCATAATTTTGTAAGGGGATGTGGTTTGAAGGATTACTCTAACCCTATTGGGCACTGTGGAGAAGCCCTCTAACCTTGATTTGCTGTATAACCTGCAAATTAATGCTTTTACTCACCTGGAACCCAGCTCCGGGCAAAGCACCCGGCACAGATCTTCCACAACCCTATGACATCAAAGGGGCTGCTGGGTTTTTATAAAAAAAACAAAACAAACAAAAACATACAAACAATGTGCAACGGGTGGAGGTGTAGAGAGGATAGCAAGATTATCAAATCTGTCTACGGTATGTAGTGTGTGCTGATGACAGACATATTTTATACACAGAACTGACATTGGCAACTGGAACAATTATAAATATCTCAGTATGTGCAGTGTTTCAGTTGAAACACTGTAGATACTCACTCCTACCACCATGACCATGACCCAAAGAACCATATTTGACATCCAGGCACAGCTTCGAACCAAAATACTTTACTTGTTTCCTCTTTATCAGGCCTTATTGTTTAGTGCTTGGCATACAGTGTTGTTATCTGAGTATTTTGTTATTATGACAAATAAAAATAAATTAAAGCCACTTGTCTGTTTGTGTGTTTTCTACTTGTAATATGTGTGTCCTCCCTGTATTTCACCTATTGTACCCTGCTCCCTGTTCGGGAGTGTCCATGTGAGAGGAGCTCATCCGTCTCCCAAACGGGGACCACCCCAATAGCCCATTTAGAACCCTAGTTAGAACGTCAATTAGGACGTTCTCACCTTGACCTAATGCCAAAACTGCAAGGGAAGCCTTCGATGCGTGCTTCCTGTTGGGTGGCAGCCATTTCATATAGACGAACGCCATCCAGGGGGAGCCTTTGTGGATCGCTTCCCAACTTGTTCGTTTCCCGAACGATGACCTCCCCGGTGCCCCATTAGAACGTTCGCACTCACAACATAAGTGTGAAACTGCAAGGTAAGTAATTAATTAGTGTTCCCCTGGGTGGCTGCCCTTTTCGCATCCCGAAAGGAGTCCTTCCCTTACCTGGGCTCCACACAGGGATCCTGCGAACGGAGACGATTCGCAACAGGGGCCGTTGTGAGGGTCCCTGAGGTTGGTGGGGCACAGGCCAGTTTGGCGGGCTTATTTGTGCCTGGGAGACAAAGGGACGATCCCTTTTCCTCGAACAGAGGCTCCCAGGCACAGAGGCTCCTGGGAAGAGGACCCCCCTGTCATCTGGTGTGGGAAACCCTGTGTTTGGGTGACGGGCTTTGATGACAAAGAGAACAAAGTCCCTTTCCCACGCTGCGATCCCAGGGAGGAGCCTGGGATGTGACCCTGTTTATGTGTGTCAGAAACTCCTTGCATGGGGTTATGCATAAAAGCCGAGTGTGGTACAATAAAATCCTGTTGTACATCAAGAACTAGGTCTTGTCCACTGGGGGGGAAAATGGGTCTCTTTGCATTCTAAGTGGTTCCAGAGCAGCAGTAGGAAGGCCAGAGAGTGGGTAACCAGTCGGGTTACCCAGATTCCACTAAACCACCTGTCACCTATTCATTAAGCTGCTAGCCAATTGCAAATTTATAATGGAATAATTAATTACTTTTATATATATATATTTTTTGTTCAGGTCACATTCATGTTTAGCACATTGTCATAGAGAAGAGGAGTGTAGTAACAAGTGAGGTATACAGTGACTCCTGCATGCTTGTCCATTCTTAGCTTGTCTGTTGCAGTATATAAACCATACTGATTAGCCACAACATTAATACCACCTGCCTAATGTTGCGTAGCTATTCCTCATGTTGCCAAAAGAGTTTTGATGCGTAGAGACTTGTACTCCAAAAGACCTCTGAACGTGTCCTGTGGTATCTGGCACCAAGACATTAGCAGCAGATCCTGCAAGTTGCGAGATGGGGCCTCCATGCATCGGATTTGTTGTTTCAGCAAATCCCACAGATGCTCAATCAGATTAAGATCTGGAGAATTTGGAGGCCAAGGCAACACCCTGAACTCTTTGTCATGTTCCTCAAACCATTAATGAACACATTTTGAACTGTGGCAGTGAGACTTTTTCTGCTGAATGATGCTAAAGCAGTGGTTCCCAAACTTTAAAGGTTCAAATTGTAACCGTGTGTGGTTCCCTTATTTACCACTATAATGTCTTAAAGCATAGAACTTAGTAGGGCTAACCATACAGATATCTTAGCCATAATTTTATATAGTGTAAGAGATCCTCTATTTAACAGATATAAATAATTGAGAATACAATATAAAATAAGGATTGTCTTGGAAGCAAGATTGTCTTTTGGATATTTATTATATAAAAATATAAAATCCATTATAGCAGAGTTTATAAGATTAAATTACATGCTTGCAAATATCATTAATAGGTTAACATACCCTTCTGAACATGTCATCATGTCAGCCTCTCTGTCATTTTAAGATGGAGCAGCGTCTGTCTCCAAGTCTCTCCTCTGTGTCTTAACATTTAAAAGTACACCTATTTATACCTTAGGTGTCTCCATTTTAGGTTACTGTAGTTCAAATATGAAAAAGTAACACTTCTTTTACTTTATTCAATTTAGGACCTCCCTTAATTTGGCAAACATACAAGGCCATAACTAAAGGGTGTATACGTCATGGAAATTTTCCTGACTTAGTTCAAGATGGCATCTTAAAGTCTGAATAGGTTATCTGTTGTTTATACTAAGTCGTAAGTGTACAGTCGTGGGAGATTCCCGGATTTGGGGAAGTTCCATTAACTTGGGGTTACCACAGTATATTGTGTACTGCAAGAGTCGTAGTATAGCCTTGAAGCTTGTTTATGCATTATTGTTATTGTAATTCGTCTGGGACAAAATGGCGCAAACATATTATGCACTGAGGTTATTGCTTAAAGAAACAGTTATGAAAAACAATATGTTCCATTTCTAACACCTTGTCAGTTTGCAATATCTCTTAAAGACAAAGTACACAGTTTAAGAAATACAACATTTCATTCTAAAACTTGTAATATTTGCATTTGCCCGTAACACCCTCTCCATTAAACTGTGGGCATTGTAGAGCATTTCTTCCTTAACTTAGTAAACCAAAGTTCTCCAACTGTCTTTAGGTTTTTTATGCTCCCAGCATCTTAGATCATTGTTTTAACAGTAAAATATCCATAGTGTGATCTTTGCATGTAAAGGTGGTTGATTAAAATGAGCAAAGCTTTTGCCCGGGAAAGAATTGAAAAGAACACCAAGTTCCAGAGTAAGATATTTTTGGATAGATCCGGATACGAATTGTAATCCAAAGTTAAAAATAGTAATTGTATTTGTAATCCAAAGTCTTTAAAGGCCTGTAGAAGTTTACATTCCTTAGATACATTGCTGGAGGTTGTGTTTGTAGAATACCCGGGTATTAGTTGTAGAGTATAGGTTGTAGAGTCCAGCCTTCCAAATATTTGGCTAGAATTGGTTGCAGATATTGAATCAGCATCATCTGTTATCACCGTGGTGATGGTGTTGGTATTTGTCTTTGTCTTTGCTTTTTATTTTGTTTTTTCCATGGAACATTTTTACACCGTTTATGATGTGTATAGATTGGATACCCTCCGATATTTCTTTTACGGAATAATTTAATTGACAGCATTTCCAAGACCTTGTCTTAAGTGACATGGATCCCATTATAGTAAATGTTATGTTGATACAGCAATTGAAGTGGATTCCCAAGAACGCCTCTTTTTGCTGTATTGGAATCTTTGTAACATCTCAGTGATAGACATCTCACTGACATCAGGTGCTGTTGTGCTAAAAATGTTAACAGGTAAAATCTGTGGAAAAATCTTTACATTTGTTATAGTTTGTATAATAATGATAGATGAAATAGTAACATAGTTGATCTTTCTAGTGTTTTGTATTAAAGATAAACACCCCTGTATATGATTTAGAGATACAGGGATAATTTGAAGCAGCAAAGTATTTACCGCCTTTGTTCATAATGGTATGTAAAATTACATTCTCTTTAAATGTTAAAAATACTACTTTATTCAAAATGTCTCAATATATTTAGAATAGTTGCTAATTGGAAATATGACGTTAATTATCTTTCTTTGTCCTGTTAGGGAGAAGACAACTTATTCCCTAGTTATTATTAGTAAATATAATAACTACAGTTATTAGTGGCTTAAAATACCAGAAACCCCCAAATATTGTCTTAGAAAACATTTTTTTTAAACCAAGATCTGACAGCCATTGTGGAAAGTCACGTTCGTGAGATTGGATGCTTAACACTGTGAATCTTAATTGTTTAAGTATATTTTTCAGTGGCTGTTGGATGTAGCTGAAGATGATTAGAATGTATTATTATTTCTAAAAGTGAGTTAAGAAAGCACTCCGATACAATATTGAATGTATTTATATTTTAACTCTACCTTTGTATAGGTGGTTTATGTACCTTTAACCATTACAAACCAAATTACATTTTCTTTGTATTTGAAAAACTGATAAAATATTTGATTACGTGTATTTTAATATATATATATATATATACATAGAGTGGTATGGATGTTGAATTTATATCTTTGACATCTTTTCACCAGTTTGCAATAGGTGACCTAAATGATCAATTTCCAAATTCACGTATATCACCTGGATGGGTTAATCCCTAATACTCTTTTACTTTCCATTGACTGGCCTTGGCTCTGGCAGACTGAACATTTTTATCATTATAAATAAAGTTTATGATAGTTGAAGTAAAGTTTCTGCCTGTCTTTCAGTTAAATTTTAACTGTTGAAGTATTTCACTTATATTAATTATACCACTCTGCAAACTTAAACGAATATCGAGTAGTTTCTGATTTAATAAAAACATTTCACATTTTCTTTTAAGGTTAAAACATTCATTATTGCAGTTGTTATTGCAATCATATGATCTTTAACTATCATGATTCAATTATTTATCTGGGTAATTAGCTGTTATGCTCTTACACGTATGTTTAATATATTTGTTTGTAGGCCAGACTGCAGCTGCATATGGCATTTTATCAATAATCTTCAATTGCTTTTCAGATATTCACTAAGTCTATCCACCTTTGTAATTAACACATTATTTGTTTCTTATACCATTAATTATAGTATCTGTATTATATTACACATTGTCACTGACACATTTCTGATACAGGGAAAAAAATTGCATGATTGCTTTAGTAATTATAATTTTCTGTCCATGCACCACATTCCTGGAAGTCCAGAATATAGCAAGAATGCTTTGTCGTTTGATTCTATGGAGCCATTTAACATTTTGATTGGTATAGTTATACCAAAAGAGCAAGGAGTACGACGGTAGATCACATCTGCAACAGAACCATTACAGATTCCTTGTTGTATCAATGTCTCTGTGTTTATGTTTACAGGAGTTCCTTGCTTTGCAGGTATGTACATAATATGTAGAGTTTAAGAAAAGCTGCAAATCGTGCTTTAGTACCAGTGTCCCGTGATGTCAGGTTTCTGAAAGATTTTGCTGGCCTTTTATATTCCATTCTCTTGGCAGGGCATCTGCTCTTAGTAAGCCGGTCTTGTTATTATTTATTAATTGCATCACGGTTTCTTTCGTTAATTGATGTGTTTCTACCAAATTCAAATTCATATGCCACCAAATGTCATTGTAAAGTTCATTGTTACAGAATATTGTTCCAGGATGGTTTTTCACTCCAGTAGGAAATCTATGTTCCTCTTCTTCTGCTCCTTCCTATTAACCCCTTTTTCTGAGTTGTAGGTAACAATCTGTCTTGTACTGTGAGGTGCTTTGATAGTCTATCAGGTTTTCTCAGTACCATGTTCCATCTTAAGAAATAGCTGGGTGTTGACAGTTATCAGCCTTTATTTCTTTTTCCAGTCATCTGTCTGGAAACATAATAGCAATGTCCAGAATTAGCATAGCACTTCTTTTCAGCATAAGAAGGCTGTTTGCGGTAGTCACTCAATGATAAACTATATGGCAAAGTATTTTCTTAAATCACCTTCATAGGTGCATCCAAAGTCTTTCATAAGCATCTTTCCTGTCTTTCCTGTTTTCAGCATGCTTTGCCATCATCGTTGAGTCCATTATTAGGATTTGTAATTGTCCAATCACATCTTTCTCATGTATAATCGGTTTTTGGAATGATCTCAATAGGTTCCTTGTGAAATACCAGTGTAGGCCACATTAGCAATCATTTCACTGTGAGCTGTGTCTCTCCTTTTGGGATGGTTCTTGGAGGTAGTCCTCACGATCATAGAACTTGTATAGTGTGCAGTCCAATTCAGTTCAGGTGCTTCCTGCTTGTTAACATAATCCCAATGCAGTTTTAAAACGACAGCTAGGGTTGATGTTATGATAATGCTGCAGATTGTAGGAAGGAGACACCATAACCAATTTTCTAGCATCCTTTTGCTTCCATCTTTGCATTTCTTTCTTACTGTATAAGATAATTCAGGTTCAGTCTGTTTTCTCCAGAGTCTTTCTTATAATGATGTTGATGATTCATTTTTCATACATTCCATGTTAACTGTGAATGTATCACGTCTGTCTGTTCATCCTTCTCCTTCACATTTGCAGGTTCAGATGTCAGATCATGATTCAGTCTGTTACGTGGCTATGATTCTGGTGGCTTTTCTGTTTGTTTTATCTTGTCATCTTTAACAGCATCCATTGTATCAGTCAGTGGTTCTGTGAACGTCCTGTTAGTATTTAGCAGGTTGTAAAATATCAAATTCACTGTTCTCTGTTGGCTCTGATTGTTCTCTGTAGTATAAGTTCTCTGAGTCACCCTCTCCAGGACAAACTGGCCAACAGTAGGAAAAAGTTGGTGGTGCATGGCGAGTTGGGCTGGAAAAAAAAATTCCCTAAATTTCTCTAATAGAACCGATGGTTCTAAGCTCTCCCTGGTGCAGAAATATGTTTGTCAGTGAAAAACATGTAACACTTCATATGGTGTCTCACCATTTGTATCATCAGGTATGTTGTGAATGCTCATCTGTACCATAGGAATAAATAGATACCACTGTGTGGGGCAAGCAACTAGTAACTTGGTTAATAATCATTTAACCTCAGCATTCTCCCAGACCACAACCCCACTTCTTTGGGGGTGGTTGGGGCACTGAAATCCCAAAGTAACCCAAATGTGGTTGCCCAGTTTTAGGTTTCCTTTGCAGTAACTGCAGGACCACCATCCAAATGGATGGTCCTGGGATTATCAAATGCATACTAAGGAAGTGAGACTAGAAAACGTGGCATCAGAGGTTGCACTTCGCACAGGATATATCCAAGTAAACCTGGTACATGCATCAACACATACAAAAACATATTTATAACCATGAGATGTTGGCAAACTTCCAATATATAGTAATTCAAAAAGTATGTTAGATATTAATATTTCAATAAACAGTACATCAGTAATGTGGCAATAAGCAAATGCTTATGATTACTAAACACATGAATTACAGTATTTCCCATATTGTGACCACCAATATTCCTTTTCAGGAGTCAGAAGTACATTACCTCTCTCTATAAGAGCTTGTCCTAGCCATGAAAAAGCTTTTAGGGCAAGTCCATCTTTCCTCTATAGGAAGAACAACCAACATATTACCTTCAATGGTTATTATGTAATTAACCCCTCTAAACGATAGGAGTATTTATACGGATACCAGGTGGATGAGGTCTGGATATCCTTGCAAGCATAAACTCTGCATCATGACTGAGAGATAGGGTATGCGATGTGATCCAGTGACCACAGAAAAGTGTTGGTAGACACATTGCATCAAAGTGCCTGTTAATGACCAACTACATGAGGAGAGGGACCATGCTTTGTTATAAGCATGTCCATACACGTATTACAATGCTAGGCTTTCAATTTGTTTCCACAAAGCAAAATGCAGTTGTGGATATAAACTCACGACGTATCGTAAGAAAAACTGTTTGAACACCAGACTGAGATTCGAGATCAGTGAACAGTGGACCAAAATAGATAAATGAAATCCTATCAATTAATATACTTTCAATATATTTTCTTTAAATTACTTTATCCTCTGTATTAACTATGAAATATTAAAGTTAAAACAATAACATTAAAAGCCAACTTTTAGTGTGGATAGTAAATACAAGGCCGTTCATAATGTGAGATAAAGAACAGCTTTTTAAAACTGAATAGTCTGTGAACACAAGATGACCTTGCGCTGAAAACTCACTTGCAGGGGAAAAACAAAACCTTCTTTTTTCTTTAGTAAGTTAATTAATTAATTAATTAAATGTAGTTAGAACCTCCCTCAAAGACCCGATGACTTTGCAAGAAACATGTCGTCCTTAAATACTGGGTAAGTCTATTAAACAGTGACATAGCATTGCTACCCTGTGTATTATGTTGTCACAGCTATAATGTGCAGTATTACAAACTATTCATAAGTGTTGTGCAAACTGTTCATTAAAAGCCAGTGGTCTAGCGAACTATAGAATATTTATTTATTTATTTCTTTAAACCTCTGACCTCAATCAGCAAAGCAATATTGTAATGGTGTCCATTGCAATCTGCTGTCTTACTTGCTGCTCTTAAAAATTCTGAATATGTTCAGAGATTTCTTGGGCAATAATAAATCCCCCAAAAACAACAACTTTGCATTTATGCTAAACCTGCCTGTTGTAAACGTATTCTGTATATTTCTTGTCATAAGTACTTGTACTTGAATCTGCTTAACAAAGCTGTTTATATTGTGGTAAAAATATATATATTTTTATTATTATTATTTATTTTATTTATTTTTTTAACATTGCTTAATTTTTTAAAGATACCTGCATATTTAATTAAATATCCTGTATATGTCTTTAAGGCATAAAATATCTGCAAATTAAGATTATATCCAAAAATGCATGTTCTGGGTGTTCCCGTGATTCCTTTTCTATCATTTATTTATTTTAAAAAAAAATTTAAGTCTGGAATCTGATTTCTTTTGGGATGAGCACCCCTCTGAGACCCCCAGTTTCCAAGGCTTCTTTGGAGGTGACCACTGAAAAGTATAGATTCTATAAAATAGATGTGAGGGGGCATTGGACCTTAATTATACTTTTCATATAGCAGATATGGGATATGCAATGTGATTTAATATATCAGAGTATTATCACTTTAATTGACACTGCATTTTTTTTTATGCATTATTATTTTTTTCTTAAATTTTAATGTCTGTTTAGAATATTGCAGGCTTTGCAATATCAAATTAATTTTGCATCATATATATTCACAATGCTATTACAACATATTATTAAAATTAGCCTCTTTCAGAATTGTAGAATATGTGGTGGAACTGAATCCCCATATAGGAGATTTAAAACTGTATTTTAATTTCTACGCTGTACCCTAATCTGTATTTATATACATAATTGCGACAGCATATAGTTTTTAGTGAAGCAATTATTTCACCCTTCATGTGTGGTTGACTGTGGACTTTTTAGAACCTACTTATTATTTGTATTTATTTATTTTAATCATTTTATCAATCTTTTTCCTGCGCATGCATACTAAGCAGCTACAAAGAGAACATATCCCCCTGTCTGCAATCCACTGTCCTGGAACTAACAATTTCAGCATTATATGCTAATTACGTTGTACCTGGCACCTAAACTCACAGTGCCTTGTTCACATTAAAATCATCTCTAATGATGAAGATCTCTCTCTGAGTCTGGGCTACACATAGCTCAATAGATTCTTGATATTTCAAGACTTGTGCCATGACAAAGTACTGTGTCTTCTCTTACGTATAAGAGGTTACCTAGGTATTTCTTTTATATTTAAAGCTTCCAAGTACAAAGTCCCTTCGTGGTCGCCAATTGTAACCGTGTGTGGTTCCCTTATTTACCACTATAATGTCTTAAAGCATAGAACTTAGTAGGGCTAACCATACAGATATCTTAGCCATAAGTTTATCTAGTGTAAGAGATCCTCTATTTAACAGATATAAATAATTGAGAATACAATATAAAATAAGGATTGTCTTGGAAGCAAGATTGTCTTTTGGATATTTATTATATAAAAATATAAAATCCATTATAGCAGAGTTTATAAGATTTAAATTACATGCTTGCAAATATCATTAATAGGTTAACATACCCTTCTGAACATGTCATCATGTCAGCCTCTCTGTCATTTTAAGATGGAGCAGCGTCTGTCTCCAAGTCTCTCCTCTGTCTTAACATTTAAAAGTACACCTATTTATACCTTAGGTGTCTCCATTTTAGGTTACTGTAGTTCAAATATGAAAAAGTAACACTTCTTTTACTTTATTCAATTTAGGACCTCCCTTAATTTGGCAAACATACAAGGCCATAACTAAAGGGTGTATACGTCATGGAAATTTTCCTGACTTAGTTCAAGATGGCATCTTAAAGTCTGAATAGGTTATCTGTTGTTTATACTAAGTCGTAAGTGTACAGTCGTGGGAGATTCCTGGATTTGGGGAAGTTCCATTAACTTGGGGTTACCACAGTATATTGTGTACTGCAAGAGTCGTAGCATAGCCTTGAAGCTTGTTTATGCATTATTGTTATTGTAATTCGTCTGGGACAAAATGGCACAAACATATTATGCACTGAGGTTATTGCTTAAAGAAACAGTTATGAAAAACAATATTTTCCATTTCTAACACCTTGTCAGTTTGCAATATCTCTTAAAGACAAAGTACACAGTTTAAGAAATACAACATTTCATTCTAAAACTTGTAATATTTGCATTTGCCCGTAACAAAAGCGCCCTTAATATTTCAATATTTTTCCAAGGCTTTCTAGGTTGTATATATGTACAGCGCTGCAGCATACACTGGTGCTACAGTGTAATGTATACTGTTGGTGTTTGATTGAGGGGGTGCTTGTATGTAATTTTTGTGTTTTAAGAAAGGGTTGTATTTGCATGTGATGTTTGTGTTTGATTGCAGGGGTATTTGTATGTAACATTCACTTTTTAATGAAGATGCACATATGTGTGAAGTACTTGTGTTTGAGTGAAGGGGTGTGTTTGTATATCCTTTTGGAGTTTGAATGCAGGGATGTGTTTGTATGTAATATTTATGTTGGATAGCAGGGGTGTGTTTGTATGTAATATGGATGGCAGGGGTGTGCTTGTAGGTTGGGCTGGTGTTTGACTGCTTGATGTATGCACATATACTACCACATACATACTTACGCAGAAACATACAGATACATATAAATATACAGACACATATACACACACACACCCATACACCAACATACTCACACAGAAACACGCACCCTGACACACATTAACTGACATACATGCATGACACAGATACACACCGACATAAAAACACACACCCTGACGGACATACACATCCTGACACAGAAGCACACTGACATACACACAATCTGACAAACACATGCAAGTGATATATATATATATATATATATATATATTTGTTTTATATCTACAGCCACTCTCCTGTTAGTTTACTTTGTGTGTGCAAGAGGATGGCTTGCTTAAGGTCCTGGTCCTGCTGCTGGCTGGTGGGAGTGAGGGGCCTGGAGCAGCTCTTCATGCTCCTATCTCCTTATGCTACCTCTGTAGCTGCCTTCTCTCCCTCCAGTCTCTCTGAACGAAGCTGGAAGGAAGTGACAGGCCTCCTACACTACAGGGGCCCGGTCGCAATATTAAAGAGCCGCGGTACCCGATCAGCAGAAATGTTTCCTGGTCAGGGGTGGATCCAGAACCTAATATCAGGAGGGGCACTGGTAGATTATTTAAAAAAAACAAAAAAAAAAACAATCCAGGCACAATACCCTCTACAGCACTCCACAGTAGTTATGGTGGCAGGAGTGCCATGGTGCACTCCCAGAGTAAGTAGTCAAACTGTTTAAGAACTATTTGAAAACTTACCTGGGGTCTGCCAGGATAGGGGCAGCACAATATGGGGGGTTATTATGGGTCTGTGGGAGTAGGAGGGCAGATTAATAAATATATATACTTGTAAAAAATTATCATATCCCCGCTTCCTTCTTACCTATGCTTGGGAGAGGGGACAGTCCTAAACCCAGGTTGTCCAGTTGAGAAGCCCTGGTGGTCCAAGTAATGAGAGTGAATTCTAGCAGTTCCTGTGGCTAGAGTTCACTCTCGTGAGATCGAAGCGTTGCCATGGTAACCCGGTTGAGCTGCAGATTAGAGCTCCCCCGTGTCCTCTCTCCCTCCCCTGCAGGCTTTAGCATTTCAGTGCTAGTTGGCCTTTGAGGGAGATCTCTGATCTCCCCTCCCGTTCTGCAGTGAAGAGCGAGGCACGGCACGGCAATTTTCTCGTGAAGGGGGATAGGAGGATCCACCACTGCTCCCAGTGCTATGATCAGCACAGTTTGAAAACAGCTGCGCTGTCATTAGGGAACACCAGTGTCATAAAGCAGTGTATGATGGTCTGCCACAATCTCTAGGTAGGTGGTATGGGTCAAAGTAACATCCACATGACGAAACTACCTCTGCCTATCTGCCTTCTTCTCATTAAACAATGCACACATACCGAGCCAGCCACCTGATCTATAAGAAAATATCATTCAGCAACAAGGCAACCGTCTTCTATTGTTCCAAGGTCCAGCTCTGACACTAACGTGATCATTGAAGGCACTTTCGTTGGTGCACCTGGATCATCATGGGCACTCGGACCAATCTGCAGAAAACTGCAATGCACTGCATGTTTTAACACCTTTGTATCATGGCCAGCATTTTGTTTGTTTTTTTAATAGCAATGTATGCAACAGTAGCTCATATGTGTGATCAGACCAGACAAGCTAGCTTTCTCTCCCAATGTTCATCAATGAGACTTGTACACCCGTAACCATGACACCAGTTAAACAGTTGTCCTTTTCTTTTTACCTCTGTTGGTAGGTAATACCCACTGCATACCAGGAAGATCCTACAAGATGCTGTTTTGGAGATGCTCTGACCCAGTCGTCTCACCATTTGACCCTTGTCAAAGTCACTCTGATCTTTTCACCTGCACATTTTTATTTTTTTTTAAACGGACTGTTTACTTTCTGCCTAATATATCCCACTCCCTGACAGGTGTCATTGTAACTCTGTTACAGTTGTAGAGTAATCAATGTTACTTTCCGTCACTGGTTTTAATTTTGTGGCTGATCAGTGTAAATCCATACCAAGCAGATGGTTGAGGTCATCACCTACTCATGTTGTAGAGGTTAGGTCACTTTATCTTTTTTCTTAAGTGCAAGCGGCAAATCCAGATAAACTTGAAAATTGAGTTCCTGCAAAATTCGACTGCATAAAATGACACGTGTCGTTAGGAGAAAAAACTATAATCATGAGGGTTGCTAATGATCATTCTAGTGGTTTCGGAAATCGCGTTTTGTTTTTTGCAGCCTGACATTTATTTTTGGAGGGAATGCTTGCATGAACTGTGTTCACCTTAATTTTGCCTAGTGACATCGAAGTAGATGGCGCCTGGCCTAGAGTCACTGTGGAGGCTTTTTGCGCGCGCGCACGCACGCAAAAAAATAATGCAAAGAGCCTTAGGGCACAAGAACACTAAACATTCCAGGGTATTTATCAGCCATTGTAATAGTTTTGCTATTATTATAATAGTATTCTTTTGCAATGTCAGCTTTGGAATGATGTGTCAAAAATAGAGAAAATACATCACGAAGCCCAAAGTTTGGGGTGGTGTTCAGTTTTGGAACATAACGATTACATTGAGCTATGGTTGTTACACGGCTTCTTTAATCCGTCGAACCTGTCTACTATATTTTCCCTGGCAAAGAAATGTACTCCAGAGGTTACTAGTCACCAACCCTACTATAGTCAAATACAGGGGGTGGGGGGCGGGTGGACATCCTATAACATACAGTGTAGCAAGAAAAGTTCAATAGGCAAAAAGTCTTTATGATCCAATCTTTCACTAAGTACATGGCAAATCTTTGGAAGTATACAAACATCTCATTGGAGCACAGTCCTCATCAACCTATTTGTTCCTTAATAGTTCAAATTTACTAGTTTATTGCTATATTTCCCCTATTATATTGTAACGCGCTGCAGAATAAGTCAGATCTATATAATTTGCAAAATTACAAATGGAGTAAAAACTTGCTCTAGAAAGGAAGCATTAATAGTAAGTAAATGTTAACAGTCCGCAAACAAAGTATGTTCTCAACATCCATCCATGATTAGTAGATTGTAAGGCTGCTGTAGAAGGTACCAGGTAATTTGCATGAATGGAATGTAAAAAAAAAGGCTATGAAAAAGGAGCACCTTTAACCCTAAAAAATTAAAAATAAAGTATTCTGGAAGCTACAAGTAGATCATAAGGAGTGGGTTACATTTTTCACACCAGTTTCAGAATTGCTTCTTGTTCTTTCTGAGAAGGAACCCAGTATTAGAAAATACTGTCATGGTTCAATCACCAGAGGAATGTTCCAAATGTAGACTTTGAAAATGGCATTGCATAAAGTAAGCTGGCGTTGTTCATCAAATACCCAAGTCTGCTACATTTACTCAATGAAATTCTACAGATTAGCAAATAATCTGGACAACCATGCTTCATATTCTGCCCTCAACTAAGCTATTCAAAGTCTGTAGGCTGTCATGTTTCAAGTCATGAAGATAACAGGAGCTTTGTGTGATTCGGTTATCCCTTTAAAACACTATACACAAGAACAGGGGATCTCGTTGCACCATAAACAGATCTCCCAGTCCAGAAACCAATACTTCCTCACATATTTCCCTGCAACCTATCGCACTGTAAGTGACCCCCCACCATCACCATCTCAATGAGACGTGGCAGCGATCCTACTGTTCTTGCCATGTCTCCTCCATGCACTCCTGGATGCTGGACAGCACACATATCTGTGTGAGCCGCACAAAGATAAGGGAAAAAGATAGTAGTCAATAAAAACATGCACCTGGAGGTGAGCCTTTGATCTACTGCCCGATGGCCTAGTGAGTTGTCAGTCCACTTCTGCACTTAACAATAAAGGAGCCACATAGAAAATGTGTGTTTGATTAGCTAAGATTTACCGATTACTCAAACTTTGTGCCTCTATATATTTTTCTGCAAGTCTTTACAGTAGCAGCATTTATTTCACAGCCAAAAATCTTAAAATATTGCCACCATACAAGTGTCTAATCAGCAGGCGATATCATTTCATAACTAAGCAAAACAAGTCAACAGAACATGCTACATTCTTTACATTGTCTAAATTGTACACTGAACTATGCAAGTTCTAAAACGAAGTCTTTCCTCAAAACATTTACAGCTATGGAGGGCTACAGAATGTTGAAAACTAATGTAAAGGAGGCAAGAATTAAAACCCCACCAATTCCAAAGATGATAACTAGAAGTTACAGTCAAAGGAAAAAATATTTCATGACAATCATCATTCATCTGTTAACCTCTTTCATTCATGCTCTAGTTTGTAGGGTTCAGACCTATGCCCATGGTACAGGTTAAAAACCAAAACATTTTTCATCACAGTGTTTCCGTTAGCTTGTTGGAGATTTTTTTTATTTTTAAATTCTACAAAAATCAGATTAAAACTCTTAAAAACACACATTTTTAGTTCAACCGTATTTTCAAAGATTAAAAAATTTGTTTTTCATATGTGAACTATGACCTAGAACAGGGATAGGCAACCTTCGGCACTCCAGATGTTTTGGATTACATCCCCCATAATGCTGACAAAGCATCATTGGCGGTGTAGTCCAAAACATCTGGGGTGCCGAAGGTTGCCTATGCCTGACCTAGAAGATTTTCTCCTGCCTGAAAACAGTTATTTTATAAATAAAATGAAGAAAAACAATTCCCCCCCCCAGAACAAAGGTCTTGACATAAGGTGGGTTGGTAAATCACCAGTTGGTGGGAAATGGATGGATTCAGAATGATTTCATAGTAGTATTGTGGAGAAATACTATAATGTCAAGGCAACCTACATTTGTTTACTGCAAGGCATTACAAAGTTGGTTTAAAGGGGCACTATAGTCACCAGAACCACTTCAGCTTAATGTAGTGCTTCTGGTGTCTAAAGCCTGTCCCTGCAAGGTGAGCATTGTAGAAGCTCAGCGAGAAGTCCAGTAGAGGTGCTTCCCCGAGCAGCGCTGCAGTGTGTGGCATTGGTGTTCAGTAATTCCATGCTCTGCATGGAGACGCTGAACATTCCCCATATAGATGTATTGATTAAATGCATCTCTATGAGAAAACCCTGATTGTCGCAGCACAGCGTTTTGCTGCGCATTGCGCAATAGCCTCTCAATGCTTACCTATGGGAAAACATTGGATTGGCTGAGATCATCAAGACTGATGATCTCAGCCATGAAGGTGGAGCCAGCTGTGACACGATCCGCATGGTGTGGGAGAAAAGGTGAGTAAAATCATCTTTTTGCTGATGGAGAGGTGCCGATCACCTTAACAGTCACTTCAGGACTATAATGTCCGGAAACCCAATTAATTAAAAACGTTGTTTATTCACTGTCAAATTTAATGGAATTAATCGTTGTAGAAATTGCACCACCACAGTAACTTCCACGCTTTTTCTTTGTCTTCTCATGACGGAATGATTTTCCTTTTGTAAATTTCAGAACATTATTTGCTCTCTCCCCCCAGTCTCCGAACGCTCCTCTCTGCAAACAAGAAATAAATCTCAGCAAAAGTCGCAATGCACAATATTCCAGATTCAACACATCTATACCTGGAATAAAACGGCACTTAAAAAAAAAAAACAAAAAAAAACCTTTTACCAAAAAATACATTGAAGTCGATCAAGATGTACACGTAGTGGATAGGCATATTAAAAACACCTTAAACAGATTAAAAGTTGTGTTAACATAAGCTATATTTTTTTCTCGTCTTAAAAACACATACGGAAACCTGTATAGTGAGAACAATAAAACCGGTCTCTTGAGTTGTAGTCAGGAATGCTTACCCGACAACAACAAATGTCCTTTCGTGTTGATTTAAGCACTAGATGCTTAGACAGATTGCCCCGCACAATCAATTGCAGGTCACTTGCCTCACATTTTACGCAGTTTGTTTATCTACTGTTAAAAAGTAAAATCCGCATTGATTCATATTGGTGTGAAGAAACTGGTAGTTAAACGCTATAGTTATATGGTCAAACTAGCATCAATGGGAAAGGTCTTGCGGTTTAAGACATACATTTCAGTACATTTAAAATTATATATATATATTTATATTACACAAGATCCAGCGCACTCACCTATCCACTAAACAGCAACTTCAATGTTGAAAGATTTTATTTGTTTATAATATATATTTCAGTAAAATAGAAAAAATAAAAGGATCACCAGTGCTTTAACTCAAATATTACATGATTCCACTGGTTTCATTCAAAACTCTGAATTGTAATTTTTAGTTTATGTTAATTGTCATTGGGATATTTTGCTAAAACACTTTGGGGGAGATTTATCAAAATATTCCATTCTAAAAACTGGTTTTAAAATTTTTTTATAGAACGTGCCTGTTAGTTCCACTTGTTTCTTCTACTTTTAGTACTTTAGACCACTATTTACAATAGTACAGTTTGATAAAACTCCCCTATTCACTATATAATGCAATAAAAACAGAAATCACACCAATACTGGAGAGTACCTTCAATTCATTTTTCCACATTAAAATTAATAGCGAAGGAAGGTGAATGGTCTATTAATTCCAAAGGGCCTGAAACAGTTTTAAGCATAAAACGGTGCTATCACAGTATTAAAATATAACTGGTTCTGAAGAGGCTAAAGCAGATCTGTTTTTAACATGCTGAAGAGCAGCCAAAATGTTTTCTCAAAATATGCCTGCTAAATACATAGTAATTGTAAAAAGGCGGTGTTTAAAACTGTGAGCACCACTTCCCTTTGACCATTTCCACTATAAAGCTTTGTGGATGGCCAACGGCGACAAGAAGAAAGGTTCCACAATTGGGTCATTAGAAACGTGCTCTGGCTTGCAGACCCTAAGGAATATTTTTTAAGGAGCTTTCCCCCTGCTGATGCAACAACTAGGCTATTCTATTCTTTGTGAATGACTCTAAAATAAGAAAAAAAGAGCAATGTAAGGAAGAGATAAGAAACCAAATATATCACTTTACCTTTGCTTCAAAAGAGTTATTAGCCATACGAGGGTCAACGTCTACTTCCTCTTCTCTTACCCGCCGAAATGGGGTAGGTTTGTGAACTTCCTGCATCACACCCAAAAACAAATATATGTAACAGACTGATGAAGAGCAGTATTTTTCTTATGCTAACCCTTATGGAGGCATAATGATGGCAAATTGTGTAATATTCAGCACAAGGCAATATTCAACTGATCACATAGACAAAAGCACAACCAAAACCTAAAATATGAAGAGCAGTCACATGGATCACTATGGAAAGGCCTTCATTTAAGAAAAACAAACCATATACATATTAGTACTGGAACTTGTATTTTATTTAAATAGAGGGAGCAGTCTTTGTGAATAGTTTTTATTGTCACAGTAATATGGTTCTACAAAGTAATGCTACTGAAAATAATTTTGATACCACACCAAATCAACATTTTACAATTATTCCAATTCCATAGACATTGGAGATAACTGCAATACAGGTTAACACGTGTGTTTCAGCCCCAGTAAACAAAAATGTTTAAAAGCCAAAAACTTTAAAAAAAAAAAAAAAAGATTAGCTCGAAAAATATAGAAATCATCTCAGGATGGATGCACATCTGTGAAGCAATTTCAGGGGCTATTACACAATCTATACCAAAAACACAAAGAAGACATCTAGTTGAAAAAAAAGCTTCTAAATTCATTTATTCATTCAACAAAAATGAAACCACACCTTTAATATAAAGGTGCTCACATATTCACTTGACATGATAAAACTGCAGTTACAGTCCATACATTTGCTGCCCGTCACTTCCTCACCTTCTTGTTAACCTTGGGAAATGTGTTTGGGGTATCAGATTTGATTTTCTTGTTAGTGGGCGTCTTTTCATCTTGTTCGGTCGCTCCTGCTGTCTTTTTCCTTTTCTTCTTACCAGAGGTACCTAGAAAACAGTTTTACACATTATAGACACATAGGACTTGAAAAATGTATCAAGACAGATAAGAAAGAAAAAACCTCCAACCAACACATTTTTTCATGCATTTAATAGCTTTTGGTCTAAATAAATAGCTGCATTTTTACATGGTCCATTTTGCATAGTTTTTCTTTGCCATAATAAATAAAAAATTAAATTCCTAAAACATACCTTTCTCCTATTGTTTCCTCTTACAGAATCTATTATTTTCTGATCTTTCTCTTTAAAACATAAGACAAAGTAGGCACTACGTTGACTTATGTATTTTTCCTACGCCTGACAAATCTTGACAAAGGGTGGAGCTTAAGGCAATCTCCACTTCCTTTGTTAGCGCTTGAAAAACTTGACAAAGGAAGGATATTGCCCTATTCCTTAACACTCCACCCACATTGTCAAGCGTAGGAAAATACATATTAGTCCCTACTTTGTCTTATGTTTTGAAGAGAAATAGATTAGAACTGAAAAAAAAGATTCTGGAAGAGAAGAGGGAAACAATAGGAGAAGGGTAACGGTCAGATGACAGAGCCACTTTAACCCTTCCTCCTCTGTCCAGCCTCAATCCAATACACTTCTTCTTGCTGGTTACTGTAACTGCATACCTGACATTACCAGGATGATCGTAAACACTAGTGAATAGGGTCAAAAATAAAAAAAAGCACCAAAGAAAAAAAAAAAAAAAAAACAGGAGAAATGTTTAAGGTGAACATCCATAAAAAAAAGTTATTGATTAAGTCAAGTATACAAATGTTTCAATTACAAAAAAAAAAAAAAAAAAAATTATATATATTTCCTAAAGCCTGCTGTCTTCTTCAAAACTGCTCACAAAATGATCACAGTAACCAATAAATTGGGAGCCAGAAGATGCTGGCCCGAGATTCGGCCTTGGGCTGTGAGCTTACTTGGCTTGCCTGGTCATGATCTCTCACTGGAGGCCTTTTCCAGTCTTTAAGCGTCTAACTTAAAGGGACACTGTAGTCACTTTGTCTCTTTGAATTGGTTATAGTGCCTGGAGTGCCCTGGCACTGTCCCTCCATTCAGAGTTGCACCATGTTTGTGCAGTATGCCACAAAATAAGAGTCCCTGGCCACCCAAGTCCGGCCCCTTCTGTATGTGTAGCTAAGGTAGAGATTACACACTTCCTTGTTGTCATACCCATTCATACCGTCAGTTGGAGCTCTGACAGGTTAAAAGCAGTCAGCTGACACACTCAGCCAATCACAGCTGCCTATTGCTGCTCAGGATAATACTTCCTTATTAGCTAAAGCAGCACAGAGGGGATGGACTGCCGTAGTCTCTTGTTTAGCATTAAAACATTACAACATTAATAACTGTTTAATGCTGAAAGAAATTATGGCACCAGGGGACTCCATACACTATAACCAGTTTAATGAGATGAAGCAGATACAGTGCCTATGGTGTCCCTTTCACTATTACACTAGCAATACCTCATCTTTTACATACAAATATGTAATCTTTGCCATTTGGTGATATTTCATTTTCTACCCTCTAAAGATGCTAGTCATCGTTTGTGTGGGCATCTCTCTGTCCAGCTGTTTTAATATACAGGTCTTGATTTCTGTATGGGCCATTCAATAGCCACCATTATAAAATGAGGTTCACATATGTTATTCACAATTGCTATGTCATTTCCTTTAATGTCTCATCTGACAGTCATCCATATACCTCAATAAAAAAAAAGTTAATGGCAAATGATCACTGAAAACCATAACATTAAATGTGACTAGGGACCAGGAACCGTGACATGAGGTCAGCATGTGTGGGCAGGTAAGTGGATATGCGCACACTTCAAAAGTGCAGAGTTCCATTCACCCAGGAAGCAGTGCCCTGCATCTCATTAATAACCTTGTGGGAACTAATACAGGAATAACTTAAAAAAATAAACTAGTGTGGTGTTATGTATATTTACCATTTACTTGGTCATCTTCCTCACTGGAAGAGCTTTCCTCTGAACTAGACTTTGCTTTATTGGACGCGACTTTAGGTGTAGAAGTTGCATTTTTGGGGGTGGAAACACTTTTCTTTGGAGGCGCTTCGTCTTCAGAATCAGAGCTGTCACTGCTGCTCTCCTTTTTTTTGGACGGCTTTGCCGCAGCTGAAGGGGATTTAGCAGCTGGCGTTTTTGGCTTAGCCTTCTCATCCTCTGAGCTATCTTCGGAGCTGCTACTGGCATCTTTTTTAGGAGCGGCAGGCTTAGCTTTTTTTGCTGGCGGCTGTTTGGGCTTGTCGTCCTCGTCGCTGGAAGAGTCCGATGACGAGCTACTGCTAGCCTTGGCTTTATTCACCGCCACTGGTTTCTTGACAGCTGCTTTAGCAACAGGGGATTTTGCAGTTTTCTTCTTGCTTTCCTCTTCACTTGAGCCATCGGAGTCAGAGCTACTGTCTTTCGCAGCCGCCTTTTTTGAAGCTGCAGCCTTCGCATTGGTATTTGCAGCGGGCTTTGTGGACGGTTTAGCCGGGGCTTTCTTTACCTCTTCCTCTGAGTCACTGGAGCTGTCCGAGCTGCTGTCTGCTTTTTTGGCCTGTACTGGCTTTGCTGCTGGAGTTTGTTTAGGTGTTACTTTCGGAGTAGGTTTTTTACTTTCCTCTTCAGAATCTATAAATAGTTACAATTTATGCATTAGACATTATTGAGCCCATGGTATGTACAGAAAAAAATTAAAAATAAAATATAAGAAAAGAATAGAAAGTAGAGGCAATAAAGATGGCTGACTCCACTGAGTAATGGCACACCCAGAGATACCTTAAAACAAGGTATAAACAAACAATGACAATTGCCCTTTATAATTCTTTATTTTTCTTTGTGCACGTAAGAACAAGTAACAGTTAGTCTTGCAGTGCCACATCAGCGCCTGCAGGCTCATCTTAGACATTAAGACAATATGGCATGCGATTAAACAGCACATTTTTTGTTATTTAATCATGCTAATTTATCATGCTATATATATGAAAGGTATAGTAGTGCAAGAACTACGTTTCTTTCTGTTTTTTTTTTTTTGCATATAGGTTTAACAGACATGCTTGTGGTACCCCAAAGGCATTCCACTCACCTATAACACCAATAACATTTGTAACAGTGGGGTATACAGTGTCACTGGAACTTTTTGTGTTTAAAGTGAGGGTATGTAATAACAAAACATGAGTACATCAAGTTAATCTTTGTCAAGGTGACCTCCAGCGCTTACTAAGCAATGTGCATTTACGCTTCCTGCGCATTCTAGACATTATACATGGAAACACATACTAGTCATTGTGCTCTTATGCTCGCTATCCATGCTTAACATTAACGTTTAACCTTTTGTAAATTCTAGACATTCTACTTTTTAAACTTGTTGAATTCTTTTGCTTGTATTAAGGGGGGCCACCGCATAGTCTGGAGCTCTTTACTACGAGGTTACTTAGGGTCAGAAGCTGGGTGTGTAGTTAGTGAGCTTATATTTATAACAGACATGTGCACAGCGGTTTTTAGAAAACAAATAGCTTAGCTAGGGTGGTCTGTCAAATAAGATAAAGTAAAGTAGATTAAATCAAAATAAAGTAAAGCAGAGTAGAGTACCACCAGGCAGATTTCGGCACGTTGGGTCATCGTTTGCAAAAGTCAGGGTGGTGACGGCCGTTATGTATTGCCAGTTTGAGTGTGACCTTACTGACTTAGGTGTCCGTGTAGCGGTGAGTGCCGCCAGAGTGTCTGTTGGTGGGGGTGTCTGCGGTGAGTTCTGTGGCTTGTGCCCTTCGTGTATTCCGTCGTGAGGAGTTGGAGCTGCCGACAGGTCGTGTTGTGGATGCTGTTGCTGGGCATGCTCTTCTTGCACATGGGGATATACCCTGAAGGTCGCCCAGGGTCCGCTGGGTCCCAACGGCCCGCTACAGAGCATAGTGTCTGGGGGTCGGTGTGGTCATATTACCCGGTCGTGAGGTGAGTACGAGTGTTGAGCTGCGCAGAGCTCATTATCCGGGTGTGGGTACCGGTATTGTTGTGCTTTCATGAGTGGATCGCTTTTCCGGGCCTTTCCCCAGTGAGAGTCTGCGGATTTGGTGGCAGGAGGCTGAGGTAAGGCGTTTTCAAGTGGGGCATATATTGGGCTTGTCGCGTGAATGGGCGGTAGGTTTGTGGATTGCCGTCTTCCCCTCTTTACCACCTTTGCTGTCGAGGGATGTGCATGGATTCGGCTGCGTGGTGTGTGAGGTCTTCCTCAACGCAAGGTAGTTACATTGCTTTCGGCCATTTTCTTAGGGCCGCATGGTGGCTGTCGGCTGTCGTCGTCGAGCCGCCCAGGAGTGCCTTGAAGGTGTTTACTTGCCTGGTGGAGACCGGGATAACCCCCACCGGTCCAAAGGGGGGGTGAACGGGGCCGGGAGGGCTCCAGCCGCGCTGTGGGTCTCTTTAGTCAGGGGTGGAAAGTGGGGCAGCGGCCGTCCGCTTCACTCCCCCCCCCCCGGGTAGGCCTCAGTCCCCAAGTCCCAGAGCATCTCACTGGGACCCAGAGTCACCCGATTTCAGGTGCTCTAGCTGCACCAGGACACTCCGAGCTCTTGTTCCACGAGTTTCCAGTGTGTTTCAGGCTGAATTAAGTGGGTATTTGCCCAAAATTAGCTGAATTCCTCAGGAGCCGTGGTGACTTGCAGCCTGCAAGCATGGCTGCCCGGCCCCGCCCCCGACAATTGCCCTTTAACCCCTTAAGGACACATGACATGTCATGATTCCCTTTTATTCCAGAAGTTTGGTCCTTAAAGTGTTAATGCGATGGGGGTTGGGGTTACACATACCTGAGCTGTCTGAACTGGATTCTTTTTTCTTTGGAGGGGTCTTTGCCGGGGTGGACTTTGCAGCAGCCTTTGCAGGAGGTGTTTTTGTGGAGGGCTTGGCTGTTTTTTTCTTTTCATCTTCATCACTACTTGAATCTAAACAAAAAAAACATACAAAATAAATTTCAACAGTTTCTTGCTGTGCTTCTGAAATACTATTGCTGTTTTACAGTCTCTGTTCAGACGAAACTAGAGTAAATGAACAATGATATACGTATGCACACTTTACTAAACATCATATCACGTTAAGAAATTTTATTTGTGAAAGATACAAATGCCTTTATATAGGAGAGAATATTTAAGGGAGCAGCAATTTTCAGGAATAATGAGCATTCATTACCAGTGTCTTTAAATCAATGTAAAAATTTTTGAAACACCAACATACAATGTGTATTGTACCAACATTGTCACAAAGGTCTGGACCGAAAGGGACGGCAGGAAAACCCTTATACAGACCGTTCCCCTACTTCCTACTACAGAGCATGTGTTGCAGTGGTAGTGAATGAATACTTCTTTAGCAATCTGGTTTTGCATTTGCTAGAGTAGTGTAATGGAGTGCAGTGGAGTGACATGTCACTCCGTTTTGACATGGATGTTCTGGCAATAAACCTAGTATGCAAGCCGTAGGGTAGGAGAGCATTGCCATAAACCGGGCCTATTGGAAAGGGAGAAAGTAGCAGGAGAGTACATGCGCAATGAGTGTCATGCCAGTGCAGGAACAGTGGAGACATACCTACTAAAAAGTAATCAAACATTGTCATGTCAGGATAAAATGAAATATTCAATGCTTTGAGATATGTTGTGCCATTAAAGGTGCATTTAAGAACTTTACAAGTAAATCTTTTCCATAAAAACTAGGACTATTTACATCTAGGTGAAACGCCATCTAAAAAACCGGTGGAAATTGGGATTAGCCCTATTTAAGGGAGAGACATTAAAGGACCACTATAGGCACCCAGACCACAGAGAAACTGCTATGTTTACAAATGGGTTAATCCAGCCTCTAGTGGCTGTCTCATTGACGGCAGCTAGAGGCGCTTCTCACTGATTTTCACAGTGAAGATGCCAGCATCCATAAGAAAGCATTGAAAATGCTTTCCTATGAGACTGTCTGAATGTGCGCGCAGCTCGTGCTGCGCATGCGCGTCCAGCCGATGATGGGAAAGGAGGAGGAGAGTCCCCGGCGCTGGAAAAAAGGGTAAGGGATTAACCCCTTCCTCTCACTAGAGCCCAGCAGGGGGAATGGGGGACCCACAAACCATACAGAGCCGGGAAAAAGAATGTTTTCCTGGCACTATAGTGGTCCTTTAAAGGATGAGTAGGCTGACTTTTTGCTAATTGTTAATTTTTGTGTTTTTATGACATTTGGTCCCTGAAGAAGTTTCTTAACAAAAACAAACTGCGTATGACCGGAGAATATTTATTAATTTTATCTATTATATTTTATTTTGATTTATATTGGCTGAATTAAATAAATCAAATTATACCTACCTACCTGGATCCGGATTCCTATCCGGAGAGCTAAATGCCTGTCAAGGGGTCCTGATCACCCTTCGAAGGGAAAGATTTCTTAAGGCGCTTCAAACATTTGGAGTCTGTGAGTGCAATATTTTGCAGGGGCACTGTGACATTTATAGGTGTTGCACTGTTTTGTTGGTTTTTTTTTTTTTTTTTTAGGTATTCAGCTGTATCCCATATATCGTATATCTTATCTGAACTAGTTACATCTGCCTTATAACGTCTTATTACAGTATGCTGTAGAGTACATTCTTTTCTGCAGTATTAAAAGTGTGTTGTATTAAATGTGCCACATTTTTGTTAACTCACCAGAACTGTCAGAGCTAGAATCCTTTTTTGCCTGTGCTGGTTTGGGGGTTGTTTTAGCAGACGCCTTCACAGGTGTCGCTTTTGGGGTTTGCTTGGCTTTTTTAGTAGTCGCTTTCTCATCTTCACTACTGGAATCTGATAAAACAAAAAAAAACACAAATCAATATTATGGTTCTATAAAAAACATATACTGCGCAATACCTTGCTATGCAAGCACCCATAAAAACAAAACAAGGTCCACTTCATTTTAGGGTATAAAAGTGACGGATGCGAACATATGCTTCTATAAAATTAAGTATGGAAAATATACAGCTATGCAATTCGGTTTTAGAATAGAGCAAGAAAAAAAAAAAAAAAAAGTAAGAACACTCCAAGCCCCATAACCACTACAATTTGCTGATGTAATGATGTCACACTAAAGCGCTCGTTAGAGCAGCAGATTTCAGTGTTTTCATATGGAAATTTTCAGGCAAACCGTGCTGTGAGCAGAAATGCTGTAATGCTGATAATTTTCATGATTCCAAAGCTAAATTCAAAAAGCTTTTTTTTTTTGCTGCAGAGTTTATTTTTATATAAAGGAAACAAAGTATTAAAGATCTTCAAAGGAACACTATAGTCACCAGAACAACTACAGCTTAAAGTATTTGTTCTGGTGAGTATAATCAGTCTCTGCAGGCTTTGTGCTGTAAACACTTTCTTTTCAGAGAAAATGCAGTGTTTATATTACAGCCTAGAGACACCTCCAGGTGCATCCTGTGGCTGTGCTGTACATGGAGTGTCTCCACTGCATAGAGACACTCCACTTTCCTGATAGAGATGCATTAAAGGGACAAAGTTGGCACCCAGAGCACTCATTGAAGTGGACTGGGCGCACTGTCCCATGTCCCTTAACCCTACAGTGGTAATTACAGTAGTGCAGTTGTCCAAACTGCAATAATAACATCTGAGGGTTAACTCCTCTACCAGACAGCCATTAGCGAGACTTCCGTAATCCAAACCTTTGGTCCGTTATCTGATGCTGGACGTCCTCATGCTCTGCATGAGGACCTCCAGTGTAAGATGTTTCCCCATAGAAAAAGCATTCAATAATGCTTTCCTATGGGAAAATCCTAATGTGACCCAGTGCCGAGGGACACTGGCACGGATTCAAGTAAGTGGCTGAAGGGGCTTTAACCCCTTCAGCCATTCGGGAGAGGGGGGCACTCTAGGATACTACAGTGCCAGGAAAACAGGTTTCTTTTTCAGGCACTTTAGAATCCCTTTAATTGAATGCGTCTCTAGTATGAGATGCAGATTGGCCAGGGTTCACGGCCTGCCTCTTTGGCTGAGATAATCAGAATAGACAATCTCAGCCAATCCAATGCTTTCCTGTGGGAAAGCATTATGATTAGCTAGGATCATCACTTCTGATGAAGTCAGTCAAGGAGCCTGCACCAGCAGACTGGAATAAAGGCAAGATTTTACTCTATTTAGGGAGGCAGATAATGTTTTTAACCCTACAGAGTCGGGAATGAAGGTCTGATTTCCTGACCCAATAGTGTTCCTTTAAGTCCTCTACAGAGGAGAGAGAAGCTTGATCTGACCCTAATGCTATGCAAGCAACAGAGTTGTTGTGCATTAACCAATCCTGAAATCCTGTAAAAGAATCTAGCACAGAGTTAAGCAACCTTCCGCCCTCGAGATGTTGTGGACTACATCTCCCATAATGCAGTTACAACCACAATGCTGGAAAATAGTCACGGGGATGTAGTTCACAACATCTAGAGTGTTGAATGTTGCTTCCCCCTGATCTGTGCCCTTTCCAGATATTGAAACTTATCTGGTCGATACAGATGGCCACAACTGAGCAACAAGGAAAAGCTAGATATACATAAATGGCAGTTACAGACAACTGGCAAAGTTTTACGTATAAAATTGATAAGAATGTCTCTGTCAATCAAGATCGAGGTCAAAGTTTTTGGACTAATCCCTTAGCATGTTTGAAAAAAGACAAAAAAAATCACTTTTTCACAAGGTTACTAAAATCAAACAACTTGGGATACCGTGTGTTCATGATGCAATCTCTTAATGTACACAGACCTGAGCTATCGGAACTCGATTCTTTACTTTTTTTCACTGCATTTTTTGCAGTGGCTTTATTGGCAGGCTTGGCGGGAGCCACTTTAGCCACTGGCTTGGCAGGCGTTTTCTTTTCTTCATCACTACTGGAATCTAAACAACAAGAAAACACTTTGTAAACATTTCCATGACTGATATGAACCCACCCTGATCTGGCACTATTTAAGTAACCTGGAATTCTATTATTGCTGTATTTAGGTGTAACCGCAGGTGGTTCCCTTATTTACCACTATAATGTCTTAAAGCATAGAACTTAGTAGGGCTAACCATACAGATATCTTAGCCATAATTTTATAGTTAGTGTAAGAGATCCTCTATTAAACATCTATAAATAATTGAGAATACAATATAAAATAAGGATTGTCTTGGAAGCAATAGTTTTGTCTTTTTGGATATTTATTATATAAAAATATAAATATAAAATCCATTATAGCAGAGTTTATAAGATTAAATTAAATGCTTGCAAATTTCAATAATAGGTTAACATACCCTTCTGAACATGTCATCATGTCAGCCTCTGTCATTTTAAGATGGAGCAGCGTCTGTCTCCAAGTCTCTCCTCTGTTTCTTAATATTTAAAAGTACACCTATTTATACCTTAGGTGTCGCCATTTTAGGGTTACCGTAGTTCATTTAATTTATTCATTTTAGGACCTCCCCTAATTTGGCAAACATACAAGGCCATAACTAAAGGGTGCATACGCCATGGAAATTTTCCTGACTTAGTTCAAGATGGCATCTTAAAGTCTGAATAGCTTATCTGTTGTTTATACTAAGTCGTAAGTGCACATTCGTGGGAGATTCCTGGATTTGGGGAAGTTCCATTAACTTGGGGTTACAACAGTATATTGTGTACTGAAAGAGTCGTAGTATAGCCTTGAAGCTTGTTTATGCATTATTGTTATTGTAATTCGTCTGGGACAAAATGGTGAAAACATATTATGCACTGAGGTTATTGCTTAAAGAAACATCTATGAAAAACAATATGTTCCATTTCTAACACCTTGTCAATTTGCAATATCTCTTAAAGACAAAGTACACAGTTTAAGAAATACAACATTTCATTCTAAAACTTGTAATATTTGCATTTGCCCATAACATAGGGATCAGCAGAGTAAAATCAGCTCGCCATTCAAAGAACATTAATAAAAAAATTTTTGTTTCTAAAAACAAACTGAAAATGTAAGACCTTTTTAAAACAGCTGCACTTAAGTTTATTTAACCCCATAAGGACACATGACATGGGTGACATGTCATGATTCCCTTTTATTCCAGAAGTTTGGTCCTTAAGGGGTTAAAAGCACATCTGGCATCTATGTAGCCTCGTCCAGCATGTTTGAGGTGTATATTGATTATCTTTCAACATTTGTTTTATAATTTAATCAAAAGGTTCGAAAAGAACCAGAACACGCTTAGCATTGCACCGCTCACCAGAGCTAGAATCTGCATCTTTCTGTGCAGTTTTAGGGGTTGCTTTAGCTGCAGGTGTAGATTTTGGGGTAGGTTTGGTCTTAGCTGGTTTAGCCGGTGTTTTCTTATCCTCGTCGCTACTGGAATCTGAATCAAAATAATCAGAAAGCATACATAAACCTATATGAATGACTGCTTGACATCACCAAAACAGGAGAGATTGTCAGGCTTAATCAGTATGCCAAAAACAAAGAATGTTAAGGCACATTTGAGGTCAAAATAGCCAATATGAAAAACAAAATTAATTTTTTTTAAATGTTTTATTTAATTGTTGTGGCCTAAAATTTGCCTTTTCATGGTCAATACCAAAGTTAGGCAAACAACCACATTTATTTCAAAATGTATGTTTTACTTTAGCCACGTAGTCTATCGTTTTCAGATTGCAGGTAAAGCACCCACTGACAACGCTACAAAATATTGACTCATACAATATCCCCAAAGCATTTCACTCTGTTGCCATAAAACCCTTCATGATATCAACCATAGATAGGATGCTTGGCCTGACTTTAAGCCATTACATCCGTGTATGTTCATAAGCAACTACATAATGTCAAGGTGATCTTTCGGCTCTTGCGAACCCTCAAATGATTTCAGTGTTTAGACGTACCAGAATCACTGTCCGAGCTGGACTCAGCTTTCTTAGCATTAGGCTTGGTTGCAGAGGCAGGTGACTTCTCTGGAACAAAAAGACATTAAAATAAGTCAGGGTCAAGTGTTCTGATAACCACCCACTGAGGGCATCGGGAATGTTTTCCTTTATAATAAAAAAAAAATAAAAAATTTTTTTTTTTAATTGGGCTGCAATCTTTCCACAGCCATTAGAGAGAAACTTTTGCCCTGGCATGCACAAACTGCCCCTGGTGAAAGTAACATGAACTATCCAGGCTTGCAAGTAACTTAAGGCCTGGCTAGTAGTGCAGGATTTAAAAAATTTTAAGTCCTGCTTTTAAAACAAGAATGCAATGAAACACCAGTTTGTGAACAATCGTCTGAAACATCCTAAATAATAAATAAAAGGAGATCTTGCAATCAGGTTACCATTCTAACTTGACGGTGTAGTATTGTATATATGCTATAACATACTGTAATATAAGAAGAATACTTGCAAAGCACTCGAGCTGCAGTGTTGCTGTAGGAGAGACCTAATTCCCTCCATGCAGGATAAGAGAGAACAATATTTATTCGATTCTTTATGGGATTACTCAGATTTATTAAGGAAAAGTAAAAGGTTGCCAGGCTGTACACGGCAAGTGTGCAGGCGAGAGTGATCTTGGGATAGATAACAGCTGATTGCAACCCAACTTCATTGTAATTGGCAGCTCTGGCTGTGGAGAGTGGAAGGGCGACTTGTACAATAAAATAATTACACACAAGTAAACAAAAAAGGCATCAACTGTACAAATGTGTGTGTGTTTAACATACAAAATATTACAGCATTACTGTTCACATCAGTTCCCTTTCCAAAGGCGTACCTTAAACAAAATAACTCCAAATAAGAATCAAGAACAGCAACTACCATCCACAGAAGGGTGCAAGGAATCCGGTTCTGCCCAAACCAGTATATATTCAGGAAAGTATAAAAATAGCACTTCCTTTTGAAAGCTGTGTCGCCCTTTTATTCAGGTGCCCAAAGTGTACATCAGCAACATTTCGACAGCTGCAATGGTCTTTATCAAGCTATTTTTATACTTTCCTTAAACAAAAAAAAACGGCCAGGCTTTGAAATCCCAGCACGTCATAAAAGCTAACTATTTAATATTTCATACGATACTGTCGTTTACAATTACATTGATCCTCATAGTAAGCAATGTTTAAATAAAAACTTTTCAAGGTCAATATTTGCAAGGCATTAGTTATTACCTTTTTTTGCTGGCTGTTCATTATTAGCGATTTTGGCTTTCTTTGCCACAGGAGTTACATTTTTGGAGGGTGGGGGCACGGCACTGTAAAGACCTGAAAAGAAAGCAACAAGTTTGTGTTTATCAGTGGCTTTAATTAAAAGGAAAAATATATATTCTCTGGCACATTATTAGTTATAACATTCAAAGTGAGCTTGTACATGGTAGCATCTTAGTAGTAATAAAATAAATAAAAATGAATGCCCTTGAAGTTCTGAGCTGCACATCTTATCTCACCTGGCTTTGGTTTCTTTGATGCCTTGTCGTCATCAGAGCTGTCTGAATCTGAGGAGGAGTCACTACTGGAACCCTTCTTCCCGGCCGCTGCTTTGTTTGGTTGGGGTTTTGCAGCAGCAGGAGACTTTGCAGGTGGTGTTTTTGCTACAGGAGTTTTCTAAAATAAAAATAAATTTAAAAAAGGTATTTTTTATTATTAAAGAGCACACTACAAACATTGCTCCTGTATCTTAAGAAGTCAGATTTAAAAAAGTTCATTTTGAGTGTTACATGGTTCTATGCGGCACTCAAAATTTTCACTCAAGTTAAAACTAAGTCCTGGTGAGTAGAAATTCACCACTAGTGGGTATGCTTTGGCAGTGGACATCAAATTCTGAGCCTTGGTTATACCTATACATTCTTCATGTAAGACCACCACCCACAATCCCTTTCTGATAAACAGACAATTTCCATTTATTACCTTTGCTGGGGCACTGTCATCTGATTCTTCGCTGCTGCTTTTGTCCTTCTTTCTTTTTGTTGCAGTTGGAGTACTCTTGGAGGCTGCAGCTATGGCAGGATCAAAGAAAGAATCAATAGTTCTGTTCGCTCATCCGTTAATATTAATTATTTACATTTAACTAGTAAAGCAGCTATTTATGCTAATTTAACCCCTTAAGGACACATGACATGTGTGACATGTCATGATTCCCTTGTATTCCAGACGTTTGGCCCATAAGGGGTTAAACAGCATAATGAAAACACATTTCTCCAGCTTAATATTAAGCAGAGAAGTGCAGCTGTACAAATTAAAGGAACTAGAGTTAAATAGAAATGTTTGGTGAATAAATTGCTCCAATATAGAGTGAATTGTTGTTCTAAATATCTCTATAGGAAGCCACCTAATTCACTGTGCAGCCAATAGTTCATGCAAAGTGTATAGAGGACGTTCTATAAGACAGGGCTTCATCGCAGTATTCATGCATAGATGGCTTAATCCAAGCATTTGCCAGCAGTTTAAATAGAAAATGTACCTGTCCCTCCTAACTAGTACAGAAAGCTGAGTTGGGTCTTGAATTCTAAAGTCATTCAATGTTATTCATTAAACAAATATGATATCCAAGCTTGAAATGTGTCTGGGAGATTACGGATTTAGCTATTTTGGCCTCAATTGGAAAACTCCCTGGTCAACTCCTGACAAATTATGGTTTTGTCAAACCTGAGCTGTGCGCTATCACTGTATACGTTACACCGAGACAACAAATCTGCATTCTCATTGCAGCCAAGGAAAATAAATTAACCTCACATCAGAATAGTGTAGAAGAAAAAATTAAAATGGCTTTTGTTACCAAACATTTCTTTTAACAATGATTTATTAACTGAAAATCTACGTCCACCTTGTGTTGATCATTTGCTATAGAAATGTTTGATATGATAAATAAGTAGTAAGCATCATTATGGATGAATGACACATTAACCTATATTTTTGAGAACATTCTTGCTCACCTTTTGTCGCTGGAGGTTTGGTTGTTTTTTTAGCGGACTCATCTTCAGAACTGCTACTATCTGAGCTAGAACTCTCTGCTTTCTTTTGAGCTGCAGTCTTGGCTAAGGTCTTTGCCTTTGGAGTAGCCTTTTTCTAATTAATGAGGATGAAAAAAGTTGTAAGTTGTTTCAATACAAACAGAAAAAAGATCCTCTTTCTAACAAAGCAGGCATACGTCACTTAAAGCTGACAGGGCGTCAGCAGCCACTGCAAATTCAGTATTTTATGAAGATACAATCCTTGTGAAATACTCATATTGACGATGTGGAATTATTACGGAAAAGCCAAACCAGTCAAAAGATATACAGAGACATCTAGAAATGTCAGTCCCCCAGCCATCACCATTGATGACTGCAGGGAATTGAAACAGTCTACAGAGGATACTGCAGCTTCACAAAACCCTCCATAGCCCTCAATGCTGCACTCTAGCGCCAAGAGTGTAAGAAGAACCACAGAGAGAAGATGGCAGCATCTACAAGGAAAAGGTTCAGGTAAGTTAAACTCACCTTTGTCTGCATCCTACACTCTGCCACTGGACCCCCCCATTGGGGGGGGGAGGGGGGGTGGGGAGGGGGGAGTGAAGGGGAGGTGGGGTCTTTGCAAATTATGTAAATTCCCCAGACAGGGACATTGCTGCTTTAATCCACTCTGTTTAGAACTGAAACTAATCTGTAGCAGCCAGGGCAGATCTACCTAAACTGGCATTTTTTTGACACCATGGCCTTTTGGCTCCTGAGATTAATTCTTAAATAATTAGGTATGTATGCCTTATACTTGAAGACTTATCACACATGGGACCTCCAAACACAAGGATAGCAAGTATTATTTATATTATAGTGCCAACAAATTTCACAGCCCCGTACAATAGCTGGACTGAAACATGTAGTTGCAAACAGATTAACGGTACATACAGGAACAGCTCTTCATCTGCCAGAAACCGTCGTCTGTGCTGTACTCTTACACAGCCTCCTTATACAATGGCAATTTCCTTACAATAGTCATTAGTGAGAGGTGTGGGAATGGACAATACTTGATGGCATTAGCTCTGCATTTTGTCAAACACAGGGAAAATTAGCTACTTTGTCTTATGATGTCTTGACTACTTTGGACTTTCAGTGAGATTCCAACAAAGTCAATGTGAGCACTGACTGTATGGGCAGGGCCACTTTACTATGTCAAAGACCTATAGAACCAGTGTTTTGGAATTCTGTGAATAGCTAAATATAGTGCAGTGATTGCTGACTGGTTTATTCCTAGCTCAAAATAATGGATCTTACTGGAGGAGGTTTCTTGGCTGCTTCATCATCATCACTGGAATCATCACTGCTGCTTTCCGCTTTCTTTGTTGGTGCAGCTTTAGCTGCTGGCTTTTTCGCTCCAGCTGGCACAGCTAAAAAAATAAATAAAACGAATTGTTAAAAGCAAGACCAGTAACAGACAACACATATCCCTACAATCCTAGAAAGTATGTCACATTACAAATATAGACATCACTGATACCTGCACTCTCAATACATGCAAGCAGGTGTATAAAATAAATTTAAAAAAAGCCTGGACTATGTAAAGTTTGTATTGTGCATACAGCCACAATGTAACACTTTAGATGGCACATACATTTTCAAAAGGCATAATGCGTAGCAAGGGCACGCAACCACAGGCCCCTGGGAACAGACTAAATTACTGATATCCCCCATTTAAAAGGGACAGTCAAAGTTTAAAAAAAAAACAAACAAAAAAAACAGTTTAGCTTAATGAAGTGGTTTTGCAGCATATATAATGTCCTTGCAATCTTACTACTGAATTCACAGTAGTTTGCAAGCTCAATTACATTTTCTGCATTCATACCCCTGGCTGTCAATCATGCAGCATCCATTCACACTTTGCTAAAGGAAATATATATTTTTGGTATCTTATGTTTCACATATAGAACTTTGCTTCCAGAGGTGTAACTCCACCTCTAGCAGCCCAGGGTGCTAACATCGGTTTTGCATTTAGACTGCATCCATCGTCAGCACACATAGCATACTGTTGACAAACAACCAATAGTGACAATCACAGTTTGTGGTTGTCACGCTAATGTAACAGACCTGTACTTACATGACACCCTACTTCTACATGACAGGCCCGATTTAAGAACACTTACCCAGGCGGGGAGCTCTTCCCCAATGAAGCGGAAATATTTCGGGCTTAGTACTTGCCAGAGGAATGTCACAGTATTTGCTATGATACAGAGCTGGAAAATCACGTGTAATAGAGTTCTCCTGGTCTCTCCCTCATTTGATTGTAGTAAATTACTAATAAGATTATTTACTAAAGTGAGACTTCAAAGTGAATTTCACATTTGAGGTCAATATAGCCAAACCGGAAAAATTCTCTAACTTAGCTATACTTCTATTTTGGTTACTTTTTCCTTATATTTGAAATTCACTTTGAATTCTCACTTTGATGAATAACTCAATAAGTCTCTGGGTAAAGCACTGTATGTCAAAACTGGTTAGTTGGAAAGCACTGAATTTAATGTTTTCCTATGAGAAGCATTTGGATGCTTGCGCATTTTCCATGAGAAGCATTGGATTGAGTCATCAGATTGAAAGTGATGCCTGTCGAATGACATTGTGGGAGGGAGGCAAGTGGCGCCAAGAGAATCTTGGTGCTGGAGAAAAGGCCTTTTAACAAAATTATATTTATTGTGCGTAACTGCTTGTAACTACAGACCAGAGCACTATATCTTTAAGAATACAGAACTGAGTTCATAATGCAATTGCATTACTTTAAATAAAGCTGAGCATCATTCTCTTACGTTTCTTTTTTGCAGGTGGCTCATCATCTTCACTGGAGCTATCATCACTGCTGGAGGGATCTTTCACAGTTTTTTTAGCAGGGACCCCATTGACAGGTGTTTTTCTCTTCTGTGCGCCAGGTGACCTAAAGAACAGGAAAGGGGGAGGTTAAGGCTTAGTAGAAACAACGTTTGTTATTGCACTAAAAGCACTGTAAATATAGCTACAAATTTTCTGTCTCGGTACATAACTAACTGCCGGTAAACTATTTGTTATTTTTCTGACAATATGGAGTAGGAAGTTGAAATATCAAAAATTTAAATCATGGATCTGCCATCCTGATTAAAGCAACACTCCAACACACTGAAAATTTTCTATAGTTCTAAAACAGTTTGACTATTTACCACGGGGGTCAGAGGGAGGAAAGAGGAGCCATGACACAACTGGCACCATAACCACTACAGTGCCAGAAGTGCCATGGCGCCTCAGCCCCCATTGTAAGTAGCCAAACCGTTTTAGAACTATAGAGAGAGTGTTCTTTTAATAAAAGGAGCACATTTAAGATTTTCAAGGTCATATTACTGTGAAGTTGAAATTGTGTTCATTTTGGTCACTGAAGATAAACAAAATGTTGTCATATTGGCATGCATAACATTACTTACTTTATCCAATCACTGTATATATCCACAAGCGAAGCTGGGCTTGGGTCATTATCTTTCTGGAAAGAAAAAGGAATAAAGAGATAGAGATATATATTTATTTATTTTTTGTTTTCTTGATTAAATAAAAAAAACTCTAAAATTTAAACCCCACAGATATTTTAAAAGGAACATTCCACAGACACAAAGCACTTCAGCTTGCTAAATCACTTTGCCTAGAGTCACCCATTTCAATCGAAATTGGCAGTTTTATAAATGGGGCAAAAGTTAGTGCATAGTTAAGGGGTTGTGAGATATTTTTTTTTTAAGAGATATAGCTCCCCTTCACAAACAGAAATTAAAGGGACGGCAAAGCAAAATAATGATGCTTATTGTAATGGATACAAACACACAAAAAAATGTTTTAAGTTTAAGTGGAAACAACTTCTTAAAGGGTATCTATAGTGTTAGGTATACAAAGTTGTATTCCTAAAGCGGGAAGCACATTAGGCCCTCCCTATAGGAAAGCATTGGCTCAAGTACATTAAAGTCCGGGAAGTGCCACTAGAGGCTCTCTTAGTACTACAATGTATAAACTGATACATTTTTACATTGCAGGACTAAATGGGACAGGGACACTGCATCCAGAGCACTTCAATGAGATGAAGTGGTTTGGGTGTCTATAGTGTTCCTTTAACAATGAACATATTTTAATAAGATGATTCTCCTTTTGGATAAACACTTTTCCTCTCTTCATTATTGTCACTGCCACCATGATCCTAAGTTTCGCACAATGCAAACTTCTACAATTCTTAGAAAGGTACAGTGTATATCCAAGGTACTCCATGCCATTGTATTACTTGCCAAAGATAGTAGACTTGTAGCAGTTCTTAAAGGACCACTATAGTACTCGTTTTCCTGGCACTATAGTGCCCTGAGGGTGCCCCCACCCTCAGGGACCCCCTCCCGCCCGGCTCTGGAAGGGGGAAAGGGGTAAAAACTTACCTTTTTCCAGCGCTGGGCGGAGAGCTCTCCTCCTCCTCTCCGCCTCCGTTACGCCCCGCCGGCTGAATGCGCACGCGCGGCAAGAGCTGCGCGCACATTCAGCCGGTCTCATAGGAAAGCATTTACAATGCTTTCCTATGGACGCTGGCGTGCTCTCACTGTGAAAATCACAGTGAGAAGCACGCAAGCGCCTCTAGTGGCTGTCAATGAGACAGCCACTAGAGGATTAGGGGGAAGGCTTAACCCATTCGTAATTATAGCAGTTTCTCTGAAACTGCTATAATTATGAAAAAATGGGTTAACCCTAGAAGGACCTGGCACCCAGACCACTTCATTAAGCTTAAGTGGTCCTTTAAAGGGACACTATAGTCACCAAAACACCTTTGGCGTATAGATCATGCCTCTACAGTAAAACTGCTCAATTCTCTGCCATTTAGAAGGTAAATCGCTATTGTTTTTGCAGGCCTAACCACAACTCCCCTGTCTGAGACTGACACAGCCTGCATAGAAAAAAAAAAAAGTATCACTTTCATTCAGACCTACTGTATAGTCTAGCAAGCTATTAACAGTGCAGGAAAGAGAAATTCCAAATTAAACAGAAGGTGCAATAAAGGAAGTTTAAAACTTAGACTTTTATTTACATGTATTTAGAAAGGCTGTGCAACTCATGCAGGGAGATGTGCCTATGGCAGCAAACTGATTTAACTCCTAAATGGCAAAGAATTGAGCAGTGAGACTGCAGGGGCATAATCTATACATCAAAACTAGTTTAGGTTGTTTTTGTGACTATAGTGTCTCTTTAATGGTCCTACCCCTTGTCTAGTACTATTGCAAAATGGCGTCAGAAATTGAATAGACATTACCTTGTAAATACTCTGTGAGGAGAACATTACACATATCTACACCTCTCCTGATAGGCTATATCAAAAAGCCCAAGTAGTGCAGCTGCAAGAGTTTCATTTAACATATGAGATGTATGGAAGGGCTGAACTATATACCCAAAAAAACATCTGCTGGACTCCACTGAACAGAATGAGAGCAAAAGTACAAGAAATATAAAACGCTAAAATATAAAAGATTCACATGACAGTAGCTACCCCAGGGTTGCTAACTTTCCTCACATTTTATCTTTTCACTGCAAAAGTATAAGCGAATAATAATTTTTTTTCCAATTTACAGTAATGTAATTCTTAAAAAAAATAAAAAAAATTTCAAGAAACATTCTGTGTTTATTGAAATTTGGAGATTCAACATTTTGGATAAAAAAAACCAAAACAAAACCCAGGACAAATTCTTAAAACATTTAATATAACATTGCAAACAAAATAACTGCACAAGGTGGAGTAATTCATTCTAAATGTAATATTCTTGTAATAACACTAAGCTAATAACAGATCGGAAACCATCAGAAATGGTGAATACTAATTATCTCTAATTACTGATTAATTCCACACACACATATAGCAGAGAGCTAGGCTCCTTATAATAACCATGGAGGGACTGAGCACACCAGGCTCCCAGAACATGCCACTCACCACGCCGGTAGCCTTGCTGAATTCCTTAGCAGCGTTAGTGAATTGGTTATCGCGCAGAAAACGCAACACGTGCGGGAAGAGATCACTGGGCACTGCACGCTGCTCCGCCATGCTGCTTCCAACTCAGGCCTCGCTCCACGCTGCAACACTCCGGATCACGTGGGAGAGAAGGAAAGAGAGCTGGCGAGAAGTCGCACCTTGCCGACGTCACCAAGGAACGTAAGCCCGTGCGTGCAGAGCTCTGCGGTAACACGTGTGGGTGCACAAAGATGGCGCGGCATCACGTCTTCTCTGATTGAGATGCCGTATGCCAAGTCTTTGTGTGTTTAACAGAGCGCTACCGCCACCACCACAGCACAGAAGATGATATTGTTTTATATGAATCTCTATATTCAATGACAATCCTTTTTAGTGTACACGTACCTCCCAACATATAAAATAAAGAGGGAAGCTGTCATTTTAGTGATATGAGTACTTGGGGCAGCCTGTTCAGAGGAAGTTTAGGTGGCATTCTAATTAAAACAAATAAAATATTAAATGTAACTTAGACCAATGTAACTTATTTACACAGACTGATTACTAAACTCATATATTGTAGTTTAGAGGGATATTATAGGCATCAAAACAACTAACTTAAAGGGACAATTTACACATAACAATTTCGTCTAAATGAAGTTTTTCATGGTGCCAGGAGGCCCATGGACTCACTCTTACGTGAAGGGGTTAAACTGTTCGCCACAACGCCTGTCTCTGCTTCCTCCCCCTGACGGCATCTGGCTTCTGAAGTTTCAAGACCAGTCCCCTGTCATTTAGCTGACGGGGGACCTTTAATCAGATACAGGAGGCTCTTGAAGACTGTGCAATAAAGGAACTTAGATTATTAGGATCCTTTTTAAGGAAGTAATTAGGAAGGCCGTACAAGTCACAAGCAGGGAGGTATGACTAAGGCTGTATAAATAAAGTGATTGAAGTCCTAAATGGCAGAGAACTGAGCAATGAGGATGCAGGGGCATGATCTATACACCAAAACAGCTTCATTAACCCCTTAAGGACACAGCTTCAGAAGCTTGACTTACGCTTAATGACACAAGCAATTTTTGCATTTTCTTGCTGTTTGCGTTCAACTGCAATTTGCATCTCTCTCATTTATTGCACCGACACATATTATATACTGTTTTTAAAGGACAGAAAGGGCTTTAATTTGATATAACATATATATATATAAATGCTTACTTATTATAAAAAAAATACAGAAAAATGCAAAAAAAATGAAAAATATTGGTTTTTTTTTACAGTTTTTGCAATAATAATGTGTGCATAATTAGTGCAGGTTAAGGAAAGTAATTAAAAATAAATTTATTTATTTGTTCTGATTTACAGAATATATAATGTGTCTGGGATTTTAAGTTTTTTTGGTAGTTACAGGTCACAAAGCACAAGGAGTAAAATAAACTTTTAATGTGGAGCGATTTTAGAATTTGGTATGTTTGTCTTGTAAGCTTAATAGCCATAAAAGAAAACAAAATTGCCACACAAAAGTATATATTTATATAAAGTAGACATCACGGGCTATTTACCTAAGGTTGTTTTGACACTTTCTACGTAGCCATTTCACCGCCAACCTCTGCTAAATATTGGAGTAAAATTGTGTTCTTTTTGGTTTTTGGCACACAAACTTATAACAGAGAAATTCTCGTGTATATTTTGTAAAGTTGGTGTGTGCTATTCCTGTATAAAGTTTTATTTTGTGTTCAGTTACATCTGCTGAGTAAAATGACACCCCCATTGTATGTCTTTTGCACTATTTCGTGAAGTTACAGTGCCATACAGGATACCTGTCCTTTTCAGTATTCACAGTAGAATTTTGAGAGATGAATTTAATGAGCCTTAGCTTCCATTTGGGGTATTATAACAGTTTGACTGTTCAAAAAACCCCCACAAAGGCCTACCATTTGTAAAAGTAGACACTCCAGGGTATCTTATAAGGTGCATATTGTGCCTTAACATGCCCCCATTTTTTCACCAATATATGCCAAAGTATGTGGTAAAAAATAATTTTGTGCATTTTTTACATACGGATTGCATTTTTGCTGGGCGTTTTGTATATTTCATATGTGCCACTAAGTTCAAACCCCCCAAATTATGCTCAGCTAAGTCTTCTGAGTAAAATGACACCCCATATGAATGTCTTTGTCACTATTTCGTGAAGCTACAGTGCCATATAGGAGACCTGTCCTTTACAGTATTCACAGTAGAATTTTGAGAGATGGATTTAATGAGCCTTAGCTTCCATTTGGGGTATTATAACAGTTTGACTGTTCAAAAAAAACCCACAAAGGCCTACCATTTGTAAAAGTAGACACTCCAGGGTATCTTATAAGGTGCATATTGTGCCTTAACATGCCCCCATTTTTTCACCAATATATGCCAAAGTATGTGGTAAAAAATAATTTTGTGCATTTTTTACATACGGATTGCATTTTTGCTGGGCGTTTTGTATATTTCATATGTGCCACTAAGTTCAAACCCCCCAAATTATGCTCAGCTAAGTCTTCTGAGTAAAATGACACCCCATATGAATGTCTTTGTCACTATTTCGTGAAGCTACAGTCCCATATAGGAGACCTGTCCTTTACAGTATTCACAGTAGAATTTTGAGAGATGGATTTAATGAGCCTTAGCTTCCATTTGGGGTATTATAACAGTTTGACTGTTCAAAAAAACCCCACAAAGGCCTACCATTTGTAAAAGTAGACACTCCAGGGTATCTCATAAGGTGCATATTGTGCCTTAACATACCCCCATTTTTTCACCAATATATGCCAAAGTATGTGGTAAAAAAATTATTTTGTGCATTTTTTACATACGGATTGCATTTTTGCTGGGCGTTTTGTATATTTCATATGTGCCACTAAGTTCAAACCTCCCAAATTATGCTCAGCTAAGTCTTTTGAGTAAAAATACACCCCCAATGAATGTCTTTGTCACTATTTTGTGAAGCTACAGTGCCATATAGGAGACCAAGCCATATCCGTTTTTACCAAACTTTGAATTTTGACGCTGGGCCTATGTGCAATTTCCAAGCATCTTCGCAGGTTTTAAATTCAAACTACCCCACAAAGGCCTACCATTTCTTAAAGTAGACACCCCAGGGTGTTTCAAAAGGTATAGTTTGAACCTTAGCGTGGGATCATTTTTCCGCTAGCTTGTACCAGATGTAGTGGTAATAAGCGTTTTTTCTGCCTTTTTGACATACAAAGTGAGTTTGCACAGTATATTTTGCAAACCTTATGTGTGCTACGACTGTATAATACTTCATATGTTGCTCAGCTATGTCGGCTGAGTACAGCAATACCCCCGTATGTACCTTTGCCAGGTATGTGTGGACATCGGAGGGGCACATTTGGGACACAGCCATTCCAGTTTTTTTTCAAACTTTGAATTTTTATGCTGTGCCTATGTCCCATGTTAGAGTATTTTACCAGGCTATATAATCCAAATTCCCCATAAAGCCATACCATTTCTTAAAGAAGACATCCCAGGGTATTTCAAAAGGCATATTTTGAACCTTAGCGTGGGATCATTTTTCCGCTAGCTTGTACCAAGTGTAGTGGTAATAAGCATTTTTTCTGCCTTTTTGACATACATCAGTGATGAAGTGAGACTTTTCTCACGAAACGCGTAAGGACAACTCTGTTTACGACATTCATTGCTTTCTGGCACCTATCGCAAATCAACTTTATTGCCCTGGAACGCAGGAACTGTGACACGCACGCCGCTCACAGAGAGCCTGCTCACCTACTGTCCTAGTGATTACAACTATTACATGTTACACATCAGTAACAAGATTACCTAGTGGAATTTAAATTGCTGCCGAACGAAGGAAGAAAACAAAGATACATACGAGGCTCACGGAGAGCCAGCTCTTCCATTTATTTGACGATCGGACTGCAACAACTGTATACACCAGGTTCCAAAACTGCAACCGGGCAAGAAGTTTGATATCAAAGTGTGAGTGCCTAATATAACTTTTAATTTGATTTTTTCAAATAAAATTGAATATTTTTAACCATTTCAGCACTTCAGTTTTTAATGGTGAATTAAACATATATTTTATTGAGGGCCATCAACTATGACCTATCAATGATATTTTATATCTATTTATTACTTTTTACAAGGGTACAATTATTATAAAATAGGACCATTTATAATATAATATTGTACACACAGTATACTAACTCACTCAGTATCCATATACCAGTTCTTCTATAACTGGAGTGAACTGAGTCAGTTTACAATTTAAAAGACTGCTGCTATTATTTGATACATAGTATCTATTTACAAGACTGTTATCAATTGGACAATTTATTTCCTTTTCTTCTTTTTTTTTTTTTGTTTTTTTTTGTTATTTATTGGATATTACTGTGAATGATCTGTTGCAAAAAATATATATACTTTTTATGATATATTTTTTATGAAATTTTAAATAAGTAATGAATTATTACTAGTCTTACCACTATTCTAAAGAGATTTAAAGGTATATCACGTTAACCATTCCTGGATTTTTTTTTTATTAGATTTTTTATTAGATTTTTATCTGATATATTTTTTGTTTTACTTATGTGTACTATGACTGTATAATACTTCATATGTTGCTCAGCTATGTCGGCTGAGTACAGCAATACCCCCATATGTACCTTTGCCAGGTACGTGTGGACATCGGAGGGGCACATTTGGGACACAGCCATTCCAGTTTTTTTTCAAACTTTGAATTTTTATGCTGTGCCTATGTCCCATTTTAGAGTATTTTACCAGGCTATATAATCCAAATTCCCCATAAAGCCATACCATTTCTTAAAGAAGACATCCCAGGGTATTTCAAAAGGCATATTTTGAACCTTAGCGTGGGATCATTTTTCCGCTAGCTTGTACCAAGTGTAGTGGTAATAAGCATTTTTTCTGCCTTTTTGACATACAAAGTGAGTTTGCGCAGCATATTTTGCAAACCTTATGTGTGCTATGACTGTATAATACTTCATATGTTGCTCAGCTATGTCGGCTGAGTACAGCAATACCCCCGTATGTACCTTTGCCAGGTATATGTGGATGTTGAAGGGGCGCATTTGAGACGCAGCCATTCAGTTTTTTTCTAACTTTGAAGTTTTACGCTGTGTCCATGTTCCAATTTGGAGTAGTTTAGACGGTTGGTTATTGAAACTTCCCCACAAACACATACTATTTATTAAAGAATACACCCTGGGGTAATTCAAAAGGCATATTTTGAACCTTGGCGTGGGATAATTTTTTCTCTAGTTTGTTCCAGGTGTAGTGGTAATGAGCGTTTTTAAAATGTATTTTTTTACTTTTTATAACTTTTTTACTTTTAAAAACTAGTTTTTAAACTTTTGTTTTGCTTATAAATTATTTTTAAACTTTCCTAAACTTTCTTAAAACTTTTTTACAGATTTAACATTTTTCTAAGCTTTTTTTTTTACCGTTAACCCCTAACTAGCAGTATGCAGCACTAACAGTAAATTCCCCATTTTCCCATAACTCCCACCCACCCCAGCTAGCAAAATATATAGTTATAAAATATTTAAATTAATTAATTAAATAAATGGAACCCCTGAGGGTTAAAAAAATGAATTAAAGTTAATCCTCAGGGGTTAAAAAAAAATTAGATCACAGTATAATACTGTGATCTCTATTTGATCGCTGTAGGCAGTGATCGACTGGCAGGGCAGGGGTTAATTTTTATTTGGACTAGGTAAAGTGTGTTTTTTTTGTTTTTTTTACTTAAATGTTATTAAAACATTTTTTTAAGTTTAATTTTTAACTTTTTAAAGTTTCTTTTAAAACTTTTTTTTAACGTTAACCCCTAGTTAGCCTAACGCCAAATCCCCCAATTCCCCACTAACTTCCACCCACCCCAGCTATCTAAATATATAATTATAAAATAATTTAATTAATTAATTTAATTAATTTAACCCCTGAGGGTTAAAAAAAAAAGAATTAACCCTCAGGGGTTAAAAAAAAAAATCAGATCATAGTAAAATGTAATCCCTGCCAATTGATCACTGTAGTCAGTGATCAATTGGCAGGGAAGGGGTTAATTTTTTATTAAAATGGGTAAGGGGGGGGACACTTTAAATAAACTTTATTTTTTTTAACAGCAGGGGGCAGGATCAGCACTGATCCGGCTCCCTGCACTTCACACAGAACCCGGAAGTGCAGGGAGCCGGTAGGTGAGTATACAGAGCACATGTGCTCGCTCCGACTTGTGGTCAGAGCGAGCACATGTGCTGGGCAGCTTGACCGGGTGCTCCCGGTATGCCTCCAATGCAGAGGCATACCGGGAGCACCATTAACCCCGCGATCGCCGCGATAGCGGCGATCCGGGGTTAATTTTACCGCGTGACGGACGAGGTCCGTCACCCGTCGTTAAGGGTCTCCCCTGCGTGACGGACCTCGTCCGTCACCCGTCCTGAAGGGGTTAAGCTAAAGTTTGTTTGGTGTCTATAATGTCCCTTTAAAGACACAATATGAGTATTTTTACATAGTTGCCAACTGTCCCGTTTTTGCCTAGACAGTCCCGGGTAATTCGCTCTCCCAGGACAGTCCCGGCATGTATGCCTTTCAATCAAGCCTGTGCGTCTATAAGAGAACACAGGCTTTGTGGCTGCAAGATTCGAGTGACCTGCAAATAGGAAGCGCACAGCACTCCCTCCTGCCAGTCATTCAATGTAGCGTTGCCGTGCGGAGCGGACCGCGATACAGGAGCTTCTATGCAGAGCGGACTGCGATACAGGAGCTTCTGTTTCCTTTAGCCAGCCGATCTGACAGTAAGTGCTCTCTCTAAGTCAGCACTTCCTTTTGGACCAGGTACAGGAATCAGAAGCTCCTCCACCACTGACTGCTCCTCTCAGCCACGCAACAAGAGAGGTAGGAGGCACTCCAGGGAAGAGAGGAGACAACCAGTAAGGGGAGGGCGGGTGGAAGGGAGAGGACACAAAGGGGCTTTGGGGAATAAGACATGCAAAGGGGTTGGGAGGATGTAGAAGACATACAAAGACACACTGGGGCTTGTAAGGTGGGTGTAAGACACAAAACCTAAAACAAATTAAAAAAAAAAATTATATTAACAAAATAAATTAGTTAGTAATGTAATTAAGTAATGAGCTGCCCGGGCAACACTCAGCCACTATCCAACCCCCACAACACCCATTAAAATACAACAGACCAAATGTTCTCTGCATTAGCCTATCACCCATATAACAATGACAAACTTACTCAGGACGACCAAACAGGCACAGCTAGTTCATTTGCATCTGGTGTCAGCTTTAAAATATAAATATTATTACTAGACTTACATTACACTTTTGGTCTCAGAAGTTCTATTTTTGTTGCCATCAAGCACCAACTCCCCTGAAAATGCAATGCAGGTGCATAATTAGATGCGCTTGTACTGCTAATGCAAGAGATCTTCATTAGTGCTCTGCGCATGAGTAGCCCTGAGTGTATGCATGCCAGACTGACAATGTCCCTTTATGAGAAAGCAATATCCAGCCCCTCTTTAGGCAGGCCTACCTCTTGTGGTGTCATGGACATATTATATATACACTGATCAGCCACAATGTCAGAACTGGACCATGGAGCAATGGAAGAAGGTTGTCTGTTTTGATGAATCACCTTTTCTTTTAGATCAGGTGGATGGTCGGGTGTGTGTATGTCCTAAAGGAATGATCAATAATCTTGAGAAGAATGCCATTCAGCTGATCTTTGATATTAATCCTCAAACATATCAATAGGAGAAAGTTCACTTTCTTTATCCTCATTTAGTTTAATCGGCTTGAATGTAAGAAGAACAATTCCCTCATTGATATGGAATGTTGTCTCTTTAGGACAGAAATCTGCAACAGTTCTTAGAAAAAAATCTAGTTTGTGGAAACCAGTGAATGGTTCTTCGACCGATTTTAAGTATGGAGTTTGTAAATTCTTCTGCTCGATGCTAGGGCCATCAGTAAAGCTGTTTTAATGGTTAATGTCCAAAGCTCATTTGTGATTGGTGAAGTCCAAGAGCGCAGAGACATGCACTTTAAGAGTATTATAGCCAAGATCCTTATCCAGACCCACATGGAAGAATTCCAAGATGTCTTTTGCAGAAGGACTTTAAAATGTACTTGTTTAGAAATCGCCCATGTCGAAAATGGTTCCAAACTGTGTAATAGGTGGAGAGTATCAATCATGGCAAAAGAGAAATCCTTGACTCTCTCTGCAGATGCTACATTGAGAGCCAATATGTCTTTGACCTTTGAGATTAGTCTTTATCCCTATTTTTTTTTGAACAGATGAACTGTGCGTTGTCCTGTTTAGAACTGTGTTCCTAGATATAGCATTGACAGGGAGGGAGTAATTGATTTGTCCAGCTGTGTGTCTGTAGAAACTGAATGGAAAGATTCCCATGGTCCATTAGGGTTTATATGCTGTCTGCCAGAACCAGGATATTGTCCAGATAGTGAAATATAACTATTCCCTTTTTGTTCTCAGTTCTGCAATGATTACCACCAGGACTTTGGATAAGTCTATAGACATTCAACATTAACAATCTCGAAAGGACCTGGCCCTAGAGCCTCTGTTGATTTCCATCTTTTCCAACCTCAATATCAAAGGTTATGTCTTTGATGACCACCATACCTGCAAATTAGGCATATTTTCACTTGACATTATTTTAGCACTGACAGAACCTTGAAAGTCACTTTCTAATTTATAAATGTAACTACAATTTGAGAATATCTCAACCAAGTGAAGTCTAAATGGGGTATATGACATTTCAGCATTATACATAAATGATTTTGTGTAATTAGTGTGTGTTCCACTTAAATCATTATTTCCATAATAATGGGCCAAAACTTGCCCAAAATACATTGGTCGTTACTTACTTAGTATCTTAGTTAGTATCCAACAGCTAAAAATACATAGTAAAAACAAAGAGAATGTTACCTGCGCCCTGGCCTAAATCCCCATGTATATTTAAACAAAATGGAGGCTCTTTAGTTTTATTCCAATGGCCATTTGAATATATAAGCTCACCTGTCATGTCAAGGCAAGCCTCAAGAGGTGAGTCCTACTCTAGCCATTTGATATGCTGATATCAGCCAATAATCTCCCGTAAGACAGGAAGAGGTATTTTATAAACACTTTCACATTTAACCCTTTATAGGGCTTCTACACATACAGGGAGTGCAGAATTATTAGGCAAGTTGTATTTTTGAGGATTAATTTTATTATTGAACAACAACCATGTTCTCAATGAACCCAAAAAACTCATTAATATCAAAGCTGAATATTTTTGGAAGTAGTTTTTAGTTTGTTTTTAGTTATAGCTATGTTAGGGGGATATCTGTGTGTGCAGGTGACTATTACTGTGCATAATTATTAGGCAACTTAACAAAAAACAAATATATACCCATTTCAATTATTTATTATTACCAGTGAAACCAATATAACATCTCAACATTCACAAATATACATTTCTGACATTCAAAAACAAAACAAAAACAAATCAGTGACCAATATAGCCACCTTTCTTTGCAAGGACACTCAAAAGCCTGCCATCCATGGATTCTGTCAGTGTTTTGATCTGTTCACCATCAACATTGTGTGCAGCAGAAACCACAGCCTCCCAGACACTGTTCAGAGAGGTGTACTGTTTTCCCTCCTTGTAAATCTCACATTTGATGATGGACCACAGGTTCTCAATGGGGTTCAGATCAGGTGAACAAGGAGGCCATGTCATTTGATTTTCTTCTTTTATACCCTTTCTTGCCAGCCACGCTGTGGAGTACTTGGACGCGTGTGATGGAGCATTGTCCTGCATGAAAATCATGTTTTTCTTGAAGGATGCAGACTTCTTCCTGTACCACTGCTTGAAGAAGGTGTCTTCCAGGAACTGGCAGTAGGACTGGGAGTTGAGCTTGACTCCATCCTCAACCCGAAAAGGCCCCACAAGCTCATCTTTGATGATACCAGCCCAAACCAGTACTCCACCTCCACCTTGCTGGCGTCTGAGTCGGACTGGAGCTCTCTGCCCTTTACCAATCCAGCCACGGGCCCATCCATCTGGCCCATCAAGACTCACTCTCATTTCATCAGTCCATAAAACCTTAGAAAAATCAGTCTTGAGATATTTCTTGGCCCAGTCTTGACGTTTCAGCTTGTGTGTCTTGTTCAGTGGTGGTCGTCTTTCAGCCTTTCTTACCTTGGCCATGTCTCTGAGTATTGCACACCTTGTGCTTTTGGGCACTCCAGTGATGTTGCAGCTCTGAAATATGGCCAAACTGGTGGCAAGTGGCATCGTGGCAGCTGCACGCTTGACTTTTCTCAGTTCATGGGCAGTTATTTTGCGCCTTGGTTTTTCCACACGCTTCTTGCGACCCTGTTGACTATTTTGAATGAAACGCTTGATTGTTCGATGATCACGCTTCAGAAGCTTTGCAATTTTAAGAGTGCTGCATCCCTCTGCAAGATATCTCACTATTTTTGACTTTTCTGAGCCTGTCAAGTCCTTCTTTTGACCCATTTTGCCAAAGGAAAGGAAGTTGCCTAATAATTATGCACACCTGATATAGGGTGTTGATGTCATTAGACCACACCCCTTCTCATTACAGAGATGCACATCACCTAATATGCTTAATTGGTAGTAGGCTTTCGAGCCTATACAGCTTGGAGTAAGACAACATGCATAAAGAGGATGATGTGGTCAAAATACTAATTTAGAAAGAAGGGAAGGCACCTGGATGCCAAAATCCCAACTTGGGGTGTGTCGAACTTTCTTTTAGGGGATAACCCTTGTATATACACAGTAGGTAAGTAGATAGGTGAGTAATCCTAAGCTAAAAATAGCAATAGGAGCTCAAAGAAGAAAGTTCAGCAAAAGATGCTAATATGACATATATCTAAAAAATAGCTTTATTGGAAAAGGGTCTACTCAAGGTATGATCCCTAATAAAAGAGACAGGCTAAATTAAACTAAATACACCATAACCACTAAAACGTAATGATATACATTGGGAGTAATGGACTCCAACACAAAATCTAGAGAGAGAGCTGGGAAGAAAATATCTGTAGCCACAATACTAATATCGAGCAGCAAGGATCCCTAAACACCAATCCTGATATGTACAGGCCCATATGTGGTGAAAGAGTAAGAGAGGAAGAGACTAGAGTACAGAATATGTCTGTATCTGTCTGACTGCCAGACAGGATATTAAATACTGAAACAGTATCAATAGAGCATTCACTCAAATGTCAGCACGGAAACAGTGTATCTCCTCTGTATGAAAGTAATTGGCTTAGACACTGCTATTTGCATGCGAAAAGCCCGGTCTGTCAAAGGAGATCAAAAAAGTTGCTGACTGCTAGCGCTGCTCGTGTAAGGCGTTTCTAGCTGGTCCTGTAAAGGAAAAAAGATTCTACTCTCCTTCTATGCTGCTCATCACAGATGGCTATAATCAGCTAATATAACTAGATATAGGAGTCCATAGCCCCCACCCTGTGATCACATCTACGAGGTGAGAAGTTTAAAATAAAAGAAAAAAAGGACCTAACGCACGTTTCGGCGCTCTACAAGCGCCTTTGTCAAAGGTAAATTCGATATGGCTCATAACTCCGTTTAAATATCCCACCTCATTCTTCAATAGCCAATCGGATCCAGGGGCGTGTTCTACAGTTCGCGCCAAGAGATGCCGACGGCAGAGTAGACCCTTTTCCAATAAAGCTATTTTTTAGATATATGTCATATTAGCATCTTTTGCTGAACTTTCTTCTTTGAGCTCCTATTGCTATTTTTAGTTTAGGATTACTCACCTATCTACTCAAAATACTAATTTGCCTAATAATTCTGCACTCCGTGTACAATAAACTTTGCTGGTATCAGACAAAGTGTAAACATCTCTAATGAGACATGAAGGGTTGTTTTATAAACCCCTACATACTTACCCCTGAATAGGGCTATAACACATACAAAACAAATCACCTTGCTGATATCATCTAAAAGGCAAATCTCTCTGAGACAGGAAGGGGTGCTGCCCCTACATCCTTATAAACTCTTAATAAGACAAACATGGGGTGGCTGGCAGCTGTGTGATACAAGCATCCAACAGCTGTTGGATACTAAGCTACTGCTGCTGTAAGCGCGGAGCTTTATATTTGTGTTTGTATATGTCTTCTAGGTGAGGGAAAAATAATTTTCTAACTTTGCAAAAGATGGACAATCTATTAAGATATGCAAATGATTGCTGCAGAAAAATTGTAATTGAATAACTCAAGTCAAGTTGCTGCAGCAACTAAAGAAAGTTAATATAAACAAAGCTCCAGGGCCTGAGGGTATTCGTCCATGAGTACTTAAAGGGATCCTATAGTGCCAGGAAAACAAACCCCTTTTCCTGGCACAATATGGTTATTAGGTTCCCCCCTCCCGCTGGGAGGTTAAAACCGCTTCAGCCACTTACCTTAATCCAGCGCTGGTGACCTCTCCTCCAGAGCCACGCGCATTCAATCCACCCATAGGAATGCATTACCCAATGCTTTCCTATGGACGTCCAACGTGAGTTCAATGCGATTTTCACACTGAGAATCGCGTAGGCGGTCTCTAGTGGCTGTCAGGGAGACAGTGTCAGGATTACTAGTTGATCCATCACACAGAACTGTATCACACCTAGGACTAAAGGTAATGTCCTACCGGACCGGGCTAGAAGGTACAAAACATGTATAGTACCTGGGTCCATGGAGGGGAATACTTAAATAATCTAGAGATCCAAATAGGTGCCTTCAAGTGCACCCTTCCATCATGTAATCAAATTCCCACATGTCTCCAACCCCCATCACACCGTGCCGAAATAGCGTTAGAACCCTGCCCACTTGTACACTACTGCACTTTCTTACCCCATAAAACTTAATATTTACCTGCTCTTGATATTCCAATTATTTCCAATTTAATTTTTCACAGTTTAGCAATGATCTGTCTTCTCCTCTTCATTTCCTCCTTCTCCCTCCATATAAAAATCTCTCCTTACACCCACTTCACTCCCCCATCCATATTTACACATGCCCCTCTTTGCTACACTCCCCCCTTCTCTCATCTCATGCCTTGCACTCATTTTTCTACTCTTTCACTCCTACCCACAATTGATCTCACCCTAGACCCCATGCATACAAAACCCATTCACACCACTTGTCACTTTCTCTACTCCTGCTTCTAGCAGCTGGTGAGGTCTCTCCCAATCCAGGGACCTTCACCTTCTCTACACACACTAAGAAAACCAGAAACCACACAAACCTCATCACAATACCCTGCCCTTTACTCTCACTTACCAACATTCAGTGTGCACTCTGGAACGCCTGCTCCATCTGCAGTAATTTAAAATCAATAGCCATACACGACTTTTTCATCTCAAACTCACTCACACTACTTGCAGTTACAGAGACCTGGCTGTCCCCATCTGATAGCGCTACTCCCGCCTCTTTATGTTTTGGTGGGCTACAATTCTCTCACACTCCCAGACTCAACTGTAAAGGAGGTGGTATAGGCATCCTTCTTTCCCCTCAATGTACCTCTCAACCAATCATAACTCCACCTAACCTATCCTTTTCTTCTTTTGAAGTTCACACTGTCCGTCTATTTAAACCCACTCCTTTAAGATTTGCTATCAACTACCGCCCTCCCCGGGTGTCCTAGACTATTCATTGAGCACTTTTTTCCCTGGCTTCCCCACTTCCTCTCATCTAGCACTCCTTCCCTTATACTTTGGGATTTCAATATCCCAATCAACAACCCCAATTGCACTGATGCCTTTCGTCTGCTCTCTGTAACCTCCTCCTTTGGCCTAACGCAATGGTCCAATTTAGCAACCCATACAGCAGGAAACACTCTTGATCTTGCCTTCACCAATCTCTGAACTGCCTCTAATCTTTCCAATATTCCTTTTCCTCTATCTGATCACCATCTGCTGACTTTTGATATCGGCATACCTAAGACCCAATTGACACCACCGTCTGAACATCAATCTCACAGAAACCTCCACTGCCTTGACCTAGAACATTTCTCTACTAATCTCCAAACTCTTATTTTACCTATCTCAAACCTCACTTGTCCTAGCGCTCCTACCTATCTCAAACCTCCTTCTACAATTCCACACTCTGCTCTCAACTAGACATCATCAGACACCCTACATTTAAACACAGCAAGCGCCCCCAACAACAACCTTGGCACACCAAACTGACTCGATACCTCCAAAAATTTTCCAGAACTGCTGAACGCTGTTGGAGAAAGTCTCACTGTACGTCTGACTTTCTCCACTATAAATTTATGCTGCGCTCTTACAGCTTGACTATTTCCTCTGCAAAAGTAAATACCTTCATAACCACACTCTCCCATGAGCCTAAACGACTATTTCACACATTTAACTCTCTTCTTCACCCTATTGTTCCTCCTCCACCTACTAACTTGACTGCCTCAGACTTTGAAACTCACTTCACTGACAAGATCTCTACAATCAGGGAAGAGAGCTCTCATCTTTCTTCTTCCCCTTACAATACTTCCCCTAACCTCACTCCATCTGCTGTTCTATGTTCATTCACACCCACTACAGTGGAAGAGGTTTCTGCTCTGCTCTAGTACAAACCGCCGTTTAGTGAATACTCCCCTTTCGCAATAACATAGGCTGCATGCGTATCCAGTATAATCATACGACCCACAAGCAAGGGAACGCTGTAAACTCACGAACGGGATCCGTACGGGCACTTTACTCCACGAGCTCCAAACTCACGAATCGCCAATATTAGCCGAACGCATATATCTCCCAAGCGGCTAATAATCTCATCCAGCAGTCTCTAGTCGTCGGTAATAAATCCCCCCAATAACGAGACCAAGCTCCGCATTGAGGGTAAAACAAGAACTGGCTTTACTGTGGGCTACCTGCCCGTATTTATGCAGGTCTCCCACTTTGTGGACACTCCCCTAGGGGACCAAATGGGAGACTGTGACAACAGACAGACATATGGCAGTTCAGGACCCACAGACCCAAAATATTCCCAGCATGCATTAGTAATTCCTTCCCTCTGCCCTGGAGATAATTGAGAAGTAATTCAATTATCTCCAGGACAAAGGCAAATCGCCATTTTAAATTCAACACATAAAAATATATAACTTTACATTTCTTGAATGCTACCCATTCGTATCACATATCCCCAGATAGCCTGGATCTGAGTGCATATTATTGGCGAATAGCGCTCAGATCCCATACGCATAGTTCAATCGCCATGGAGTCAAAGTCTATTACAGTTCTTTGGTATGTGATTGACTCCATGGGAAGGCTATCTGGGGTAAGTCCATTCGTGCATTTAAACCTCCCGAACGGCCGGTGTTCACCCACTTCTGTCGATTGAGAAGGGAGGTCGGCAGCATGGGCGGTGTTCGGCTGAAAAAGTGTCCGTTTTTCAGTTCCATGAAATCAATGCCGAACACCGCTGGTCTTTCGCATGGTTTAAAATGGCCGCCGCCTCGTGGTCGACATACGAACGATGACCACCCTGTATTCGGTTTTTAATTGAGAAGTGTCTGTGGTTAACTGCAACATTCTAATTGGGATCAATAGGTTAACCGTCCGTTCAGTAGTTTTGTTTGGCGGAAAAGTCAATTCACGGAATAGGGCCATACGAACGGGTACTTTCGTGAAAAGGCAAAACAGACGAATCCAGCAATCTTAGTCTATACAGATGGATCTGTCACACAACTATAAGTCCAACCTCGACCCTCACTCCCCATCCAACTACCATCCTATCTCGCTACTGCCTTTTGCATCCAAGATCCTTGAGAGAGTTGTGTATGCAAGACTGACAGACTTCCTCGAGTCAAACTCTCTGCTAGACCCGCTTCAGTCTGGTTTCTGCGCTAAGCACTGACAAAAGTATCCAATGATCTACTCGCTGCAAAAGCTCATGGTCACTACTCTATCCTACTTCTCCTTGACCTGTCTGCAACTTTTGACACTGTTGATCATCAACAGCTTCTTCTCATCCTCCGCAATATCGGTCTACAAGATATTGCTCTATCCTGGTGCTCCTCCTACCTCTCCCAGCGCTCTTTCAGTGTTTCTTTCTCTGGCTCTGCTTCTTCTCCCCATCTCCTCTCTGTTGGTGTCCCCTAAGGTTCAGTCCCTGGAACCGAACGGACCGGGCTGATGGAGGTCTCAGCGGTGTTCGCCTGATCGAGTGTCCGTTTTTAGTTCCAGACACTCGACGGCAAAACACCGCTGTTCGGGAGGTTAAGATGGCCGCCGCCACGTGTTCGTTTCTCGAATGGCGGCCACCCCTGAGAACAAAGGATTGCTACACAGCTTGTCAATTACCCGTTCGCAACAATGTTGCAACGGGTAATTGAAGGCACACTTCACACAGGGGAGGTCTGATTATTCGGTAGTTTCATTCGAACAACCTAAGGGAATGAAACTACCTTACATTCAGACGAATCCAATACGTTTTATACATAGAACTTAGCTATTTTACACGAATACATCCCCTTACTGCATAGACATTTAGCAACTAGACAAATACAGGTTAAACATAATTTTAAGTCCCAGGGCAGCTACAACCGTCCTGACAGGAAAAGTTGTGCCAAGCAGCAATCATGCACATGGAAACCTAGTAATTACTTTTGGGGTCAAAGGCCGGTCATGGCCAATCAAATCCATAGGAGGGGTATTGAAATCCAACTCTCCTCTTGCTCATTGTCCTGTGGTGGTTTAATGCCTATGGTGCGTTCCTGATCTTGATTTTCTGGTATTTGACTTTGGCTTTGTTTTGAATTCCCCGATATCTGGTATCCTTGACTTTTGGCTTTCCCTCATCTTTGTGTCTGATTCTGTGTCCCTGACCTCGGCAAGTATTTTGGCTATTCTTGGAGACGTTCAGTCCGGCCATTCTAAGGTACGGTTATACGTTATCCTTAGTCCTAGGTGTGACACAGTACTGCATGCTGGATCAACTTGTAATCCTGACAGCCTGTTTGCCAGGCTCCTACCCTGTGACTATGACCCCTGTGATAAAACTTGGTTAAAACCACTGTTCGTGCCTTTTATGACTTATATGGTAACACTTTGAATTCCCGAAGCGGTTCAAATTGGCACTTCGAATTCCTGAACAACCGCACAAACCAGAGACCACCCTGGAGCTTGTTAACACCTATTAACAACTTGGAACGTTTAGTGTGGCCGCAATTCCTATGGATAATCACGAGGTGGCGGCCATATTGTTCACATGAATGCAGGCAGCAGTGTTTGGGCATGAATCTCATGGAACTAAAAATCGGACACAGAAACTCCCCAACATCGCTGGACTTCCATCATGCGTTCAGTTTTATTCAACTTAGAAGGGCACTGTTAGGTGAAATAATTCGCCTGGATGAGGGAAACAAGCTCCAGGGTAAGACTATTGACTCTGTTCGGTAGTTTGTTCGTTTTCAAACTACTGAACTAGACCGACCGCAAACCCGGATTCTCTGGAACTGTTTTGATCATGCATGCCATCGGTCAAATATGTGACTTCCATAGAATTCCTGAACCCCTGAACTGATCTGGGTGATTTTTGGATATGTTGGTCACCAAGATCATGGTTATAGGGATGTAACATTTGTGGGGATATTATGTGTTATGAAGTACTTTTGGGGTTTTATAGAAATGTGTTTTTTCTGCCTGGAGATAATTGAGTTAATACAGTATCTGACTCAATTATCTCCCAGGCATAGGGGAGGGATTGTGTGCTGTGTGTGGGAGTGTCGTGCCTTGTAACCTTCTGATTTACATGTGGACATACCCCTTGCATTGGGATTGTCATATAAGTCCACCCACTGGATCCTGGTCTTGGGTCCAGGGTGGGTGGACTTCTCCTACTCAATATATACTCTTATAAGAGCTAGTGATTAACATAGAATGTGACGGCAGATAAGAACCATTCGGCCCATCTAGCCTGCCCAATTTTCTAAAAACTTTCATTAGTCCCTAGCCTTATCTTATAGTTAGGATAGCCTTATGCCTATCCCATGCATGCTTAAACTCCTTTACTGTGTTAACCTCTACCACTTCAGCTGGAAGGCTATTCCATGCATCCACTACCCTCTCAGTAAAGTAACACTTCCTGATATTATTTTTAAACCTTTGTCCCTCTAATTTAAGACTATGTCCTCTTGTTGTGGTAGTTTTTCTTCTTTTAAATATAGTCTCCTCCTTTACACTTATAAGAGTAAACATTTGTCACGTAACATTTGTCACATAATGTAAATTTTCTTATGATAGAGATATACAGTAATCAATAGATTTGAGCATTCGGTTTCAAGCAAACTGCGCTTTCCCCAAGTTTTGAAAAGTCACCCACAGATCACCTGAATCGGCAGGTCATCCAAATTCTCTAACTCTGAAAAAGTTAAGGACAAATCATGAAACAAATGAAATGGAGAACAGACAATTACTTGGCCACTTGATGGAAAAAAAAGATGATTGATGCATAATATTTATATTTTGCATTACACTGATTGTCCCATTTTCACACCCTTTTGGTTCTTCTGAATAGTTTTTTCCCCAATCGTTTGCATGGTCGAAATTATAATGAACTAAAATACCATATGAACAAATTTAGGACCACTCAATTTAATTTCGCAGTACAAAAGTCTTGTAACCAACAAAGATTTATAGTACAATAATGATGATTTTTTTTAGATAGCTGCCTGGATTAATTATGCTCATTAGTGCTAGACTGTGTATTTGGTAATTTTAAAGGGATACTATAGTCACCAGAACCACTACACCATAACGTAGTGGTCCTGGTGTCTATTGCCTGTCCATGTAGGCTTTTCAATGTAAACGCTTAGTTTGGTGCCTGTTAACAACTCTAGTGGCTGTCACTCAGATGGCCACTAGAGGTTCTTCTTAGACAAGTACTGCACAGAGTTACATAGTTACATACAGTTGCAAGAAAAAGTATGTGAACCCTTTGAAATGATATGGATTTCTGCACAAATTGGTCATAAAATGTGATCTGATCTTCATCTAAGTCACAACAATAGACAATCACAGTCTGCTTAAACTAATAACACACAAAGAATGAAATGTTGCCATGTTTTTATTGAACACACCATGTAAACATTCACAGTGCAGGTGGAAAAAGTATGTGAACACCTAGACTAATGACATCTCCAAGAGCTAATTGGAGTGAGATGTCAGCCAACTGGAGTCCAATCAATGAGATGAGAGTGGAGGTGTTGGTTACAGCTGCCCTGCCCTATAAAAAACACACACCAGTTCTGGGTTTGCTTTTCACAAGAAGCATTGCCTGATGTGAATTGTTGACTTGCATAAAGCTGGAAAGGGTTATAAAAGTATCTCCAAAAGCCTTGCTGTTCATCAGTCCACGGTAAGACAAATTGTCTATAAATGGAGAAAGTTCAGCACTGCTGCTACTCTCCCTAGGAGTGGCCGTCCTGTAAAGATGACTGCAAAAGCACAGCGCAGACTGCTCAATGAGGTGAAGAAGAATCCTAGAGTGTCAGCTAAAGACTTACAAAAGTGACTGGCAAATGCTAACATCCCTGTTAGCGAATCTACAATACGTAAAACACTAAACAAGAATGGATTTCATGGGAGGATACCACAGAGGAAGCCACTGCTGTCTAAACAAAACATTGCTGCACGTTTACAGTTTGCACAAGAGCACCTGGATGTTCCACAGCAGTACTGGCAAAATATTCTGTGGATAGATGAAACCAAAGTTGAGTTGTTTGGAAGAAACACACAACACTATGTGTGTCGAAAAAAAGGCACAGCACACCAACATCAAAACCTCATCCCAACTGTGAAGTATGGTGGTGGGGGCATCATGGTTTGGTGCTGTTTTGCTGCGTCAGGGCCTGGACGGATTGCTATCATTGAAGGAAAAATGAATTCACAAGTTTATCAAGACATTTTGCAGGAGAACTTAAGGCCATCTGTCTACTAGCTGAAGCTCAACAGAAGATGGGTGTTGCAACAGGACAATGACCCAAAGCATAGAAGTAAATCAACAGAATGACTTAAACAGAAGAAAATACGCCTTCTGAAGTGGCCCAGTCAGAGTCCTGACCTCAACCCAATTGAGATGCTGTGGCATGACCTCAAGAAAGCGATTCACACCAGACATCCCAAGAATATTGCTGAACTGAAACAGTTCTGTAAAGAGGAATGGTCAAGAATTACTCCTGACCGCTGTGCACGTCTGATCTGCAACTACAGGAAACGTTTGGTTGAAGTTATTGCTGCCAAAGGAGGTTCAACCAGTTATTAAATCCAAGGGTTCACATACTTTTTCCACCTGCACTGTGAATGTTTACATGATGTGTTCAATAAAAACATGGCAACATTTCATTCTTTGTGTGTTATTAGTTTAAGCAGACTGTGATTGTCTATTGTTGTGACTTAGATGACTTAGATCACATTTTATGACCAATTGTGCAGAAATCCATATCATTCCAAAGGGTTCACATACTTTTTCTTGCAACTGTACATAAGACACGTGGATACGCAACTTGAAACACATGCAGATACACATCCACACACACTCATGAACATTCACACATTTTCACACATGCAGATACACACATACTACATAAACAAAGATATACTGACTACAGATATACACACACACTGACATACTTTTTTAGGTTATAATCAAATGTTAAAATAAACAAACTATGAAATATGAATAACAATATTAGAAAGACTCAATATTTGTGTAGCTTTAAAGAGCTTTCCAAATCTTGGAATCCCAATTTCTGTCAAGATTGCTCAAACCATTACATTATGTGCCTATAATCAAAGCATCAAGAGAAAATTGCATGAATTGCAGAATCTTTGAAGTATCTCGGCTGTGCAGACAATAACAGCTAAAATGTAATACCAGTGAAATGTAAAAATGACGCTCCACAAATTGAAAATGGGGAAAGTTAACACTTTCCTAAGACCTTTTTGAAATGCTGGTCCATCTAAGTGGATGGATCTTCAGTAATATAAAAATTAAAGATGGGGCAGCATTGTAGCCTCTCGTGACTGAATGGAAAAATAAGAATGATATAAAATCTTCATTAAGATAGAGATTGTTTCCTGACATAGGGGAGCACACATTCTAGTTAATTACAATTTGGCCAAAACCAAACGCACAAGTCTAGTAAACACTTTGAAATCGTTATTATTTACATTCTAGGAACATTATACAAATTGCGTGTAAGATTTCAATACATCTATATATGATCAAATTTACAGATGATATCCTTACAATTATCTTTCTACTGATTTTTACACTGCTTAATGCTTGTGAAAATAAAAATATCTTCCTCTTGTTTTGTAAGGATAAGGTTTTTTTGTTTTGACAGTCTTTTTTTTTTTATTTTTTTTTATTGTGGTAGCCAACAAAATATTGGGACATACAAAAAAGAAACATTTGTGGCCAGCGTGCATTTCTTGCAGTCCTGATGCATGGAGAAAAGGCCTTCACAAGTCTCTGCTAATGTGTACATAGTTTATACTAAATGACCCATAGGTTGAGGAGGCGGTGACCGTGGCGGTAGAGGAGGAGGATGAGGTAGCCAACACTGTTTTTTTTAATATATATAAATATATATTTTAATTGGGTTAGCCCCCAAAATATTGGGACATATAAAAAAAAAGACAACTCTGTTCCACAGAGTAGTAGTTAACATTATAGTTGCGCAGGCACTTTGTTGACTCTAGAGAACCTCGGGCCAATCGCACATCCCTGTGGCGGCGACTTTGCATGCGGATGTCATCCATATCAACGTTTGATGCCAGTTTCTGCGCCTACCATGGTGACCACGGGTAACGGGGAATCAGGGTTCCATTCCGTACAGGGACCATGAGAAACAGCTATCACATGCAAGAAAGGCAGCAGGCGCGCAAATGACCCACTCCCGACGTGGGAAGGTAGTGATGACAAATAACAATACAGGACTCTTTAGAGGCCCTGTAATTGTAATGAGTCAACTTGAAATCCTTTAACTCTGATCAATTGGAGGGAAGTCTGGTGCAGAGCCACTGACCCGTGCGTGCTGCAGCTGAAACTCCACTATCGCCTGTTGCTGCTCGCACAGTCTCATGAGGCGGTGAGCGGGTAGGCCGAAGTTACGCTGCAGCGCAGACAGGCAAGCAGCAGCAGGGTGACAACGCCAAAAGCGCGCGCAGCCGCTACAGTGAATGCCACATCCTGTTCCAAGTTGCGGATCAGTCTAGTGATGGCTTCTGGTATCCAGTACTCTTTTTTTACTGAAGCTGCATCAGGGTCCTGGTATGTGGCCTCACAAACGCTGGTGCTCAACACCAGGGGGCGTGCAGTTATCCTGCACCAGACCCTGCTAATCCATTCCACACCGTGACTCCTAACTTCAACATCAGGCATACTGGGTCCGGTCGTCCGACCGCCGCCCAGACAGTGTCTGGGTCCTGGTCACCGGACTGCCCACCTCACTGTGAATCTACGAATGGATCGTTAAATCTGGTATGAACACGAACTTTGCAGTTCGGGTTTGCTCAACTCTATTATGGATCCTTTGATCGCTACATGTATTACTTGCATAACTTGTAATTCTCGAGCTAATACATGCCGAAGAGCGCTAGGGGATGGCCGCTCCGCTTTTGCACCCTGCTCCCTCTTATGCTGTGCTGGTGCCTCTGTGCGACAAGCGCCTTTTCCTCCAAACTGCACACGTCACTCGCATGACCTTGATTCCATGTGGGGTCTAGGACCTCATCATCCTCCACATCATCTTCCACCCACTCCTCAACCCTGCCCTCCTTGCCAGTATGCACACTGCAGAAAGCCACAGCATTTGGCACCTGTGTTTTTTCCAGCATGTAAAGTCTGCAAAGGACATATGGAAATTGTTTTAGAATTGTATCCAGGCAACAGTTTTCCCTATAAACTGACCTCTCTGTTTGACTTGTGAGGGTATTGCCCCAGAATTACAATATTGTTTGAGTACCTTTTTAGCTATTGATAACTGGTTTAAATATAGCAGCTTGTTATCTGGTAGTTTCTAGTGTAGAAAATATCAATCTGTTTTCAATCACTTAGATCTGTGTAACAAGTGTTGTAGGTGTGAAACAATATTACAAGTTACCGATGTAGTAAATTCGAATCAAAGTTCCATTTGCAAAAAAAATTCTCACCCATTTTCTGTGGGTTATTGGATTTTTAAGATGTAGACTTATTGTATCACACTAGCCATGTACAGGTAGATTGTCTGGCACGTTGTTTTGGTGTTTTTAAAGGACCACTATAGGCACCAAGACCACTTCAGCTTAATGAAGTGGTCTGGGTGCCAGGTCCAGCTAGCTTTAACCCTTTTTTTTTAATAAACATAGCAGTTTCAGAGAAACCGCTATGTTTATATTAGGGTTAATCCAGCCTCTAGTGGCTGTCTCATTGACAGCCGCTAGAGGGCTTCCGCGCTTCTCACTGTGATTTTCACAGTGAGAAGACGCCAGCGTCCATAGGAAAGCATTGAGAATGCCTTCCTATGGACTGGCTGAATGCACCTTCAGGACACTATAGTCCCAGGAAAACATACTCGTTTTCCTGGCACAATAGTTGTCCTTTAACTTTGTAGTTGTGTCTTTACACAATATAGAAATGTATATTAATGCTTCTGTATATGAAGCGATCACAATAACACTTATTTGTCACTTTAAAAAAAATCAAAAAAAAATCAGGCTACACAAAAATTGGTAATTCACAATATGACATCTGAAAAGCACGTGAAAGGATACTGTATGATTTTTAAAAAAAGAACACACTACATGAAGGTCCTGTTCACTAGAGTGTGTAGTCATTAATGTAACCAGTAAAACTTTGTTTACAGCCACTGGTTGGCCCATACATATTTTAAAACTTGTTTAATTTTGCTGTAGCATGACTTGTAGATATGAAGAGCAGGCCCCAAAATTTACTATTTAGCAGATTAGCACCCAGAAAATAAAAATGTTTACCACTGCGCTGTAAGCACACTATTAGATGCTTCTATTTGACTCTCAGATATGAATTGCACCCCACTAAAATACTGTTTAGCACCCAAAATATTTAAAGTTTTAAAACTGCAATGTGACAGCAGTATTAGACGCTTCTATTTGACTCTCAGATATGAAGTGCAGTCCGCAAATGTACTATTTAGCAGATTAGCAATAAAACAATTAGAATGTTTACAACTGCGCTGTAAGCACACTATTAGACGCTTCGATTTGACTCTCAGATATGAAGAGCACGCCCAAAATTTACTATTTTGCCGTTTAGCAGCAAAACAATTAGAATGTTTACAACTGCGCTGTAACCGCAGTATTAGACGCTTCTATTTGACTCTCAGATATGAAGTGCACGCCACAAAATGTACTGTTTAGCACCAAAAAAATTAGACTGTTTACAATTGCGCTGTAACTGCAGTATTAGACGCTTCTATTTGACTCTCAGATATGAAGTGCACTGCAGGCTGCAAATGTACTATTTAGCAGATTAGCAGCAAAACAATTAGAATGTTTACAACTGCGCAGTAAGAACACTATTAGATGCTTCTATTTGACTCTCAGATATGAAGAGCAGGCCACAAAATATACTATTTAGCAGATTAACACCCAGAAAATAAGAATGTTTACCACTGCGCTGTAAGCACACTATTACACTTCGATTTGACTCTCAGATATGAAGAGCAGGCCACAAAATGTACTATTTAGCAGATTAGCACCCAGAAAATTAGAATTTTTACAACTGCGCAGTAAAGACACTATTAGACGCTTCTATTTGACTCTCAGATATGAAGTGCAGTCCACAAATGTACGATTTAGCAGATTAGCACCCAGAAAATTAGAATTTTTACAACTGCGCTGTAAGCACACTATTAGACGCTTCGATTTGACTCTCAGATATAAAGTTCCCCCCCTCCTAAAATACTGTTTAGCACCCAAATAATTTTAAGTTTTAAAACTGCAATGTGACAGCAGTATTTGACGCTTCTATGTGACTCTTAGATATGAAGTGCACCCCACTAATGTACTATCCCACTAATGTACTATTTAGAATCAACAAAATTGACTTTTTAAAACTCTGATGTAACCGCGGTATTTGAAGCTTCTATTTGACTCTCAGATATGAAGTGCAACCCACCCCACTAATGTACTAGTTTGCAGAATTCTTTCCTAAGCCGTCCCTATCAGTGGCAGCATCCTCTCCCTACACTAATAAGACCGCATGTGCGTGCGTCCAGGGCCGGTGCAAGGATTTTTGCCGCCCTAGGCAAAAGAAAGATTTGCCGCCCCCTCCCCCCCCGGGACATCACAATGCCCCACCCATATGATCTGCCATATGAACTAATGCCAGTGCTGCACACAGTGTGTGTTTACATTAAAAAGCCTGCAGGGACAAACTATAGACACCAGAACAACTTTATTAAGCTGCAGTGGTTCTGGGGACTATAGTGTCCATTTAATGTGAGGTAAATTAGAGATTAGTGTCACTAATAATATACTAGATTGCCTACTTACAATCAGATGAGGATGGTGATGGGCTCTGGCTGCAGTCTGGCTCCACTGGTCTGGTGTAGAACAGGATCTCTGGAGGCTGTTTGTAACTGTGGTCACAAAATTCAATGTTCTGGGAGAACGGGAAGCAGCTCCATTTTTTGGGGCCTCTTACATAGCTCAAGGTCTGGGCCCCAGGGCCTGACGGTGAGTATGCCCATAAAGCCCACCCATAAGTCCACCTACATGTTCCACCCATGAGTTCGCTCACAGGGAGTAGAGTGTGTAGGGGATGTGTTATGTGTTACTGTAGAGGATCTAATGTGTGTGCTTACGGAATGTAGTGTATAGGGATACCAGTTTGAGTAAGTGATGCAGTGTGTTTTTGTGTAAGGGATAGAAAGCAGTGAGTGTTTGTGTATAAGGGATGTATTGAGTGTTTCTTGTTGTGTGTAAGGGATGCATTGTGTGAATCTGTGTTTGTATGCATAAGGGATGCAAAGTGTGTTTCTGTGTATGTAAGGGATGCAGTGTGTGTCTGTAAGGGGTGCGTTGAGTGTGTGTAAGAGATGCATTGTGTTTCTGTGTGTGTAAGAGAAGCAGTGTGTGTTTGCATGTGTGTGTAAGGGATACATTGTGTATTTCTGTGTATATGTGCAAAGGATGCATTGTCTTTATGTGTAAGGGTTGCATTGTGTGTTTCTCTGTGTGTAAGGGAAGCATGTTGTGTTTCTGTGTGTATAGGGATGCATGTGTGTGTGTGTGTGTGTGCGCGCGTGGTGTGAAAGAGCTCCCTGTCCTGCCCCCTGTCCTATAGAGCTCTCCCTTCCATTCCTTAGAGATCTCCCCTGCCCCTTAGTGGTCTTTCCTCTCCCCCCCCACCTCCCTTAGTGGTCTCCTTTTCTCCCCGACTTTCCATTAGTGGTCTCTCATCTCCCCCCACCCTCCCCTAGTGGTCTATCCTCCACCCCCCTGCCATAGCGGTCTCTCCTCACACCCCTCCCCTAGTGGTCTCTCCACCGCCCCCTCCCTCCTTTAGTGGTCTCTCCCTCCCCTACGTTCTCATCTCCCCCCCGTGTTCTCCTCTTCTTCTCCCCCCGTGTTCTCCTCTTCTTCCCCCCTCCCTGTGTTCTCCTCTTCTTCTCCCCCTGTAATCTTCTCTTCTTCTCCTCCCTGTAATCTTCTCTTCTTCTCCCCCCTTCCCTCCCTGTAATCGCTTCTTCTCCCCCCGTAATCTTCTCTTCTTCTCCCCCCATAATCTTCTCTTCTTCTCCCCCCCAATCTTCTCCCCCCTCCCATCAATCATCTCCCCCCCACTTCCCTCCCATCAATCATCTCCCCCCCTCCTTCCCTCCCATCAATCATCTCCCCCCCCTCCTCCTCCCATCAATCATCTCCCTTGCGCCATCAGTCATGTCCTCCTCCCTCCCATCAGTCATCTCCCATCATCTCCCCCATCCCGGCCATCTCCCCCTCCCATCAATCATCTCCCCTCCCTCCCATCCATCTCCCTCCATCAGTCACATTCTCCACCCCCCTCCATCCAGATTCCATCCTCCCAAATCAATTTCATCCTCCATAAGCTTCCCATCAATCATCTCCCCTCCAATGTCAGGTGCTATCTTCCCCTAACCCCATCAGTTATCTCCTCCAAAATCAATCATCTCCCATCAATTATCTCCTCCCTCCTCCATCGGTGTCTCCCCCCCTCCATCAATCATCTCCACTCCCATCAGTTATCACTCCTCTATCCGGTTTATCTACACATCCCCATGATTTATCTTTCCTGCTTACGTCAGTTATCTCCCATCAGTTATCTCCTTCATCAATTATCTCCTCCTCCATCCAATTTGCCCCCTCCCGGTGTCTCCCCTCCATATTGAAGCTGCTCCTCACCTTCCCTGCCAACAATTGGCCGAGGCGCCTTTCGGGTCGGCGACCCGGTCCGACAGGGAAGTGCTTATGATTGTGCACTTCCTGTCCAGTCGACGGTGCTCTGGCAGGCGAAAATTCGACGGCAGCCTGAGGCTCTGTATTTCGAGCATTCAATGTAACCGACTAAAGGGAGGCGATGGGTGGCGGGAAGCCCCGCTCCTATATATAAAGCCCTAGGCTGCCCTAGTTAAGCCTTATGGGCGCCGACCCACTAGATCATCATCTTGTGACTCCAGCTTATATAGAGGCTGGGTCACATGCTGCACTGGCCAATCACAGCCATGCCATTAGTAGTCATGGCTGTGATGGCTTCTAAGGGCACACGAGTCAAACGCTTGTTGATTGGCTGCCCTGCAGCCTTTGAAAACGCGCCATTAAATCGCCGAACACCGAACTCCAACCCAAGCATACAGTGATATGTCCGTGTTCAGGTCCGGGGTCCAAAAAACCTAATGTTCGGTACGAACCCGAACTTTGCAGTCCGGGTTCAATCAACTCTATGGGCAATACATTGTCACACGGCTATTCCAGCTGAATTAAGTAAATGAACACAGCGAGGCAAACAAGGCATCTGCCTTGGGCAGCACCTAGCAGGGGCCGGCAAAAAAGTCGCCCCCCAAACACCCAGGCAGATCCTTTGCTTGCCTCGCATCCTGGGGGGTTTAATAGCTGGCTGGCTGGCCACTTTTGAGCCCCCCCCTCCCGATGCGGGTAGCGAGGGAGCATACTCACCTGAGCACTTACTGCTCAGCTGCCTCCACGCTGTTTAATGAAGCCGGGAGCCGGAATATGACGTCAGACCGGCTCCCTGCATCACTAAGCGCCACCAACTCAGCCTGTGCGCCCCCTGCCTGCCCGACCAGAAGCACCACTGGACAGGTAAGCAATCCACTCCAGCTCTCCCAGGGAGGCTGGGTGGATTTAAAATAAAATAAAAATAATAATTTGTAAGTGTTGGGAGAAGTGTGTGTATGTGTCTGTCAGTGTGTGTGCGTCTTTCAAAGTGCGGCCTTGACAGGAATGGGTGGGAAAAATTTAGGGGGGGTGCCCGAGGACCGTCCTGCCTAGGGCAGCCCAAATCCTTAATACACCACTGGTTACAGGTACTCTCTATGGGAATCGATCCGTTAAGTCAGTGTCTTAGATATATATTCTAGCTAGGGCATCCACATTAGAGTGCACCTTTCTAAGCTACCTTGAAGTCCGCTGTCAAGGACTCCATCCGTAAATTTTATCAACCCTGGACCGCCACTGCTGGATTGTGGGAACATAGCCTCCCTGCACTATAACCACTACAATAAACTATAGTGCTTAGATTGTCTCCTTAAATTTACCTTCATTGATGAACAGTATAGATTTACTCTAAAATTTAAGAAATCTGTGTGTATTTTGAAATACATTTTTTTTTTCTTGCCATTTAATCGTTACATTAATAGCTTTGCTTACATAATTTTATAACATGACAGGAGGCTTCGTATTTGCTTTAGTCTCTCTTTACTAGAACTCCACAGCAGCACAGAAAAACAACCAATCAGAAAAAAGTTAGGTACTATAAAACTCCCCTCCCATTGCATCATTTCCTCTTTCTTTGCTGCTCCGCAGTCAGTACAGGTCAGAGTACCACTGCCTCCTGCTTATAGTGGGTGGCTTTGGGATTTAGTGTGATTTATTTATGATTGTTATTAATTATGCTTGGTTGTGAGATTTATGTGCCTTTCTGGCTCTTTTCTTTTCTTTGGGGAATGTTTCCTTTACATTACTGATAGTTTTACCATGTGTTTACTTACACAGATTACTGATAGTTTTGCCATGTGTTTACTTACACAGATTACTGGTAGTTTTGCCATGTGTTTATTTATACAGATTACTGGTAGTTTTGCCATGTGTTTATTTATACAGATTACTGGTAGTTTGCCATATGTTTATTTATACAGATTACTGGTAGTTTGCCATATGTTTATTTATACAGATTACTGGTAGTCTGCCATGTGTTTGTTTATTTATACAGATTACTGGTAGTTTTGCCATGTGTTTATTTACACAGATTACTGGTAGTTTTGCCATGTGTTTATTTATACAGATTACTGGTAGTTTTGCCATGTGTTTATTTATACAGATTACTGGTAGTTTGCCATGTGTTTATTTACACAGATTTCTGTTAGCTTTCCATGTGTATATGTCACAGATTTCTGTGAGTTTCCATATGTAGATATATCACAGATTGCTGTGAATTTCCAGGTCTAAATATCACAGATTTCGGATTACTGTGAGTTTCCATGTGTATATATATATCGCGGATTTCTGTGAGTCCTTGGGCAGTATATACTTATATCACAGATTCTGTGAGTTATAGGACAGTGTATACATAAATCACAGATTTCTGTGAGTTCTATGTCAGTGTATATAGCACGGCTTGCTGTGAGTCTTAGTGCTATAGATATCACGGATTGCTGTGAGTTTCACTGACGGTAGATGTCAGTCCTGTCTATGCCGATACTATTCTATCTTATCAGGCTTCTTGGGAAGATTCATTGCGTTGGCAATTGTTTTTGCCCTACTCCTGAAGAGACCATGAGTACAATACCCTTCAGGCGGTACGATGATGATGATGACCTACAATAAAAATAAGATATCTCATACGGATCTGTATGTACATGTGCATTACAATTTACACTTAAAAGAGGGTATTGCTCAGCAGAGCTCGATTTTATGGACACTCACTGGAACATGTCCAGCTCAAACCCAATACAACTGGTTTTATCTCTATGTTGCCTGCTGGGCACTTAGGGACCGCCGGTTACGGTTTATTTACACAGTAGTACGCTGTCCAAGATTAGTGTCTAAGGGTACTAGGTCACAGGATGCCTAGAGGATTTACAGATATTTAGGGTACTCTGCCAATCTCAGAGGTCCCCATTACTCATTTAATATGAAACATAAGATTGTCCTGCTATGTCTGTGCCCATAAGATTGGCCTGCTACGTCTGTGCCCATAAGATTGGCCTGCTACGTCTGTGCCCATAAGATTGGCCTGCTACGGCTGTGCCCATAAGATTGGCCTGCTTCGGCTGTGCCCATAAGATTGGCCTGCTTCGGCTGTGCCCATAAAATTGGCCTGCTACGTCTGTGCCCATAAGATTGGCCTGCTCTACCTGTACCCGAACCCCCCTTTGGACCACAAACCGGGGGGAATATCACTGAAGTAAGCTCAGTACCCTCTAGGTAGGTGTCCGGACAGGCACTGCTGCCAGATTATCCAAGAGGACACCAGGATATGGACATCTAACTGTGATTGGAAGGGTGAAGGCCCTACACCTCATGCCCTGAAGGGCAAAGTTTTTATGAGAATTCACGGGCACGCAATTACGGGTTATACTCAACGACGACACATCTCCAAGGGGAATTTCGCGCAAGCAGGGAACAGTGCTCAGACGCCATATTAGGTATTGGTAGTGTTTTTCTATGTCATGTTTAGCTCTTGACCTTTTCAACTGGATTCGCTTGATTCATTTTTTTCCAGTCTGCTATCCGACCGGCTTTCTGAGGTACGTATTTTCCATTTTCTACTTCATTGGTCGTTTCTTTGTTTTTCGTGCCTTCTATTGTCCTATCGCTCGGGTCGTCGGGAGGCCTGATATGACCTCCTCCGACCTCCCGGGCACTTGTGGATTGCGGAGAACGTCTCCAGCTTTCCTCAGACTACCGACGGTCATCCTGGAGCCCGCGCGCACGCACGGGATCCGGGCGGTCCGTTGATAGTTACCATCTTCAGCTCCGAAACGTATTTTTCTCATCATCCCTTTTTCTTAAGGTCGGACACGGCCCGAGGTTGTATACTTTGCTTATATTAAATAAGGGTGTAACCCCACGTTTGGTCACCCTGAGTCTCTACTGGACTCTGGTTTGGATTACAGAGGGTGCGGCCCTCCTTCACCTCGGCCCGTGACTGATATTTTTATTTTCAAGAGTAGAGGGTGAACCCCTCTCATTTACCGAATTGGACACTGATTCATTATTAGAGGGCGCGGCCCTCCCTCAACCTCGGCCCGATACTGAGCTGGATATAGAGGACATGCTCCGAGTGACTCATTCTCATAGATGGAACCGGACACAGAGGTAGACTCTAAGTTTGACGTCTAACGGGTGCGGTCCGCTCATACCACCAACCGTGCGCGGACTCAGAGTGCGGTAACATTTTACAGAGTGCGACTCTCTCATACACTCAACGCACTATGGTGCCGTCCATTTTGTTCCTCACACAGGCTTGTACCTGTACAGGTCAACTATGACCGCATAGAGGGGCGTCCCTCCTACACCCAATTTAAATATGATGACCACGCTACTGATTTCGTCCTAGAGGGCTACCTCATCGGGCAAGGTATACATAGTTTGACTGGATCCATCTTGTATCCACATGAGAAATGCCCTCAGAGGTATTAGTGGAGGAGGTTTCCCACTTATGTACACACATTCCAGGAGACAGCACGACTAAGGAGGAGCCTCAGTTCTTACAAGAGTACAGGTTTTGGTATAACCTGTGCTATATCAAACAGACATTGCACTCTGTTTCAGATATTTATTGTGTACAAACTGTGCAGTCTATTCTCCCGTGTCAGGGTGACATGAGACCCTGAGACCTGCATAGGGCAAACGGGCACTGCCTTGCTCGAGTAACAAGACTGGAAAATTCACATAAACTGTCTTCAGGGGCACCGTATGCATGGATCGCATGGAGAAACCGAAATTCTCAGGACTTGGCTCCCTGGTCCTTACAATCTTGAGATAAAGTTGTCAGGACTGCTCCTACAACTCTGAACACACCTTGAGAACAGTGTTCGGATTCTATATCCATCACGGGAACCATCTTGGTTTGGGTTCTCACTAGCCTTCCTATTCAACTACCATCAAGGAAACATACACTGGGAGTTACATGCTTGGACAGTCTATGAGACAGGAACCTAGGGGTCTCACTAGATTATTCCCTATCTTGTAGGAACCCCTACACGAATATTGACAGGTCGGGCATGGAACAGGATTGTACAAATGGTTATCAGAGTATCTCACACTCTCACTGCAACACGCAAGGGCTCTTCTGTGTTATACGGGTCCTAAACTCTATTGGACCCGGCCATCTTAGCACTCTTAGAGGATGATGTATTTGGATAGAAATCTCAACTCCAGTTTCCAGTCCCATCCCTTTGAGCTTTCCAGGATCCACAATTCTCAGAATAGTTGACCACCGTTTACCACACGAGTTCAGTTTGAGACCTTGATTGGACACCCCCGCAGCCGTGGATTACGCAGTCCAGTTGGTAGACTGGAGTCTCTTAGGATACAGCTAGTATGGTCCACACTATTATCTGTATATAACTTGATTTCAGAGGAGACCATTCACCAGGTAGGTCATAAAGGAACGAATAGACACTATTCGGCTCTATTCGAGTATTGACGGTGGACTTAGGCGCAGGCCTGAGGTTGGAGTTTGTCTGCAAGGCCACATCGCCTGGTGAACCTGACACGATCGGAGGAATCACCTCCCACATCAAGAGTCGAGACACGGTGGAAGTCTCTTCTCGCGACCCCTCGGCACTTTACACCTACAGGACTATGGCTAATAGGTCAACTTGACAGCCCATGGACCGACTGCTAGGGAACAGGTTGTAACCCCACGTACAATGGATCTATCAATGGAGGTCACTTCTCGCAGTTGGAAGGTCCATTCCGGATTGCTCTAATATTCTCGGAATGGGTACCAGCGAAACAAGCAGCGTTGGATTTGTTGGCTGAGCGTTAAAACAGCAAATACGAAGCCTCCTGTCATGTTATAAAATTGTAGATTATGCTAGCTTTAGTGTACCTATAATCTTAATTTTATTAATGACAGGAGGCGAGTATTTCCCACCCATTCTTATCCCTCCCTTGTTTAATTTTATAGTTTGGATTTATCAGGTACGTATACAACTCTGCTTGTTGTTTCTGCTACCTGTCACCTGTCCTTATGTCTGTTTTTCATAAGTAAGGTTGGGATATCTACATATTTCGTTTGCTACATTGGTTATCTACAAGTTTATTCAAAATACATTTCATTGGATAATCAACCTGTTCGATTCTGTTTTTTTCTCTCGTTTCAGTTTCCAGTCCTTCACCACTATCTGGCGTGGCACTTCTTCGTGGATGGTGGGCATTGACTTATTTTCAGTCCTTCAACGCTATCCGGTTGACAGTTCTTCTCAGACGTTGGACATTGCTGTATTCATCGTATCTGGACTTCGTTGCTTCCCATTATTTTTTCTGCCTTTGTTCTGTTTTGTCGCAGCTTGAAAGAGGAAATGATGCAATGGGAAGGGGGTTTTATAGTACCTAACTTTTTTCTGATTGGTTGTTTTTCTGTGCTGCTGTGGAGTTCTAGTAAAGAGAGACTAAAGCAAATACTCGCCTCCTGTCATTAATAAAATTAAGATTATAGGTACACTAAAGCTAGCATAATCTACAATTTCGTTTTTCTGTTCAGCTTGTATGTTAGGGACAGTTGCAATATGTTAAGCAACCAGTAGGTGTCACTGTATGCATGCAGATGGATAATTCAGTATGTACTGATGCTGATTAAAACATTACTTCTTTTGCATTCTCTGCATATCTCAGTCATTGTGAAGTCCTTTTTGGGCATAGAAACGTGAGTAATCATGTTTCTACAACTACCCCAGAGTTCCCAACTAAACATGCAAATGAGCACAGACAGACATCAATTTTTTGCAGAAACCCTTCGCATTGGACACTTTTAAACAAAGCTTTGTAAAACAAAAAACAACCACAAAAAAAAGCCAACAACATCAAAGCACGGGATATGATCCAAAAGGATCAGTGACCAGAAACCAGCAATGTAACAGAGATTTGACTTTGTGGTTCTCATCAGTATGGTGCTGGTTTTGATCTGGAAGTTGAAGTCTCTGTAAGAGCATATAGCTAGGTGCCAAAAAGATTGTGTTGAGACCAAACATGAATAAACTCCATACAGTGCACCTGCTATGTTTATAAAAAAAAAAAAAGGGTTAATCCTAGCTGGACCTGGCACCCAGACCACTTCATTAAGCTGAAATGGTCTGGGTGCCTAGAGTGGACCCTTAACTCAATGAAAGACTGCATTTGACATCCTGCAGTGAAACACCTACCACTCTCAGGCCTCACTTCACACTCAACTCAGTGCAAGACTGCATTTTTTCTCCCCACTCTTGGCGCTTTATAAATAGCAGTAATAAATAAATAATTACAGCATTTATTACCTTTACACTTGTTTCAGGGCAATTACTTGTTTGTCTGCCCATTGCACAGAACTGTTTAATATATTGGTAGTTAGAAATTTTAGTTTTAACGCAAAATAAATAATGTTCATGTTAACATCTCTTTCCTCCACTGTTGAATGTAGAAATAAAAAATAAAAATAGAAAAAGATACCTAACAAGGCCAACAGAATGTGAAGTTGGATAAAGAGACCTGTATACCCAGGGGGGCAGGATATCTTAAGATATGGTATGTATTGGATCTTCTTGCAGGAAGTGCCTCACTTAAAAAGCAGCAGCTGCACCATGGTATTTGGTTTCTAAGCCTAGAACCACCATGTGAATTGGGGAATGCCAGAAAATCGATGCTGTTACTCATTGGACACCAACACAAGTGCTGCAATTAAGTGGCACACCGCTAGATGAGAAACCAAGTTGCTGGAATCTGTGCATGTTCTGTTTGTTCCAAACCCATTCCATTCACAATTTCACATTGTAATTTATTATTGACTACAAAATGGAAAACCGATTCCTCAATTAAAAGCATCAGTTTGTTTAATCTCTTTATAATGTTAGGTTGTGTCATTACTGTCAAGGTTCTACCCCAACACTCAAGCAAGAGGCATCAGATAAGCTTTGGATACAGCATGTATTAGCAGATCTTAGAATGTGTCCACATAAGGATAACAAGAAACAGGCCAAGGTCAGGGATAGGAGAAGGTAGGATAAACAAATAGACAAAGCCAAGGTCAGGGATTCCAGAGATAAGAGTAGTCAAATTACCGAGCCAATTCAAAATCAGGTAGCACATTGAATACCATAATACACTCTCTGGGTACTAAGACCACAATAGGGCAAGGAAGTGATGTCACAGAAGGTATTGAATAGCCTCAAATATGCAGTGATGATTGTGGAAGAACAAGAAGTAATTATAGCTTATTGATGTCAGCTGTTTTGCCTACATATGTGTGGACTTAACTGTGGTTTTAAACTGTGTCAGAAATGAAAAAGTTCTTTGCCTAAACAGTCCTTTGACAGTCACTGGGGCTATCGAAAAATATATTATACACTTACATTTGGCAGGGGCCAGGAGCTGCTGCTGCTGTGCTCTTTCTGTGTTACTTCCATTATGGCCCCTTGCGTTTCTCTCCTGTGGGCACTGTAACCCCACCACCTGGTGCCACAAGACAATGATGGCCCCTGAATAGAGAGGCGGACAGAATAAAAAGATACTAAATGTTTCCTATATAATTTTTTCTCTTGCCACTTTTCTCTCCAGAAAAATAATTATTGTGTTTCTTTTCAAATAATTTTTATTAAAGTTTTAAAATTTTGTATAACAAGTAATAATACAAACATTGTATCAGGGGTAGGAAAGGAAGGGGAACTTGGAAATGGGAAGGGGTATCCATCCATCATTGAAATAGGCATAACAATGTATATGGCAAAAATTTTGTACATCAATGCACTTTAACAATAAGTATATCAAAGACCATAAACTGTTTTGATTTTTTCTTCCCATTTATCCCAATTATATTTTAATATTGGGAAACCATGCATATTGGCTCTATGCGATAATTCGTGTGCCTTGTTTTCTAGGATCAAATTAAAAACTTCTGAGAGATGGCACATTTTGGGACTTCCAATGTCTAGGTAAACAGGATGTAGCAGCGATCAGAATGTGGCCTATGATTATTTTATCTGATCTATTAACGGATTCCGGGAGTTTTTTAAATAAGGCTAGTTCCGAAGTTAAAATGCTAATGGTTCTGTCCACTTTAATAATTAGATCATGAATCATTTTCCAATATTTAGTTTATTTAGGGCAGAACCACCAGATATGGGCCATATTGCCCACACTCCCACAGTCTCTCCAACACCGGTCAGACTACATATTGTTCATGTTGTGCAATCTAGACGGAGCCAGGTACCAGCGATATAAAATTTTATAATGATTTTCAAAATGGTCGGTGCAATACGAAATACCTTTTTTAAAGCTTTAAAAAAAAACGAACCATTCTTCTAAATCGTACTGGGCACCCAACTCCGTCTCCCATGACAACATATGTTTTAATTTAACTAAGGGCTTGGCATTATAAAACTAATAACATAAGGATATCATACCTTTGCTAGTGGGGGCTGTATAAAAAAACTTTCTCTAATGGAGATATCTCAAGTGATTTATAGTTTTTATCTGTTTCAGATACATGGTACAGTTCTTTCAATTTGAATCTTTGTGTTTCTAAACTGCTGCAAATAATTTTTTCCACAACATAAAAACTGGTGCTACACTGTCTGAAGTGCCTCTATGGATCGTCCTCCACTGGCTTTAACAATGTCCTAACGTTTCGGAGTGAGCAGGGTTAAATCTATGCTTACACCAGAGAAATACATTGATACCTAGGGTCAGGGCCGGATTAACATAGGGGCTGATGGAGCTGCAGCTCCAGGCCCATGGAATAGGCCCATTGACCCGGCTTTTATTTTATTGGCACAGACAGTATTTGAGGCTGCCTGGCTGGTGCCAATATTGCAGTGATACTGGCAATATAAATGCTGGTATTTTTCTCAGTATAAATGGAGATTACTCTGCACTACCAGCACTGGCCAGTAGGGGTCGCTGTGTGTGGAGACAGGCAGGGATAGGAAGTTCCAGCATATCCCTCCCTGCCTATCTATACTCACTGATCTGCAGGGGTGCAGCTACAGAGAGTCCAGACAGCAACTCACACCCTGCAGAGACAGTCTACAGCTCAGGGAAGTAAGGGATGGGGGGAAAGGCTGCAAGGAGACATGGGGACACTGAGACACTAAGGGACACTGGGAGACATTATGGCAGACACTGAGACACTAAGGGACATTGGGCGACATTATGGCACAGACACATGGGGACACAGTGTCCCCATGCCTCCCAGCCAGTGTCCCTGAGGTCTCAGTCTCCCAGTGCCCCCAGTCTGCCAGTGTCTCACTGTCCCCATGTCTCCTAGTGCCTCCATGTCTTTCAGTGCCTCAAGTGTCACAATGTCCCCATGTCTCTCCAAGCTAGTGTCCCTAGTGTCTGTGGCCCTGGTGTCTCAGTGTCCCCATGTCTCCCAGTGCCCCCATGTCTCAATGTCCCCCGGCCAGTGTTTCTAGTATCTTTGTCCCTGGTGTCTGTGTCCCCTTGTCTTCAAGTGTCCCCTATTTTCCCATTGTCCCCATGTGTCCCAGCCAGAGTCCCCTAGACTCTCAGTGTCACTGGTGTCTCCGTGTCCCTAGGTCTCCCCGTGTCCCCAGGTCTCCCCATCTTCCTAGTGTCCTAGTGACATGGGGACCCTGGGATACATGTGAACACAGGGAGACATGGGGCATTAAGACACTGATACATAGGATCACTGGGAGACCTGGGGACACGACACTAGGGGACACTGGGAAACATGGGGCACTGAGACACTGATACATAGGAACACTGAGACCTGGAGTAATCGACACAAGGGGGCACTGAGTCATGAGGGCACTGGGAGACATGGGGGCACTGGGAGGAATCCATCTATACAGCAGATTTAAACTAAGTAGTTTTTTGGTGATTTTACAGCATTTTGTCTTATGTCACTCCTTGTGATTTACATCATGTGATGTCACCCACACATATTTAATTATGCAAATTAGTAAGGCTGGTATGTTTTTCCAAGAAAGGTGGCAACCCTAACTACTTTTCACATACTCTTACTTAAGTATGGAAACAAAACTTGATGTATGGGAACAAAACTTGTGTGGACTGGCTGACAATGAATATAGTTAAAGGAACACTATAGTCACCAGAACAACTACAGCTTATTGAATTTGTTCTGGTGAGTAGAATCATTACCATCAGGCTTTTTGCTGTAAGCACGGTCTTTTCAGAGAACATGCTGTGTTTACATTACATCCTAGTGATAACTTCACTGGCCACTCCTTAGATGACTGTTAGAGATCCTTCCTGGGTCATGGCTGCCTAAAATGCATCCAAACATTCAGTGTCTCCTCCCTCTGCATGCAGACACTGAACTTTCCACATAGAGATTAATTAATTAAATTCATCTATATAAGGAGATGCTGATTGGCCAGGGCTGTGTTTGAATCATGCTGGCTCTGACCCTGATCTGCCTCTTTGTCAGTCTCAGCCAATCCTATGGGGAAGCTCTGTGATTGGATCAGGCCACCACTTCTAATGATGTCAGCAGACTGCTTGTTTTTATGAGTCTAACAGCATGCAGAGTTACAGCTTCAAGCTTGAACATAGTAGGATTTTGCTATATTTATGGAGGCATGAGGGGGCTAGATGGTGGTGTTAACACTATAGGGTCATGAATTCATGTTTGTGTTCCTGACCCCATAGTGATCCTTTAAGGTAATGCTGACTTTGGTCTCTCTAACACTGTGGCATGTTCCCTTTCTTCTACACTCACTACATACAGCTTTTCTCTGTCCCAGACCATATACCAGGAGCTTCTGCCTGCTAGTAAGAAGGTAAGGAGACAAGTGGACCAGCGAGTGCTAGGGGCCAGTCCTTATGCCAAGCTCAGGGTGCTGTCTGCATGATTGGCAGGCAGCCTGTCATGCATTCATGCCAGGCTGGCCTTCTAATTCTTTTGGCAGTCATATCCTCTTTTTGGACATGTTCGCCCCTTTTGGCAGGTTATTTGATATGTTTCAGTGGCACACCCTTTTACCATGCCCATTGACTTCCTGCTTGACTGGACACTTCTGTTAGGGGTTATGGATTTACTTGAAAGATGAAAACATAAATTAGAGAGAGATTATCCTAGGGTATGTGTTTTCTTATAGCTGCTGTTTTCTTTCTCTCCAGCACCATCTCCATCAGATACATGATGCTTGGGAGTGTTTTACTGTTTTTGGTCGATATGATGCTGTAATTAGGCCCGTCATAATTGTCAGCACCAGGCCCACTGGGCTCTTAATCTGGCCCTGCCTAGGGTTCCCCTTTTGGTAGCTGGGGCAATTTTCAGTGACCCGAGACTGACAGGTTCACTGTATGGTACCCCCAGTGTGTGAGGGTGCAGAGTGGGGTATGATTGTGTAGCATTTAGTGGTGAAGTAAAAACATTTTGGTAAACCAGTTCCTAAGAATTCGCAATGCATCCTCAAATGTAAGAAATAGGTACCAGAGATATACAAAACACAAAGAAATAGGTGGAGCAAAATCAGGTACCAGAGATATACTAATAGTTGTACGAGTATTGTAGGATACCTAACTACAATCTTGATAGTAGTGTAACTTAATTGCCTGCGGGATATATTACAATATTTGGGTTTGTTTTAGACGGAAGTCAGGGTGCAGCGATAATCTGTAGATGTAAAAAAGATCAAAGGATCTGTGCTAGAAGACTTTGCAGATCTTCTGTCCTGCAGCCCTATACGTTCCTCATATGGTTGATCTGTTGAGATTGATCTCTGTATAAACTGGTAGTTGTTCCACCCTTTACGTCTACATTCATTTATGTTCAATGACTTTGACACTCTACCCCAAGACATCCTGTTCTGCATTACCTTGCGTACGTAATCAGTAAACAGTGAGTCATGCTCTTCAATGCAAACTGCAAGCGCATTAATAGGTACATTTAGAAGATATTGCCCAGGACAATATCCCCAGGGATTCCACCTCCAGCTTTTGATAGGATTTTCGATTAGTATTAACTCTCTGCATTGTATCATTTATCTTCTGTTATATTCCAGTAATAATAATTTCCTCAATGCATATCTTATTTAATTTGTAAAGTATATCCTGCTGCATGGCACCTTATCAAAACTGTTATCAGCATCTCAGCAGGCTACATCTGCCAGAATAATCTAGTCTAAAGTTCTACTCACTTTTGCTCAGATAGCAAGTCAATTACTTTGACATGATCTATTCCACATAAGACCATGCCGACTCATAGTAATATCAATGTGGTTCCAAATGTATTTCTAAATATTATCCGTTATTAACCTTTCAAGAAAAATCCACAATATCCATGTCAGGTTTAAAGATCCACAAATTACAGACCAACATATTTACATTTTTCCTTTTTTGGGGGGGTGAATCTGTAATTTGTAAAAGTCTGGCAAATACTGAATTAAAAAGTTTTGAATTCTACTTTTTATGTTTTACTCACCCAAATAAACACCATTAATAGTGTACTAGATCATGATTCTCTATTTGCTATTGACAATTGAGAATTATTTTATTAAAGGAAAAAACATTTATTCCAATCACTATAGTGTTATACTCACAATTTAGATGTTTGGCCCCTTTCCACCTTGATTTAAAATAAGCAATTCATTGATTGCTGTCACCCCTCCACCCTGGCTGAGATCACCAATCTTGTAGCAGAGAGAAGCACAGTGTGCGGATTTGCAAGCACGGCAAATAACCACACTGCGCTAATCAGCATCTCCTCATAGAGATGTTGAACCTAGGTCCTACAAAGATTGCAGGACTTTGTCAAGAACGTCCCTCTATAGGTTGGCTGAATGATAGTTAGTAGGGGTGGAGTGAGGCAGCTATGTAAACTGTGTCTTTTCTGTTAAAAGGCTGAAAAGGCCAGGATATATGCTATATGCTCCAGAACCAATACATTAAGCTGCAGCTGGTTTGATGATTATAGTGTCTCCTTAAAACAAGGATTATGTAAATTTGAAACAAAATGTTTCATCTCGCAAACTGTTATAGCAGGCTAAAGAAATAACGTGGGACAGCTTGCTGGTTCTCATTTCATGGTTTATTAAGGGAACCTACTGATTAATAGCGCTTACTAAATACTGTTGCATTTTACTGATCAATATTCTAAACTCTTACATCAACTGAAATAAATGAAGACAAGATTTTATACAATCGAGGTCAATAGAGCTGTATCTTCATAAAGTGAAAGGATTTAACAGAAGCATTGCATGTTCATTGTATCTCAGCGATGTAGTATTGAGTGCAGGGCCGGTGCAAAGAATTTTGGGTACATAGGCGAAGATGCATTTTTCCTCCCCCCCCCAAAAACATATTTGCCCATGTGCCTCTTAACCTCCCTTTTGTGTTTCTTATCCCGTCTTTTAAATATCTGACTCCCTTTAGTGTATTTTATCTCCTATTTTTGCCTTTGTGTGTCTCCTATCTCTCCTCTTTGTGTCTTTTATTCTTCCCAGCTCCTTTGTGTGTCTCTTTCCTTCTCAAGCCCAGCTGTGTGTTTCTTTTACATCCAGCCCCTCTCCCTGTCCCTTAATGGTCCCCTCCCTTCTCTGACCCTTACTGTTCCTCTCCCTTCTCTCCTCCTTTCCCTGTTCCTCAGTGTTCCTTTCCCTTCCCCCCTCCTTTTCCTGTACCTTAGGGTATCTCTCCCCTCTTCTCCATGTCCCTTGGTGCGCCACCCACCCCCATAGTGGTCCCCTCCCCTTCCTGGTGTGCCTCCTACCTTTCTTGTAGCGTGGCTGAGCGGAGCGAATCCCGGTACAGTGAGCTTTTCCTGTCAGTCCTGCTAGGTACAGGAAACAGAAGTTCCTGTACCACGGTACACTCCGCTTGGCCACGCTACAGTCAGGGGTGTAGAAACACTGACAGTCACACACACTTAATGACAAACACACAGACATCTCTGACAGCCAGACTCACTTATCTGACACTCATTCATTGACAGACACACAAACACTGACAGACTCATTGACAAACACACACACACACAAACTCACAGACACTGACAGACACATGTACTCACATGCACACATGCACATACTGACAGACACACTCACTCACACACACACACTGACAGACACTCTCACTCACACATATACACTGACAGAACCACACACACACATATTCACATACACACACACACACTGACAGACACACTCACTCACACACTGACAGACACACACACTGACAGACACACACACTGACAGACACACACACACACACACACACACACACACACACACACACACACACACACACACACACACACACACACACACACTGACAGACACACTCACTCACACACTGACAGACACACATACTCACACACTGACAGACACACATACTCACATGCACACACACACTGACAGACACACTCACACACACACATACACACACTGACAGACATACATACTCACACACACACTGACAGACACACATTCTCACACACACACTGACAGACACACATACTCACACACACACATACTCACACACACACACACTCACAGTAATTAATAATCTAAATTAAATTAAAATTTCCCACCCAGCCTCCCTACCTGGAGAGCTGGCGTGGGTCTCTCATTGGTGGTCCAGTGGGGCTGCTGGGAGGCGTGCGGCTGAATTGGATGCCGAGTTGGCGAGGGAGCTCTGATCTCTCTGATCTGCTCCCTCGCAGGCTGTTTACTGATGCCGCGGGAGCCGGAATATGACGTCATCAGTAAACAGCCTGCGAGGGAGCAGATCAGAGAGATCAGAGCTCCCTCGCCACCTAGGAATCCAATTCAGCTGCACGCCGTGCCAGGGATCCAGGAGGTGACCTGGCAGGAGGGAGCACTTCCCTCCTGCCGGTCACTGGAATTTTGCGCCCCCTGAGCCGGTGCGCCCTAAGGCGGCCGCCTGTGCCACCTTATGGACGCGCCGGCCCTGATTGAGTGATAAACTTAATCAGCATTAATCTTACATAGAGATATATTGGACCCTGAATTGGACATAGGTAGCTTATTAATGCACAGAAAATGATCTGGCTTTGTGGCACAAGCTATCACGACTAAGGAGGTGGCTGCACCTTTTGGAGAAGTTAGGCTAACTGTAAATGACAGTATGGGTTTAGTGTTGTGTGGAGACAGAGAAGGTATACACAGATTAAAGGACCACTATAGTGCCAGGAAAACATACCCGCTGGGCTCTAGGGGGTGGAAGGGGTTAAATGTATTTCTTTCTCCAGCGCCGGGCGGGGAACTCTCCACCTCCTCCTCTCCTCCTCCTCGGCTGAATGCGCATGCACGGCACGAGCCGCACGCGCATTCAGCCAGTGCATAGGAAAGCATTCACAATGCTTTCCTATGGACGCTGGCGTCTTCTCACTGCATCTTCTCACTGTGAAAATCACTGAGAAGCGCGGAAGCGCCTCCAGCAGCTGTCAATGAGACAGCCACTAGAGGTTGGATTAACCCTATTATAAACATAGCAGTTTCTCTGAAACTGCTATGTTTATAGAAAAAAGGGTTAAACCTAGCTGGACCTGGCACCCAGACTACTTCATTAAGCTGAAGTGGTCTGGGTGCCTATAGTGGTCCTTTAATTTATGGAAATTGCTTCCAGGCACAGAGATACAGTGTAGATGACTTTAGGGTGCGTAGATGTTAGGGGTTCAAATCGCATTTCACAAAAAAGGCCAACAGCTAACCATGCCTCTGGAAGGGTGGTAGTAGGATTTTGGCCCAGAAAAATCCTGATTTCTTAGAGCCTGTCATTGCATTGTACAGAATGAGCCTGCAAGGCAACATGCATATGAGCTGAGAGCAGGGCCGGCCTTAGGCCTTAAGACGCCCTGTGCAAAAAATCCTCACAGTTCCCCTCTATGGCCACACTCCCTCTTCCAATATTTCTGACCATTTAAACCTTCTCATTCTTATCAACCCCAAAAAACAATGCTGTTTTAAGGTTAGGGATAGTCTAGGGTTAAGGTTAGTGGTACTCACTGTGCAATGCATCCACAATGACGTAGACTGGACTGAAGCAGCCTCAGGACTGGAAGAAAGGTAAGTAGAACCTTTATTTTACACATTTTCTATTGCAAACGCTGGGGCACTAATCTAAATAGAGACGGGGTGCCAGTGGTGTATTTTGGATCTGTACTGCCCTAGGCATGACGGAAGTCAGGCACCCCCTAATTTAAATTTGCCCGTCCCCTTCCTGTCATGGCCACACCTCTTCCTGTTAAAGACTAACACACACTTTGACTGACAGACACACACTCTCAGATACACTGACATACATACACACTTATTTAACACAATCTGACCCACAATTACTGACTCACTCAGAGACACACACACACTCACTGACAGACACGCACATACTCACTGACATGCACACACACAATGATTTAGACACACACACATTCACTGACAGACACACACCCACCCACATTCACTGACAGACACACACACACTAACTCACAGACACACACACACATTCACTGATTTTCAATGATTTGACATACTCAATCACATACACACACTGACAGATATGCACACATACTCACAGACAGACATACACACACTGACAGACACACACAAAATTATTCAGACACACACACACACTCACTGACAGACACACCCACCCAAATTCACTCATAGACACACACTGACAGACACAAACAATCACTCAGACACACAGGCTCCCTGACAGAGAGACACACACACACACTCACAGACACAAACTAACATACACACATTCACTGACAGACACAGACCCTCACTCACAGACACACACTGACAGATATACACACATAGACTCACTGACACTCACTCACAGACATACACACAAACACTGACACACACACACTCAAATACACACATATACACACACACGCACACATTTTCCCCCCAACACTCACAGATTATTGTTATATTTTTTATTTTAATTTAAATCCACCCAGCTTCCCTACCTTTGGGATAGCTGGGTGGATTTTTTCCAGTGGACGGGCGTGCTTAGCTGTCAGCTCTCTCGAGCACTGCAGGTGCGTGGAGCTGGAGTGATGTCATATTCCGGCTCCCAGCATCACTGCGGTGCCCGTCTGCCCCTAGGGAGCCCAAAGGTGGCCAGCTGGCCAGCTCTTGGGCCCCGTTAAAACATTAAAATTAGCCTGGGCATTTGGGGGCGGCATTTTTTGCCGCCCCTTGGAAAGTCTAGCCCAAGGCAAATGCCTTGTGGCAAATACATTGCTGAGGGGCGCTATAGTGTTACGTTTGTATTCTTAACAGTGTAGTGTTGTAGGAATTTATTCACTAAACTGGAAAATGTGGATAACTGAGAAGGAGTGCTAGCCAAATTAGTTTTGACCGAACATGAAATTAGTTAATAATTTTATTTTTTAATATCCATCCTATCATAAATCTTCCTTAAATATTATTTAAATTATTTCCTCTTCCATCTCCTTCCCAGGCATTCCTTTTTATTTATTAGTTCCTTTTCACCCTATTTTCTACTCAGATCATGATTCTTCTAAAACTATTATCCTTCTTATCTTTAAAAGAGACCCAAACCGTAACACTGTTCCTCCCACTAATCAGCAACATACAAGCATCTTCTCCCCTACCGCCCACACACCAACCACCTCCCCCACAGCCATCCACAAACCAGCCACTTTTATCCATCCACACACTAGCAACTTCTATGCAGCACACATCCACACACCAGTCACCAATCCATATCAACCATTTCTAACTCCACACACCAGTCACTAATACTCAACCACCAATTCATACCAACTGCTTCTAACTACATCACCAATACAGACAGCAGCCATTTTTACCCCACCACAAATCACCCACTTCTATCCCACCACCCATCCGCACACTTCCACTTTTACCCCACAATGCATACACACAACGGACACTTCTCCCCCCAGCACTCATATACAAACCAGTCTCTACTTCCCCATCTTTTACCTACATGAGCAATTTCTCCCATTATCCATTCACAAATAAGTCACTGCCAACCCAAATAATAATCTTCACACCTACTACTATTACTACAATTTTCCACCCCTACCCACTCATTGTTTATGTAAACCCATTCCAACACATCGCTGCATGCCATAAGCAGCTTCTCCAACAATTTGACTCTCGTTTCACTGCAGAACTACCCTTCAAAATATTAAAATAACAAAAAATATATATATATCACATAAAATAAATCAATGTATAAAAAACTGCATTATTTAGAATATAAACCGGACAATTTCATTCTTCCATATGGTTTTGTCATTCTCTCAAATCCTTCAAAAGATTTAGTTTTACCAACTTACCAGGACAAACACTGACGTGATATTTTTTTGTTCACTAGAATTTTTTGTTCATGAAATAGGTCAAGTGATACTCATAGGAAGCAAATAAACCCTTGGGAAGGAAGTGAGGACTGTGAAAACATTTAGGAATCCATCAGTACAAGTACTTTTATTGTTGCATTAATTTGGTCTAAAATGTGATGTTGAAAATATGAATTCTAATAAGAGATAAAGATAAGCTAATGTGAAGAAAATGTTTTAAAATGTAAAAAAAATTTATATTAATTATCTTTGTTGTAGAAATATGTACACATTCATACCTTTGGTGGCACCTTTTTTGCAACAGTGATTTCAACCAAAAGTTGTACCCATTATTTAACCCACTGCACTGGCTTGGAGATGGTCGGATTTCTAGATATCTTGATTCAACTGCCTGCTTAAAGTCATGCCACAATTTGTCAGTTGAGTTACAGCCAGAATGTTATCTCTACTGTTCTGAAGTTTGCAGTATCTACTATTTTCTTTCTCAGCCTTTTGGATGAGATTTACTATTGTGTTTATGGTTGTGGTTCTGTTGGATGACACACATTCCATTACTCATGGATAAACAGACCACATTCACCTATAGGATGTTTTTGGGCAGAATCCTTTAAAGTTTGTTGATATAATCTAGAATAGATTATTTGCTATTTTTAATTCTTCCTGTTCTTCCATCTACAAAGATTTTCAAACCATGACAGTCTCATGACAATGATATGATTCATTGTTGTTCTGATCTTCTGTTAAATGCAGTTTTTAGTATCTGACAAAGACAATTTTGCTAATATTTTCTACATTCTTCTTATATGAACACAGTATTTTTTCCAGAAGTTTTCCTAAATCATCCAGGTGGTCTTTCATTACTGTTAGACAAGCAGGTGTGTCTTCCTTGCTATCATCCATTGTCTATAACTCTTATATTCAGTAGAATAGACAATAGAAGATATGCCTTAAGATGCATGCATGTTAGTCTGGGGCTGTTTGTGATCTCTTAGAATATTGTCTCTAGGGGTTTTGAATGATTATAGTTAGAAAAGCAGTCCTTTGAAGGTCAATGGTGTAGAATTTCATCCATTTGTGGAAAATATGTTGATATTGGAAAAAGAATGCAGAAAAGCAGCGCCTTCAACAATGTCCTCGATCTCAGATAACAGTGGAGCAGTATGGAATGCAAGCGCCAAGCAGACAAAAAATTAAATATAGTGTAGTATTTAGTTATCAACTCTCATTAAGCTTGGAGTAGGAAGACTTTGGCTTACCCTTCCATTCCTAACTCCTCTACACTGGATGAGGCAAAGTAGCTCAAATTTGGCCTGCTGGCAGTAATGCTGATGCCTACCACTTTCCCATTCTCTGGACTGTGGATTTGGGACACAGTTGGAGAAATAGGGGTCCTTGCAAATGCTTAATCTTCACAGTACATGATCTGAAGGGATAGGAGGAGAGTCTATCTTACTAAACATCTGAGATTTAAGGGTTTAATGCTATGGGCTAGAATATTTGTAACTTATTTATCAAAACATATTTTATTAACCAAATTCAGGCATGATGAAATGGTTCCTCACCAAAACAGAACCAAGGCTGAATATGAACGAAAACTATTTGGCCACACAAAAGTTTTGGTATATATTAAAATGAATGTGGTAATTCAGGATACGCTGGAAAAGAACAGTGAAATTTTAAGGTGGTGTGACACCAGACTGTTCCCCCAGAATTTTACCCCTCCCTACAGAGATACTCATACAATACAGAGAGCTAAGCATAATACAGAGGTGCCCATACAATAAAACAAACTGGGCACATCATAAAGATATCTATAAAATACACAGAGATGAATACAATAAAGAGAAATCCATACCACAAACAGTGCTGAGAAAATAGAGATATAACACACAGAGCTGGGCACAATACAAAGTACAAAAATACCTACACAATACACAGAGCTGGGCAGACTAGATGGTGGGTAGTGGGACTGTGAGGTGGGTAGGGGTTCTGTAAGGTAGGTAGGGGACTGTACATGGGTAGGGGGGTGTGAGTGGGTAGGGGGCCTGTAAGCGAGTAGGGGTGTGTGAGTGGGTAGGGGGGTTATAAGGTGGGTAGGGGGCTGTGAGTGATAGGGTGACTGTGAGTGGATAGGGGGCTGTGGAAGGTGGGTTCTGGTGTAGGGGGCTGTGAGGTTGGTAGGGGTCTGTATGTGGGCAGGGGCTGTATGGTGGGTAGGGGGCTGTGAGTGTAGGGGTGGGTAGGGGGCATAAGGTGGGTAGGGGGCTGGGGGGACTGTAAGTGGGTAGGGGGGCTGTGAGGAGGGTAGTGGTTCTGTAAGGTGGGTTGGGGGGCTGTATGGTGGGTAGGGGGGCTCGCTGACAGACAGACACACTGACAGAGATACACAAACACACACACTCATTCTCTCACACATTCACTGACAGACACATACTGACAGATATACACACACAGACACACACGCACACACACATTTCCCCCAAACATTCTCAGATTATTTTTTTTATTTTAATTTAAATCCACCCAGCCTCCCTACCTTTGGGAGAGCTGGGTGGATTTTTTACCTGGGGGGGAGGCTGGTCAGCTGAGGTCCAGGCGGGTGGTCAGCTGAATTCCAGGCAGGCGGCAAGGGAGAGCTGATTTGTGAGTTCTACCTGCTCAGCGTGTTGCAGAGTGCTGCTTGGAGACAGAATACGACATCACATTCGGGCTCCCGGCATCACTTCTGGCTCCCGGCATCGCAGGGAAACAAGTCCTGCAGGACTACTAATGGGAACGGCGTTCCTGCTGCGTAAAAGTGCAGGATTGCCATTCCCACGCGTTCCTGCAGGACTCAAGCCCTGCTCTTGCTATGATAACTTTAGCCTTCTACTAAATATTGCTGCTGTTGAAATATGAAATATGTTTGCTATTCCATTATCTCTCAGCACACAGTGTGCACATGGGTAAATCATCAAGATACTGATAGACTTACTATTAGCTCTCAACACACAATATACACAGGGTTAAAGCAGCAGGATACTGATAGACTACTTATTACCTTTGCAGCTGGTAATATAAGTAATCAGCAGTGGTAATATGGAGCCAAGAGGTAGCTGACATGGTTAACAGAATCAACAATAATTACAGAGTAAAACAGATTGAAATCAGAATTAGATCAGTCTTCGGAGTCACAGCCCCAGTCCTGCAGCTTGAAGTTTCACAACTTTTCAACTAGCCACAGCATGAGTGTCTGAGGTCTTAGCTGTAAAGTGACTGAGCACTTTAAAGAAGATGGTGGGTATGTGAAGTATAGTAGTGACAGGAAGCACACTGCTTTGTGTCAGAAATGTCCCCTTCCCTTGTCACACCTGTGCTACCCACCTTACATATTTGAGTAAATCCTCTTGCTTAATCAGCCCTCAAACATTAACTGGGGCTGTTGGTTGAGACAAAAAGATATTATAAACTTACATTTGTCAGGGACCAGGAGCTGTTTCCGCGCTTTCCCTGCACTACTTCCAAGTTGGCTTCTTGTTTCTCTCTCCTGTGGGCACTGTAACCCCACCCCCTGGTCTTATGGGCCAATGATAACCCCTGAATAGAGAGGCTAGTAGCATGGCTCTACTGCCCAAATTGCAAATCAATGGAAATCATTCCTGAAATCCTTCTTAAAGGACACTACGTGTGTGCAAAACCTACTGAAACTGGGCAGAGTTCAAACCAGCTCTATTTTGACATGGCTAGATGCTCTCAAGTAATCTTCACCAAAAAGCTACCAATGAGGGGGAGAAGCCACGCAGAATTGAAACCTATTCTGGAATTAAAGAGACACCATTTCACCCCCCCCCACATAAAAACTGGTGGAGATTGCCCCAAGTGTCCTTATGGATGAGTCTCCACTGGATAAAAAAGCCTCTGCAACAGTGGAATTATTGATACAGATTTTAAGAAAGACCTCTCACCTGCAGTTGTAATGGCATTTTAAGGCAAACAACACCAGTACGATGTACAATAACTTATTCTCATTAAAACCCCTTCAGCCACTTACCTTAATCCAGCGCCGGGCTCTCTCGGTGCTGGTGACCTCTCCTCCCCCTGCCAACGTCAGCTCCGAATGCGCATGCGCGGCTAGAGCCGCACGCGCATTCAAACCACCCATAGGAGAGCAATACTCAATGCTTTCCTATGGACGTCCAGCGTGTCCTCAATGCGATTTTCGCATTGAGGATTTCAGAAGCGGCCTCTAGTGGCTGTCAGGGAGACAGCCACTAGAGGCTGGATTAACCCTCAATGTAAACATAGCAGTTTCTCTGACTAGGGGGGACCTGGCACTCAGACCACTTAATTGAGCTGAAGTGGTCTGGGTGCCTGTAGTGGTCCTTTATGTCCCCAATTTTTCATTGCTGTGGAATTTGCTTGATCCCCTAGAAATGAGAGGTTGAAATGTTTGAGAAAATTTTGGTTGCATGGTAAGAACAAAAAGACTATAGTTAAATGACACAACCAGTATTCTTATGCAATTTATAACACTTAATTTCAGAGGCTTTATTATACTAAAAATTATGTTAAATAAATATAGCAATTACATGGCTCTCAATATTACTTTAAAATGCGCTAACCAAGGACAAATGTAATTATCTCAGCTGTGTAGTTTTAGCACAGAGGGAATCCTAAGAAATATACAATTTCACCACGCTAAGTAGACCACAAACTGCTAAAAAATGCCAGTTTACCATTGATGTATCAAATAGAGTGGTGACAAGTTGAAGCGTGGTCGTTCCCCCTATGATTCTTTTATGCGAGCTTATTGCTAAAGTGTTCCGTTCAGTGATTCCCTCTGACTTCAAAATTATAATGTTTAAATTTGCTTTCTTTCAGAATAAAGGAATGGTAACAAGAGAATGAAAACAAGCTTTGTTCACCAGCGGTAAAGAACCAGTAATCTAACATTTCTGGGGAGATTCAGCCTGCAGGGGAAGAATTGATCATTGTAAACATGTAAGTTAACTGTAAATTGATTAAATAAGTGGTTTTCAGAAGTAGAATTAAATGTGAACTATATAAAAATCTATACATTTTAAGGCACGTGTGCTTTGTTACATCATATTTTCGATGTTTGTGAATATTTTAGGATCGATTTACTAGAGCTATACGTTATTTTACGGGGGAAAGTTATGAGAATTTACTAATCAGAGTAACTCTCACAACACCAGGAACAAAGAATCGTGACTTTGACCTTTGTTTTGGGGTAAATGCTACTCATAGTGGGACCAGGCATAGGGTACCCCTAGACATGCAACGACAGTGTAATTAATCCTTTTAGCTCCACACTGGGATGCTGTGTGAGGAGCTGTTTCTTATGTGGTTCTGAAAAATAAATAAAACGTAAAAAAATGCAGATGGGGTCTGTGAGACTCCAGTGTATAACAAAGGAGAGACAATCTGTTCTCTCCCTAAAAGAGAGGTGATTAGCTGTCCTATACACTATATTGACAAAAATATTGGAACACACCTCTTAATTATTGAATTTGGGTGTTTCAATCAGACCCATTGCCACAGGTGTATAAAATCAAGCACCTAGCCATGTGGTCTGCATTTACAAACCTTTGTGAAACAAATGGGTCATTCCGAAGTGCACCGTGAATTCAAGCGTGGTACTGTGATAGATTACCACCTTTGCAATAAGTCAGTTCATGAAATTTCATCCCTAGATATTCCACAGTCAACTGTAAGTGGTGCTATTGGAAAGTGGAAGAGTTTAGAACCAGCAAAATCTCCACATAGTGCAAGACCAGGTCAAGTTAAAGAGCAGGGTCACTGAGCACTTAAGCGCATGGTGCGTACAAAGGCATGTGCAGCCTATTGCATTAGGGTGTGCACCCTAAAGCACAAACACACTCTGTGTGTGTGTGTGTGTGTGCGTGTGTGTATGTATATATATATATATACATACACATACATACACTGCTGTGTGTGTGCTGTGTGAGGGTGGTTTGAGGGTGTTGTGTATGTGTGTAAGGGTGCTGTGTGTGAGGGTGCTGTTAGTGTGATGTGTGTGTGAGGGTGCTTTGTGTGTGTGTTTGTTAGGGTCCTGTTAGTGTGCTGTGTGTGTGAGGGTGCTGTGTGTGTGTTTGTGCGGGTGCTGTTTCTGTGCTGTGTGTTTGAGTGTGCTGTATGTGTGTGGGTACTATATGTGTGTGTGGGTGCTGTATGTGTGTGTGGGTGCAGTGTGTGTGTGTGTGCGCTGTATGTGTGTGGGTGCTCTGTGTGTGTGTGTGTGTGGGTGCTGTGTGGGGGTGCTGTATGTGTGTGCAGTGTGTGGGTGCTGTGTGTGTGTGGGTGCTGTATGTAGCTGCTGTTTGTGTGTGGGTGCAGTATATGTGAAGGTGCTGTGTGTGGGTGCTGTATGTGTGTGGGTGCTGTGTGTGTGTGTGGGTGCTGTATGTGTGCGGGTGTGTGTGCTGTATGTGTGTGTGCTGTATGTGTGTCGGTGATTGTGGGGGGTGGAGGTGCATTACTTAATATCCCATTGGCAACGCTCAGATCTCGTGAGAGGAACCCGGAGCTACTGGTTGAGCTCCCCGGGTTCTCTCCTGCCTCCCTCCATGCTGCAGTGGTGAGGGAGGCTTAGAGTAGAGCCGGCGCTCGGATAGCGCCGGCTCTGCACGAGCCTACAGGGGAGATCCTAAGATCTCCCCTGCCGGTCTCACTCCAAAGGCGTGCCGCAGGGATTAGGGTGTGCCCAGGCACACCCGGCACACCCCGTGCGGACGCCTATGGGTGCGTATAAGTCACCCACACTCTGCTGATTCCATAGTTGAAGAGTTCCAAACATCCACTGGCATTAATATCAGCACAAAAACAGTGCTGCGGGAGCTTCATGGTATATGTTTCCATGGCGGAGCAGCTGCATGCAAGCCTCACATCACCAAGTACAATGCCAAGCGTGGGATCGAATTGTGTACCACTGAACTCTGGACCACTGAACTCTGTGGAATGACGAATTCTGCTTCTCTGTTTGGCAGTCTGATGGGAAAGTCTAGGTTTAGCAGATGCCAGAAGAACGTTACCTGCCTGAATGCATTGTGCCAACTATAAAGTTTGGTGGAGGAGGGAAAATAGTATGGGGCTGTTTTTCAGGGATTGGGCTAGGCCCTTTACTTCCAGTGAAGGGAAATATTTATGCTTCAGCATATCTAGACATTTTAGACAATGCTATGTGTCCAACTTTGTGGGAACAGTCTGGGGAAGGCCCTTTTCTATTCCAATCTGATTGCCTCGTGTACAAAGCAACGTTCATAAAGACATGGTTGGATGAGTTTGGTGTGGAAGAACTTGAGTGGCCCGCATAGAGCCCTGACCTCAACCCCATGGAAGACCTTATGATGAACTGGGATGGAGATTGTTTTGTTTTTTTCTGTAATATGATTACTTGGTTCATTTAAATTTTTAATTTTGTGTATAATATATCATTAATAAGTACTGCAGTACTAAATAACCTGTTAGCTTTCTGAAAGTATTATGTTCTTCAAGGTCCTTTGGACATATGCGAATAAAGTTGTCTAATGAGCATTCTTATACAAATGTGAGCTCAACTTTTCAATAAAAGTTTATTAACTTAAAAAAAAAATTACACAGAACAGAAAAAAAGATTGCATTTTATATCTTATCTGTAATAATATATTCAGAAGAAACACTATAATAAAAATGCAATATATTATAATATCAGTACATAATATAATAATATCAGTAGTGCATACAAATAAAAAAACTCACTTTATGTAAATTTAGCAGCGTGTTAACTGAGCCACATGTCAGCAGGGGGCAGTATACCACAATACTTTTTATGAATAGAAGCCCTGCTCGGTTATCTACTAAACACTTTGTTGTGTTCAATTGAAAAATTAAAGATTTTAGACCAAAACAGTCCATTGAAAGTCATTTGATATTTCACCATACCTTACTGTATAACACACAGGCCTTCTATTGCACATCGCATAATTATGTCATAATAATAATAATCTCTTAGTTGAAAACATTAGTTATTTTGTTAATGTTAATAATCTGCAAATTTACATGGTTGTAAATATATATTTATAGATTAATCAGAGAAAAAAATGGAAAAAGTTAATTGTTACATTTTAAACAGTTCTATGTTACATGATGCTTCCTTAAAATAACAGTTTATGCACCATAACAACTTTATAAAAATTACGTTGTTATGGTGCCTGGATGTCCTTGAACAATTGAACCCCAAAGTCTGGGTTCCAGTTCTGAATCTCCCTGCCTCTCTGCCCTTCCATTTTCTAAAAATCTCTAAAACGGAAGGCTTTTGCAGAATCGGGCAGCAGCAATGCTGATTGGCTAAGAGCAGCCAGGTAATGCTCTTAGCCAATCAGTGAATTCCTATTTATAGAACCTGCTTGAAAAAGGTATGTTTAATTTCAAGTCAGTTTTATGAATGGGGATTCACTAATTGGCTGAGAGCATCAGCTGAAACGCTCTCAGCCAATCAGCGATGCCGCTGACCAATTTCAATTTAGTGGTTATGGTGCCTGGAATGTTCCTTTAAGATTTATTTACATAAACACTCTAACTTATGTAAATAATAGTGTTTTATTAGAAAATGTATGTATTTTTTCCTCCTTATACATCCATATGGCATATGTTTCCCACATGGGATACATTTCAATACACTCATTTTAATATCCACTGATCATCCATAACATTAAAATCACCTGTCTAATATCATGTAGATCCCCCTCGTGCTGCCAAAACAGCTCTGATGTGTCAAGGCATAGACTCCACAAAACCTCTGAATGTGCCCTGTGGTATCTGGCACCAATACATCAGTAGCAGATCCTTTTAGTCCTGCAAGTTGCATGGTGGGCCCTTCATGGATTGGATTTGTTGTTCCAACACTTTTTTTTTACAGATGCTCAATTGGATTGAGATCTCTTTCTTCCATTGCTTCCATGGCCCAGTTCTGAGACTGACGTCCCCATTGAAAGTGCTATCAGTGGTGGACAGGGTTTATCATGGGCACTCTGACCGGTCTGTGGCCTTGCAGACCCGTACAAAGCACACTGTGACACTGTGTATTCTGACACCTTTTTTATCATGGCCAGCATCACATTTTTCATCAATTTGAGCTACAGTTTATCTTCTCTGTGATCAGAACAGACAGGCTAGCCTTCACTCCCAATTTTTATCAATGAACCTTGGGCAAATGACACTGACGCCGATTCATCGGTTATCCTTCCTTGCAACACTTTGGTGGGTACTAAACACTGCATACTGGGAACATCCCACTTGACGTTTTGGAGATGCTCTAGCTCAGTTGTCTAGACATCACTATTTGACCCTTGTCAAAGTCACTCAGATCTTTTCGCTTGCCCGTTTTTTTGGGGTTTTTTTTCTCCCAACACATGAAATGAAAGAACTGGCTTTCACTTGCTGCCTAATCTATCCCACCCTTTGACAGGAGCCATTGTAACGATATAACTAATGCTATTCACTTCTCCTGTGACTGGTTTTACTGTATACTGGTGTGTGTGTGTGTGTTTTTTTAATTGATGTAGTTTATTGAAAGAAATCACTACAGATGTACAAAATGTGTAATTTAAGCATTGTTGTAAAATAATTTTGTCAATGAGATTTTGTGAAGTACTCTCCAAAATATTAAGCTTTCAGTCTCAAATGATTGGATACAAAATATAACAGAAAGCGCATCATTGGTTTCAACTCTTTGATAATAGAGGTGGCTTTTCAAAGAAACACAAACAAGTATAACTAGAAAATGCTAAACCGGAGCAAGGATGGGGGGAGGCGAAAAGTAGAGAGTTTATAGCACTTTGGACAAATTCCAAATGAGAATGCATTTCTCAGGAGGTGCTTGGCCCTGCACTGCGTATTATGGTCCTATGATATCACCCTGGACACAGTAGCTCTGCAAAGCTAGGTGTGTTTATTTTTTTATTTTTTTAACTCTGCCTTATTTTCACCCTAGTAAGTGCTTCTAATCCTAGAAATTGAGGAATTGTAACTCCCATTGATGAGACACTTCTTCTTTAAAGAGAATATTCAAAGAATCCGTGATACATGATAATATAAGATGTTCTTGTGATGAAATGAAAAATAGCATTCATCAGTGTATCACACAATTACATGTGTAATGTTTGTATGAAGTCATATTTTAAGGATCAATATTGTTGCCATAAACTATCGGAAGGCATTACATACTCCAAGCTAAGACAGGGATTATAAATATTGAACTTTATTATACTTCCTACTCATGCATTCACAAGGATTATCAGTGCCTGCCTGTATACATAATTTATAGCAGAGAACACACATCTGGTTTTATAGGATTTCAAAGCAACATACAATTTATGAATACGTGTTGTGCTGAGTTGGAGCAATACTGCCGAGAGGCATAAAGCATTGCAAGATAATTTTATTTAAGTAGAGTAAAGTTGCCAAAGGTCAATGGGACCAAGGGAAGCAGCACAGGAGATGGCATGGGGGAGAGGAACTAGCAGTAGGGAGTTCTAAGGGCATATTTAAACAGACCTATTGTCTGGATATACAGCAAAGTTACAGGGGCAGAGAAACCACACCACAGCTTAAAGACACAAATGGAACAAATGAGGGCCCAAATGTCATTCAAGAACATGGTGGCAATAAGGATGTAGGGGTCTTGAAATGCCGAGCGGTAGGTTGAGTTGGAGATGAATGCATGGAGATACATTGCACGATCATGTAGTTTGAGGAACAGATCAGTTGTTTGGGAATAAAAATACTCCGTTCAGAGAAGATTGCAAGAAAGCCAGAGAACAAGCACCAAGTATTGCAAGTAAATAGATATAATTGATTAAAAACACATTTTATTATAGAACACAAGGTACAAAATAAAAATAAAAAGTAACAATAAACTAATCACTATACATCTAAATCCCTGAGGAGAGCTAGTAAGCTCAGCAGACCTAATGGGCATCTTTAACTTAACGTTACAAACTGACTACAAGATAGGGGATAGATAGCTTTAAACACCTCTATCAATTGGTCAAGTCTTTCATTACAAAGTTGTCCACCTATCAACATTTGCTATTTAGCAACCCTTGGTAACCTGCTATCCCATATCCCCATTAGGTCTGCTGAGCTTACTAGCTCTCCTCAGGGATATAGATGTGGAGTGATTAGTTTATTGTTACTTTTTATTTTTATTTAAAATGTGTTTTTAATAAATGATATATATTTACTTGCAATATTCAGAGGACTGTTTTGTGTGTTCCTCTGACTTCATGTCCCTGGATCACGTTCGTGCTTGTTCTTCAATTTTTAAGGGTTAGAAGTTGTCTGGACACACTACAAGTCGCTTTTCATAGGGGCTTTCTCTTTTTCTTTTATTTTAAGAAAACCAGAGAGAATCAAGATACAGTTCCAGAAAAGAGGGTGGACTCAGTGGAAGATGAAACTATGAATTATTTGCATAAATTTAAGAATAACTGAAAACTACTTGCACAGTTTCAATAAAAACTGTCAGAGATTTGTATTTACTTGCGTTTTGCAATTGTTTTTTCAATGAACGCGTGTATTTTGCTGATACAAATGCATGACTTGGGGGCATATTAATGGTCTATTTTTTTTATAACAAAATTCACAGATCTCATTCACGAGAAGTCAATCCCTTGAAGCTGAAGCCTGCATCCCATTTGTGCCCCTCATTATTAGAGGCCCATGGGCAGTCCCTCCCCCCCTTCCTATGTTTCCAGCCCTCCCATGGGTAGGACAAGCATCGATTAGCAATCTCTGTAATGGAAAAACATCCTGGAGCAAATTACAGGAAGTACCCAACGAGGTACAGATACTCATGAAACCTTCATCCTGTGCTCCTGTACTCTTGTATTTAATGCAGGATCAAAATATGGGAATAATAACTGTCTTTTGTGATATGGCAACAGACAGGTTTGAATAAAATTATTTGCAAACCCGACAAGTAACCATTGACCTCCTTTTGATTAACTGGGGGAATTAAAAGGGTGAACTGGGTGGACGTTGTTTCCATTTTAGATTTTATCTAATTATGCAATCACATTTTTCTCATTAACTACATGTTAATTAAAGAGATCCTAAAATGCTACTACAGAGGAGACCACCTCTTGGACTGCTTAGATAATCCACAGATAATGTATTAATCCTTTTTTTTTTTTTCCTGTTTAAGAAGCAGAATCTTCTCGTGTTTTGTCAAGTAACTAAGCATTTCATTTGCAGCGTAGGTTATGTTTTTGCAGTTTTTTGTTTTTTTTTCATCCACTTATATTCAGAAGAGGTTCCTGGTATCATCTATTTTGCATGTATCTCTCAGCATTTTCAAAAACAACATTATTTGTGATATTCAAGATTGGGCAGTTTTAATATAACATTACCAAGTTCCGGCACATATCTATTTATCAGCAATTACCAACCTTCATCCGTAACTCCCAGTAGCAATAGAATATTGGGTACATGATGGTTTGTTTCTTTCCTCTGGATCCCTAAATAGGAGACACGTTGCCATCACATTTCATTTTTTTTTTCATTTATCTTTTTTAAATATACAGACAGGGATCCTGAGTGTTTATAAACTGCTCCCCTCCCATGTTGATTTGTTAAGAACGACTTGATAAGAATTCATTTCCCACATATCTCAGTCTGGCTTTGGGGAGGATGAGATCCCACATGGAATAGGACCATTTTTATTTTATTTGGAATGTATCCTTGTGTGGACAGACCTCTTGCAGGTAGCTGTATAGGAAGCTTCAGTAAAAATACATTGATTTGTGTTCTTTAATAACAATACAATATATGTAGTCGACATTTTACTCCTAACGTTATGGTGACACACAACGTATTGTAGTAGCCCTACATAGTAATATTCATAGACTTATATGTGGGGGTTTTCTGCTAATCTGTTCTTTTAAATAATTTAATTCTCAATTTAGTTTAAAGTCAGTACTAAGATTTTTTTTTTCTTTTTAGTGTAAGTTTTAATGAGATGTCCTTTCAGATTTAAATCTTGTTTTTGCCAAGTAAATTGAGAGAAAGAGCTATTTGTGTGGCTCTCCTGCGTGAGTGGGGAGCGTAATTAATTTAATTGGGTCAGTACAAGCAAACAAGACATTGTCTACAAAATCTAATACTTTAAAACTGGATGAACCAGACATTATATCTACAGGGTTCCAAAGATCTAAAGATTAACAGAGAGATAAGGTTCTGTTGTGTATCATTAGAAAAGGGGACAATTGACCATTGATTCAGATTCTTTCTATAGAATATGGGTAGAAATGTTATTAAACTTAAATCCATGCCCACCACTGAGGGTGAAAACCAAGGAGTTCTCGTGTGACAAATAAGTGGGACCAGTCCACCTTGCCAAAGGCTGTTTTCTGTCCAGTATATAGGAATAAGGAAGAATTTGCAGAGGAGATGGGTTCAAATATCAAACTCATCACTGTAGTGATGTTATCTCACGGAATGGTACAAATCCTCCTTGATCAGATTGGATTAGACCTCGGAGCAGTGGACAGATTCTAAGTGCCAACATCTTAGTAAACAGCTTAAGGTCAGCATTACTTAATCAAAGCTTGAAGCTGATATATACTGTCAAGTCCTTAACAGTTTTGTTATTAATGTCATTGTGGCCTCCTAGGAATCAAGTGATTCAAGATTCAAACCTAAGACGTTGAAATCCTCTATGAAATATTGACCTAATTGGGGGAAAAACACTCTAAAATCTTTCATTGTAAACTCACCTTAGTGGCATGAGGAAAGCTTGACTGTTATCTGGAGTTTGTCCATAGGCTCTTTAACCCCTTAAGGACCGGACTGTTTTGGCCATGTTGTATGTTAAGGACCAGGGCTGTTTTAACACTTTTGTGGTGTTTAGCTGTAATTTTCTTCTATCTCATTTACTGTTCCGAAACAAGTTATATATTGGGTTTTTTTCAGGACAAGAAGGGCTTTCTTTACATACCATTATTTGTATCATGTCATATAATTTACTTTAAAAAATAAAATAAAATATGGGGAAAACAAAAACATGTTTTTTGACTTTTACTTGAAAAACGTTTTACTTCTCTACAAGAGCTAATGAAAAAAACTGCTAAATAGATTCAAAATATTGTCCTGAGTTTAAAAACAGGACATTGGAGGGGGGGAGAAGAAGGAAATTGGAGAGTGCTCCCTCGCGCGCCCGCCGGGTGTCAGGGGGAGAGGAAGGAAATTTGAGGGAGGGAGGG
>OW240922.1:58423125-58492874 GCA_933207985.1 Pelobates cultripes
TACATCACACACACACAATGCGCCCCTTGCACACAGAAAAACAAACAATGCATTACACACAGACACACATACACAAGCAAAAAATCACCAGAAAAGAATATCAATCCTATCTGATAAATAGGAAGGTTATATAGTGTTCTCACAAAAGAGGCATACAACTTCTCAAATCCCAGAAAATATAACCCACACCTAAGGTTAAGAGAAATACTAAAATAGATATAAATAGCAAAAAGAAAGAGATCCAATTGCTGTTACCAGGAGATAGTTATAGCCACTTCACGTACTGCAGGGAATATGTCAACATATATCTATATTGAAATATAAATTGATAATAAAATATGGATTAAAATTAAAAAAATTAAAAAAAGGGTAAATTCGTTAAACAGCGTTATATGGTATTCGAATTAAACGCAATGGTATTGACATAAAACCATGTCAACCATTTGGGTTATGAAAATAGTCTCTGTAAATGAAAAATGATAAAAGGAAAAAAGAATGAGAAAAGTCCTTAATATATATAAAACATAAAATGGTTAGCTAAATGTTTCAAATAAGTCTCTTGAGTCCATTGGGCTGTATTTAGATAAGGCTAAAATACCCTTCTATTTTGGAAGCAGTGAAATCTAACCAGTAGGAGCAAATGTGTTAATCTAGTGCCACATTGAGATAATCAGCAACAGTGTGATACACATAAAATGACTCCGTCCGATATACTAGTGAAATGTATCGAAGTGTAATAAACTTCTCTACATACAGATCAGATATTTCAGTCAGTGTAAAAAACTTTCCAACTCCAGCAGTTAGTTTCTATAATAAGAAAGGTAGCAACGTGTCTTCCATAAAAAACACGATTTATTGTAAAACAAAATTAGCATAAAATGTATTAGCATAAAAAATACATTCACTGATGGCTACAAAAGAATGGGAACCTTATCCGGAGTAACACCACCTTCAGTTCAGATCATCTGCCGTTAGCTGACTGTCAAAAAGCCGGCTTTGAAGACAGCTGCAGGATTCTGTGTGTTTAGAAGCTGAAGGGGAGACTTGCCGCGTGCGTTCCACTTCGATTCAATTTGCATTCCAATCAGTGTCTTTTCCGGTGGGATGCAACCTTACGCGTTTCGTGACCGCCTGTCACTTCATCAGAGGAAATAACCACGATGCTGATAAGTGACGAAGCGTCCTGCACAGGTTGAAAAGTTTTTACACGGCAAATATCACAGTCTGTAGCAAAGTTTGTACACTTGATACATTCATTAGCAACAACAACAACACCATTTATACACCAAAATAACGCTGCTGCTGTAAGCAAGGCGCCATGGACTCCGGGAGGCATTTACCATTTACGCGTTGAAACCGACTGCTGCTTTTAATCCCATATTTCAATTTCAGCAACCACAATGCATCCACGCAGCAGCACACAGTAAATCCCGCACAGGCACACACTGCATCCCAGCCCATGCAGGCCTCACCGCGCGGCCTTACACATACAAACACAGGTCACACAATGCATTCCTTACACACATCAGGACATCCCCCCCACACACACTCCACCCCCTGTGAACAAACTCATTGGTGGAACATGAAGGTGGACCCTGGGACCCAGACCTTGAGATGTGTAAAGGGCCCTCAAAAATGGAGCTGCTTCCCGTTGATCCCAGAACATTAATTTTTGTGACCACAGTTACAAACCGCCTCCAGAGAGCCTGTTCTACACCAGACCAGTGGAGCCAGACTGCAGCTAGAGCCCATCATCATCCTCATCTGGTTGTAAGTAGGCAATCTAGTATGTTATTCGTGGCACTAAGCTCTAATTTACCTCACATTAAAGAAACACTATAGTCCCCAGAACCACTTCAGCTTAATGTAGTGGTTCTGGTGTCTATAGCCTGTCCTTGCAGGCCTTTTAATGTAAACACGGCGGCACTGCAGCACTGGCTTTAGTTAACATGGCAAATCATATGGGTGGGGCATTGTGATGTCACATGGGGGGGGGGCGGCAAACTTTACTTTTGCCTAGGGCGGCAAAAATCCTTGCACCGGTCCTGGCTGGAGGGGCTGTGTGAGCTGTGGCCGCACAGTGACCCATGGTAGTTAGGGTGCGTCGCGTGATGCAGTTCACTCAAACCAAACAGCTGATAAACTGTAGCGCCCGCGGAGAAAATGTATGTGTGACTGTCTTCCTGTGACTGTGTGTGACTGTCACTGTAACTGAGTATGCATGACTGTCTGTCTGTAACTGAGTGTGTGACTGTGTCTGTAACTTAGTGTGTGACTGTCTGCCTGTAAATGTGTGTGGGGCTGCAGGGGATTCCCTAGTAAAAGGTAAATTTAGGGGTTTTATATTAAGGACAGGAGTCTTTATAAGGGGGGATAAGCAGGGGATTTGTGGAAGGGGGTTGCGGGGGTTTTGTAGATGGGGCAGTACAGGATTTGTAGAAGGGGCAGGACAGAGGTTTTGTAGGAGGGGCAGGGCAGGACAAGGGTTTTGTAGGAGGGGCTGACAGCGGTTTTGCAAAGTTTACAAATTGTAAAAATAAAAGAAATAAAACCTTTAACATTTTTTACAGGTTTTTGGGGGGGGGGGGGGGGGGGTGCCAAGCACAGGATCCGCCCCGGGTGCCAAATGCTCTAGGTACGCCCCTGCATATAGACAAACACTGCAAGCAGGTACCACACACACACATACGGCTCCAGCCACAAACATACACATGCTCACAGAAACATACATTCACATACAAGGATATGCACTGTCAGACATACTCTCAGGCACATACACAGGCAGACAATGCCATACACATTCAGAAACACACACAGCCAGATAAACACTGTGACTGTATGTCTGTTTTAGTCAATATGTGTGTCTCTGTGCATCAGTGTGTTTGTGTGTGTGTATGCATGTGCATGTATCAGTGTGTAAATGTATTTGTGTATTAGTGTTTATATGTGTGCATGTATTAGTGTGTGCGTCTGTCTGCAATGTGGTTGTGGTTTGATAAGGGCAATGCAAAGACAAAGTTGCAAGCAACATATATATAATATATGCATACATACATATACAATACATGGAGAAACACATATATGATAATATACATGTAAAGGAATTTAGACTATGTGGGAAGTGTCTATGATGTTGTTTTCTTATCTGTAACTTTATTATTTGGAAAATGATTTTTTAAAAGCCCAACCAAAATGTTAATTTTTCAAATAACTCCTTTACACTGGCACTTATATATACACGAGTGAGATAAGTGGAGGCTATACAAACATACTCAGCAATCGTATATAAATAATTAGCAATTATGCTATAACTACAGTCAAAGTGCTCAACACGCAGTGGCATAGGGAGCTGCGACAATGCAAGCCTCTAAAGATGAATACAGATATCTACATCTCAGTATCCAAAGCTGCAAGCTTGCCCTTCAAGATATGTACAGCTCCTTAAACCCTTGAGGACACATGACATGTGTGACATGTAATGATTCCCTTTTATTCCAGAAGTTTGGTCCTTAAGGGGTTAAGCACACACAAGGCAACCCCTATTTTTTTTTCACTAATGGTGATCATGGGGGGACCTCATGTTTGAGTTTCGCCTAAGGCCTAGCAAAGTCTAGAGCCATCCCTGTCTGGAAATAAACTCTTTTCGAAGTATAGAAATCCATTTTATATAGCTTATTGTATACACCTGCATAATCCTCCCGTAAAATAAAACTAAAGCTTATATCAGAGATTGAAAACTTTGCCAAAAGTTTAGGAGTCAAGGACAAAAATTAGGAGCCTGGATTTTATTATAATTATAATTTTTTTGGATTATTTATTTGAAATGTTAGGTTTAAGATAGATATATTTCATTATGATTTATGTTCTGTAAATAATAAATTGTTAATAATACAAATATATTATGGCCAATAAATAACTTAAAGGAACACTATAGTCACTTAAACAACTTTAGCTTAATGAAGCAGTTTTTGTCTTTAGATAATGCCTCTTAAGTTTCACTGCTCAATTCACTGCCGTTTAAGAGTTAAAGGACCACTCTAGGCACCCAGACCACTTCAGCTTAATGAAGTGGTCTGGGTGCCAGGTCCAGCTAGGGTTAACCCATTTTTTAATAAACATAGCAGTTTCAGAGAAACTGCTATGTTTATTAATGGGTTAAGCCTTCCCCCTATTCCCTCTAGTGGCTGTCTCATTGACAGCCACTAGAGGCGCTTGCGTGCTTCTCACTGTGATTTTCACAGTGAGAGCACGCAAGCGTCCATAGGAAAGCATTGTAAATGCTTTCCTATGCGACCGGCTGAATGCGCGCGCAGCTCTTGCCGCGCGTGCGCATTCAGCCGACGGGGCGGAAGGAGGAGAGCTCCCCGCCCAGCGCTGGAAAAAGGTAAGTTTAAACCCCTTTCCCCTTTCCAGAGCCGGGCGGGAGGGGGTCCCTGAGGGTGGGGGCACCCTCAGGGCACTATAGTGGTCCTTTAAATCACTTTGTTTCTGTTTATGCAGCCCTTGCCACACCTCCCCTGGCTCTGATTCGGCCTGCATGCAAAAAAAACTGGTTTCACTTCCAATCAGATGTAATTTACCTTAAAACACTATTTATCTTGCTCTGTAAATTGAACTTTAATCACATACAGGAGGCTCTTGCATGGTCTAGTAAGCTATTAACATAGCAGAGGATAAGAAAATCTAAATTAAACATAACTTGCAATAAAGGAAGGATAAACGTTAAATGACTCTTTACAGGAAGTGTTTAGGAAGGCTGTGCAAGTCACATGCAAGGAGGTGTGACTAGGGTTCATAATCAAAGTGATTTAACTCCTAAATGGAAGAGAAGTGAGCAGTGAGACTGCAGGGGCATGATCTATACACCAAAAGGGCTTCATTAAGCTAAAGTTGTTTTGGTGACTAAAGTGTCCCTTTAAAATTAAAGCATTATATTTGCAAAGAATAGTTGGGGTTAAAATTAGATTTTGGTTTAGTTTAGCCCTAGGTATCCAATCGCCTGCCCCTTTGTCCAAGTTGATTTGGTTATTACCCCGGTTATATATTGCTCAGAAACTTTTAACCATTTGAGTGTCAGAGAATGCCCAAAATGTTGCAAAGCTCAGCTCTTGCACTCAAAGGGTTGAGAGCATCTGAACGCAGGTTTGTGTGTGTACGTGTCTGAATGCATATGTGTGTCCAGATGCAGTGGTGTGTGTCTGGATGTAGGGTGTGTATGTGTATGCATGTGTCTGAACAAGTATATGTGTGTGTTTGTGTGCGCTGCATATAAGATATATGTTCTTTACTACAGACTGTTCTGATATGGAGGCTGCAGATTGTGTGCTGAATTTTGGGTGGTTGAGGTTAATATAATGTTACTTGAAACCGACAAAGAGTTAAGCGCACGTGGGCTTACAACCTCCATGTGCGCTATAATCATCTGCAACTATTAGCGGTGGTCATGTTCTGCAAGCATCAGCATGATATTAGTATCTGCATCCACAGTGCTGTGAAAACCTGAATACTAAGCTGCATCAATGTTGATAGAAGTAGATTTACTGCTATTGCTAACTGTTTTCTGAGTCTATTGCATACCTCTCAACTGTCCCTATTTGGGGCCCAAATCCCTCTGTTCCTTTTTTCTAAAATATAATGTTAATCTTTTCAAGAGCACCATATTGTTGGTCATATAAACAGAGCTCCTCCACTTTACACTACAATAAAAGTGTTTAGAAAATAGTCTGTGTAAATAAGATATCGCTCTTCTAAATTACGTTTTAGTTGCATACAGTCCTATTAGTAAGTCACCCAAAATTTGTCAGAACAGCTCCACCCCTTTCCACCACCTCAGTAACAACAGAAAATACGCAAAATACAGTATCACCAGTGGGGCACATACATAAAGAAATAAAACAAGAGATTCTCATACACCTTTGTGAGTACCCTTCGCCCTCACATCAAACAAAGTTTACATACAATATAGGGTGGAGTATCTTCTTGTTTAAAGCAAGTATTAATATTGCCTAGAAATCAAGCAGATAGATTAAAATGTTGGGATACGCTGTGAGTTTCCAAACCATTCCTAATATTGCAAATATGTTCAGCGATCCTTACTTTTAGGGGTCTAATGGTTCTCCCCACATAGAGTAAATTGCAAGGGCATTTTAAAATGTATATAATACCTTTAGAATGACACGTGAGATGATCTTTAATAATATATGGTTTTTGAATAATACTTTCTAAGTCTTCAAAGTGTCTTTTTGTTTTTTAAGTTGTTCTGCATGGAAGACATGCGCCACAGCCATAAAATCCTTTGAGATCTTGAATAAAGTGCTTAGGTTTTGTGGGGTTTAAATAGCTCCTAACTAAAATATTCTTAAAATTCTTAGCTCCTCTATATGTGATTCTCGGTTTTGAAGGTAAAATTTTAAATAAAATTGGGTCGTCTTTTAGTAAATGCCAATGTTTGTTTATAGTTTTATATATATACGTTTGTTATGCCCATTAAAATCACAAATAAAAGGAACTTCATTTGTACTGCTTTGTGTTTTCTTTGGTTGATATTGGATAAGTTGATTTCTTTTTAATTTTCCTACCTCTTCTAAATCTTGATTTAAAGATGTTTCATTATACCCCTTTTCCATAAACTGCTTTTTTATATGCTATTATAAGTAGCCTGTTCTACATAATCGCTATCTAATTTACAATTTCGGCGAATCCTTAAAAATTGGCTCTTAGGAGCATTATGGAGCCAAGGTTTGTGGTGGCAGCTACTAATGTCAATGTAACTATTGGCATCCACTGGTTTAAAATGATTACTGGTAATTATCATAGTGTCTTGGATTCTAATATCAAGATCTAAAAAATTAATATTAGATTCACTATAGTTGCAGGTTAAGTTAATTCCATAGTCATTAGTGTTGAGGTATATAATAAATGCCTTTAAGGCCTCTGTGGTACCAGTCCATATGAAAAAAATGTCGTCTATAAAGCGGCAATAGGACACCAAACTTGCCCCCCACAAATGGTCTTGTAGTACAAATGCCTCTTCCCAAAATGCCATAAAGAGATTGGCATAACTCGGGGCGAATTTGGTGCCCATTGCCGTCCCACAGATTTGGAGGTAGAAAGTGTTTTTGAACCAAAAATAATTGTGTGTTAGAATTAGTAAAATACCTTCTAAAATATATTGAATTTGTTCTTCTTTAAAATCAGATTTTGTTTAAAAATGTTTCTAAAGGTATTATATACATTTTAAAATGCCCTTGCAATTTACTCTATGTGGGGAGAACCATTAGACCCCTAAAAGTAAGGATCGCTGAACATATTCGCAATATTAGGAATGGTTTGGAAACTCACAGCGTATCCCAACATTTTAATCTATCTGCTTGATTTCTAGGCAATATTAATACTTGCTTTAAACAAGAAGATACTCCACCCTATATTGTATGTAAACTTTGTTTGATGTGAGGGCGAAGGGTACTCACAAAGGTGTATGAGAATCTCTTGTTTTATTTCTTTATGTATGTGCCCCACTGGTGATACTGTATTTTGCGTATTTTCTGTATTGCACTGTATATTTTATATACAATCTCCCTTCTCAGTATTTGAAGTGGTTACTGCATTAAGATGCCTTTTTTGGATAATAGAGAATATCGTACAAATAATATTGATGCTTGTTTTGAAACAACTATAGAACGAAATTTGACTCCCCAATATAGTGATAAAAATAAATCTAGATATAATCTAGAGAAAAACCTCATAAAAGAAATGAAGGTAAAATGGGAGATTGCAACCCTTAAAAAATATGTCCGAGACCAGATCACTCCCAGAGGCCTTAGGTTCTATAAGGACCCAAGTTTCGATAGGGAAGATCCTCATTTTATGGCGGGTTGGGATAAACTTCTTGATGGTTTCTCATTCAGCACAATGGGTTACATTGTGGCAAGAAGAGAAGAAACCCTCCCTAAACTTGATGAGGAAATAAATAAATGGAAAAATTGCTTAGCGGAATATACGAGCCCAGAAATTTATAACAATATTATAAAAGAAATCCAATCTAAAGTAGATAAAATTGAACTAGACACTATTGAAATAAAAAAGAAAAAATATTTAAGAGACACAATGGATTATAAGACAGGGAATGTAAGGAATAATAGAAAAAACAATATACGTCAGAACACTCATTTTAAAAGAAAACAACATATTCAGGATACCCACTCCCAGCATCCATTAACTATTCGCTATCCATTAGAAAAGAGCGATAGAAACACAAAATGGGAAAAAAGTAGGAAAACTCCATACAAGGATAAGGTAGAGAAATATTTTAATAAAGAACAACAAAATAGATGGCAGCCACATAAAAGAAATTACTATAGGGCTGCGGAATCCTCAGTAGTTCATAACCATACATCAATTGATAGGAGACACCAACGTATTAATCATGATTATGAATCTACTACAACCACTACCAATAACAAGGATACTAGAAAATACAGTGATGTAGTGAAAGAAGGAGTCCAAAGGAAGGAACAAGAAAAACGTTCTAATATAGAGTCTCCTCACCAGCTCCAGGAGAAATCAATTTTCCAACATAGAGAGCAAAGAAGAGAAAATGATGACACTTCTCCCCCTCCAGATACCCCCCCATCACCTTTTTTTCGGAGGGACCTAATTCAAAACAGGAGAAAGTGGACAGACAACACCCAATCTTGGGAAATACAGGGGAAGAGACAGAGATCAATGGAAGAAGAAGGAGACAGAGAAGAAAGAAGAAATCAATATTGAGAGAAGAGAGGAAAGACATCAATTTAGAAGGAATTTTTAACTTAACAGGAAAAACTCTCACTTCAGAACAGGCAAAGATTTTCAATAAAGGACTTAAATATGCCCCTACAGCTGATTTTAATCCTTTTAATTTTTTTGTAGATATGAATTTATTTAAAAGAAAATTATGCTTAAAATTTTTTTTACAATAAAGAAAATAAGTTACAAGAAGAACATAATGATCAATATTTTCACACACCGCTTAAGTCGAGATCGCAATTTTTCCCAAGACACTTAATTTCAGATGCAATCCAAACCTTTGAAACTATGGTAATGAAGGATGTAGAAAAATTTAGAAAAATTAATAAATATAAACAAAATCTGTCAATAGGGGAAAAAAAAGCCCTAAACGTGATTAAAAATAATGACCAATTAGTAATTAAACCTGCGGATAAGGGAGGAGGAACAGTAATTCTTGATAAGGAACTATATATTAAAGAAGCAGATAGAATACTCTCAGATTCCTCAACCTATCAGAAATTAACACATAATCCCACAAACGCAACTATGAAGATTTTTAAACAGTATGTGGAGAAAGGAAAAAATTTAGGAATCCTCACTGAAAAAGAAGCAGACTATCTGTGGATAGATAACCCCAAAATACCGTTTTTTTTATTTATTACCAAAAATTCATAAAAATACAACTAATCCTCCAGGAAGACCAATCATATCGGGTATAGATTCAATCTCCACTAGAATCTCCGAATATATAGATACTATCCTCCAACCAATCGTTATTAAAAACCCTACATATCTCAAAGATACGATTCATGTTTTACAAATTTTAGAACAAACGAAATGGACAGAAGGAAATATACTAGTAACATGCGATGTTACTACATTATATAATATCATACCTCACGACAAAGGAATAGCAGCAGTGAAACATTTTTTAACAAAATCTGATTTTAAAGAAGAACAAATTCAATATATTTTAGAAGGTATTTTACTAATTCTAACACACAATTATTTTTGGTTCGAAAACACTTTCTACCTCCAAATCTGTGGGACGGCAATGGGCACCAAATTCGCCCCGAGTTATGCCAATCTCTTTATGGCATTTTGGGAAGAGGCATTTGTACTACAAGACCATTTGTGGGGGGCAAGTTTGGTGTCCTATTGCCGCTTTATAGACGACATTTTTTTCATATGGACTGGTACCACAGAGGCCTTAAAGGCATTTATTATATACCTCAACACTAATGACTATGGAATTAACTTAACCTGCAACTATAGTGAATCTAATATTAATTTTTTAGATCTTGATATTAGAATTCAAGACACTATGATAATTACCAGTAATCATTTTAAACCAGTGGATGCCAATAGTTACATTGACATTAGTAGCTGCCACCACAAACCTTGGCTCCATAATGCTCCTAAGAGCCAATTTTTAAGGATTCGCCAAAATTGTAAATTAGATAGCGATTATGTAGAACAGGCTACTTATATTAAAAAGCAGTTTATGGAAAAGGGGTATAATGAAACATCTTTAAATCAAGATTTAGAAGAGGTAGGGAAATTAAAAAGAAATCAACTTATCCAATATCAACCAAAGAAAACACAAAGCAGAACAAATGAAGTTCCTTTTATTTGTGATTTTAATGGGCATAACAAACGTATATATAAAACTATAAACAAACATTGGCATTTACTAAAAGACGACCCAATTTTATTTAAATTTTACCTTCAAAACTGAGAATCACATATAGAGGAGCTAAGAATTTTAAGAATATTTTAGTTAGGAGCTATTTAAACCCCACAAAACCTAAGCACTTTATTCAAGATCTCAAAGGATTTTATGGCTGTGGCGCATGTCTTCCATGCAGAACAACTAAAAAAACAAAAAGACACTTTGAAGACTTAGAAAGTATTATTCAAAAACCATATATTATTAAAGATCATCTCACGTGTCATTCTAAAGGTATTATATACATTTTAAAATGCCCTTGCAATTTACTCTATGTGGGGAGAACCATTAGACCCCTAAAAGTAAGGATCGCTGAACATATTCGCAATATTAGGAATGGTTTGGAAACTCACAGCGTATCCCAACATTTTAATCTATCTGCTTGATTTCTAGGCAATATTAATACTTGCTTTAAACAAGAAGATACTCCACCCTATATTGTATGTAAACCTCAGTAACAACCCCTAAAATAAAAGATCCTTCTTTGTCCATTTCAAATATTGGGAGGTATGCTGTTCTGGTTTACAATACGTCTCCGTAAGGCACAGTGTGAGCATGTCATTAGACAAGCATGCACTATGCAAAAGGCACTTAAGGTTTTTTTATTTACCTTATGGAGACGTATTGTATATGTGTGAAACAGTTTAACAGTGCTCTGTGCCCATGGGCAGTGCATTTTAACACACAGTTAAAGGCAGACAGTCACACACAGTTACAGGCACACAATCATGAACAGTTACAGGCACACAGTCACAAGCATACAGTCACACATACTCCATTACAAGCAGACAGTCATACACACTCGGTTACAGGCATGCGAACACACACACTCAGTTAAAGGCAGTCACACATACAAGCACATGCACACACAATGGCACAGCTACAGCGACACACACAATTGGAGTCTTACACACAGGGGCAGTTACACACACAGACACACACATAGACAGTCACACACGCAGGCACACAGATATACAGTCACACACACAGGCAGGCAGTCACACAGACAGTCACACACACGCAGGCAGAGAGACACAGGCAGGCAGTCACACACAGGCAGGCAGTCACATACACACAAGCAGGCAGTCACACACAGTCAGACAGTCACACACACAGGCAGGCTGACAGTCACACACACACAGGCAGGCAGTCACACAGACCGACAGTCACTCACATGCAGGCAGTCACACACACACAAGCAGGCAGTCAGATAGACAGTCAGACAGTCTCACACACACACACAGGCAGGCAGACAGTCAGTCACGCACACAGGCAGGCAGTCACACAGTGTTACGCTACTTGGGTGATTTGGATTGGAACTCAACTGCAGCTTGTAAAACTCCCTAATTACAATAGTGAAGAAACTGAGAAACTTTAAAGTATCAATACTGTAACTTTAAGAAAAGAGAGAATTGCTGATTCACACAAAGTTTTAATAAGTGTTAAACTTAAATTAATTGCATTTAGGCAATAATCCATTAAGAAGTGCAAGTAATCAACAACACAAAGTTCATTAATAAGTATTTCCTCAAAGATGCATTAAGTAACATTCTTTAGGTTAATGAGAATAATCTTCAATAGTAACTTTAAGCAAGTAGCTGAGAATATTTGCAAAGGAGGAACAGTTCATAGTTAATAAGCATGATGGGAGTTGTCCTCCATACAATTAGTAGCTTGAAGCATTGAGTGTATTTGCAAAGCAAAAAAACAGTTCATTGTGAATAAGCATGATGGGAGTTGTTCTCCATACAATTAGTAGCTTGAAGCAGTGAAGATTTAGTAAGCAAGCATTAGTTCATTATTAAATGATATTGTAGACAAATAGCTGAAAGATATACTTAAGGTTAATGTGAGTAGTTCTCCAATAGTTCAGAGGTATGGTCCACTTCTAAAGTAAGTGAGTTTCTGTTCTCCAGTAATCCTCTATGGTATGAAGTATACTATTCTTAGTCCAGAAGGCTAGGACGACATCAGAGCTTCTACAGGGAGTGCAGAATTATTAGGCAAGTTGTATTTTTGAGGATTAATTTTATTATTGAACAACAACCATGTTCTCAATGAACCCAAAAAACTCATTAATATCAAAGCTGAATATTTTTGGAAGTAGTTTTTAGTTTGTTTTTAGTTTAGCTATGTTAGGGGGATATCTGTGTGTGCAGGTGACTATGACTGTGCATAATTATTAGGCAACTTAACAAAAAACAAATATATACCCATTTCAATTATTTATTATTACCAGTGAAACCAATATAACATCTCAACATTCACAAATATACATTTCTGACATTCAAAAACAAAACAAAAACAAATCAGTGACCAATATAGCCACCTTTCTTTGCAAGGACACTCAAAAGCCTGCCATCCATGGATTCTGTCAGTGTTTTGATCTGTTCACCATCAACATTGCGTGCAGCAGCAACCACAGCCTCCCAGACACTGTTCAGAGAGGTGTACTGTTTTCCCTCCTTGTAAATCTCACATTTGATGATGGACCACAGGTTCTCAATGGGGTTCAGATCAGGTGAACAAGGAGGCCATGTCATTAGATTTTCTTCTTTTATACCCTTTCTTGCCAGCCACGCTGTGGAGTACTTGGACGCGTGTGATGGAGCATTGTCCTGCATGAAAATCATGTTTTTCTTGAAGGATGCAGACTTCTTCCTGTACCACTGCTTGAAGAAGGTGTCTTCCAGGAACTGGCAGTAGGACTGGGAGTTGAGCTTGACTCCATCCTCAACCCGAAAAGGCCCCACAAGCTCATCTTTGATGATACCAGCCCAAACCAGTACTCCACCTCCACCTTGCTGGCGTCTGAGTCGGACTGGAGCTCTCTGCCCTTTACCAATCCAGCCACGGGCCCATCCATCTGGCCCATCAAGACTCACTCTCATTTCATCAGTCCATAAAACCTTAGAAAAATCAGTCTTGAGATATTTCTTGGCCCAGTCTTGACGTTTCAGCTTGTGTGTCTTGTTCAGTGGTGGTCTTCTTTCAGCCTTTCTTACCTTGGCCATGTCTCTGAGTATTGCACACCTTGTGCTTTGGGCACTCCAGTGATGTTGCAGCTCTGAAATATGGCCAAACTGGTGGCAAGTGGCATCGTGGCAGCTGCACGCTTGACTTTTCTCAGTTCATGGGCAGTTATTTTGCGCCTTGGTTTTTCCACACGCTTCTTGCGACCCTGTTGACTATTTTGAATGAAACGCTTGATTGTTCGATGATCACGCTTCAGAAGCTTTGCAATTTTAAGAGTGCTGCATCCCTCTGCAAGATATCTCACTATTTTTGACTTTTCTGAGCCTGTCAAGTCCTTCTTTTGACCCATTTTGCCAAAGGAAAGGAAGTTGCCTAATAATTATGCACACCTGATATAGGGTGTTGATGTCATTAGACCACACCCCTTCTCATTACAGAGATGCACATCACCTAATATGCTTAATTGGTAGTAGGCTTTCGAGCCTATACAGCTTGGAGTAAGACAACATGCATAAAGAGGATGATGTGGTCAAAATACTCATTTGCCTAATAATTCTGCACTCCCTGTAGAGCCGGCGTGTCCCAGGAGCCGGCGTGCATACTCGGAAGTAGGACCCACATTGCCAGAGCCTGTGGAGAGGTAAGTCTGACGGAAGTAGCTCCCAGTATCACCAAGCACCCTCTCTCTGGCGCGGTCTCCCTAAATACCGTCAGAGCTGCGTCAGAGGGGGGCGGGGTCTGGCTCCGCACAGCTGAGTGCCGAACCCGGAGTGCACAGCTGAGTGCCGAACCCGGAAGTGTTACCGCATGACACACGGACAGTCACACACACACACACACAAACAGGCAGGCAGTCACACAGGCAGGCAGACAGTCACACCCACACGCACGCAGGCAGGCACACAAACAGGCAAACAGTCACACACACACTTATCTCTTTCCAGTGGATGCAGCAGTTACCAGGGGTTTCAGGAAGGTATTAGCACCACCTCTGCCACACAATAAACCCCCCCACCTCTTGTTAAGCCCCGCCCCCGCAATCTTTCTTTTTTTTAATAGACCCGGGTGGAGAATAATGAAATTCTCCACCCGGGTACCTGTTTTTGCTCCCCTGAACTTCTGTCACCTGGCCATGTGCGAGCTGTGTTGGCCACATGGCGCCCCCTGGTCCATGGCAGCTCGCACACCCCTAAGGTCGGCCCTGGGCACTAGCTCTATTTCCTCCCAGGGACTGGAAGACACACAGTGCTGGGAGCTGTAGTCCTTACAAGGACTTTCCCCGCCGAATCCTCCACGAGCTGGAACAAGGTGCTAAGCAGGGATTAGCCCTTTCCCCTCCCAGTAACTAGACGACAGATACAGCAGATTTTAATGAGTCTAACTCTGCCTTTTATGCACATACCCCAGCATTGGGTCTCCATTGAATTCAAAAAAGCCCATCCCAATAATCTCTGGGTCTGGGGGTTAATTGAGTTAAAGAATGGTAAGTTAATTACCTCCCAGGAACATAGAGCCAACACAAAAAATAAAAGTACCTCAAAACATTATAAAACCATACAATAACCCCATATATTATACATCCCCAAATAGCCCAGATCTGAGTGCCCAAGTTGTCCAAATAGCGCTCAGATCCATTCATTGAAGGAGAAATGCCACCATGTTAAAGGTCTGACTGGCCGCACACTTGGTCCTATGTTTAAAATAGTTCCAGGGTGTTTGGTGCTTTTGCCGGTCAAATTTCGGGAGCTCCTGTTTCCGAAATATGGAGTGCTCTGCCTGGTTCTCAGGTCTTATTTGTTCCCCTAAGTCTCAGGCACCTTCCCTACAAAAAACGCTCAACTGGCAGGTTGCCAAGTGGTTCAAAACCCTGGACCAAGTTGTCCTGGTACTTCACGGTCATCTCATGCTGAAAATAGTTCCATAACATTCGCGGCTAAGTACCGCTGAGGTGACCGGGTACCCTCATGCTAAAATTAGTTCCACGTACCGTTGAGGACCATTCGTGGGTTTGGTTCATGCGGACAGCCACCTGGGGGCGAGCAATGGGTTCTATTCAAACGTAGGGAAAGTGCCGAGCCAGGGGCACCCAGGGAAAGCTGCTAATGGTGGTTGGGCAGGGTAGCTCCCGAACGGTGTCTCCGACCTGAACTGAGTTTGTGGCAAACGTTAGTGGGAAGGAGCGTTTGTCATACTGCCCTTAGTTATTAATGCATTCATGGAAGGTTGACAAGCCTCCTTTATGGAATTTTAGTTTTGTAGTGAGCAACAAGTACAGCTCCTCAAGTCTGTACTCTGTTTAATGGTGCAGACTTGAGTAGAGCTCCTCCCAAATACAGCTCCCAAGTAAAGCTCCTTAACTCTGCATTCTATTTAATGGTGCATAGTCCCTGCCAGCTTCCTAACTGCAAGCAATATACCGTCTACGAGGAGGCAAGTAGACATTTTGAGTCCCAGTCGGATGATTTGGGATTCACATTGGTGTCTGTTTACTGTCAATCCAAGCCAGACTATGAATCATATGTCTATCCTTTTTCACGTTCTACTCTTATCCGGAGCTGTCTGAGGTGTGACACATGCCAGTCAGCTAATCGTAACAAATGAATTGCCTAATAATATTTCCCATCTGTTTTAGAAGGAATAATTGTCTAATTTTGTCTCTGGTGCCCCTACTTTTCAAAATAAAAAAAGAAAATTGCTGACAACTAAATAGAGAAGTAAAGAAAGCCCTAGGGATTCTAATGCAAATAGTTTACAGAATAGACAAAACAAACGACAAGGTTGAAAATAAGGCTCATGTACAGCAAACTTAGCTAGCTTCACATTGCAGAACACTGCAGGCGATGTGTATTGACAATACACCCAGTCAAACACCTTTTTGGCATCAGCAGAGTAAAGGTGTTGATGTCATTTAGATTTGACAACATCCTTAATATTGGGAACTACCGTAAAATGTTTATTTTTTCCACTAATGGGTACAAGCAGGCCCGGACTGGCCATCGGGCACACCGGGCAAATGCCCGGTGGGCCGCGGTGGCCATGGGCCGAGGCCGGCAGGGGAGGTCTCAGGATCTCCCCTGCCGGTCTATGCAGGGCCGGCACTATCTGAGCGCCTGCCCCGCTGTTTGCCATGGAGGGCCGGTGGGGAGATCAAAGATCTCCCTCACCGGCCCATTTAAACAGACCTGCGGCTGGGGAGGGAGGGAGAGGACCCGGCGGAGCTCTATCTTGTAGCTCCGCCCGGTTCCTCTCGCGAGATCCGGCGCGTTGCCATGGCAACGCGCCGATCTCGCGAGAGTGAACTCTAGCCCTCAGGCTAGAGTTCACTCACCACTGGACCACCAGGGATGATGTCACCGTGCCGGTCCCCCTCCTCCCAGCTACCACGTGCCTGTCCCCCCCTCCCAGGCTAAAGGTAAGAGGGAGGGGGGGATTTAATGCCTACTTATTTTTTTTATTTTTTTTATTTATTTACCCCCCTTAGTTTTTTATTTGTTTATTTACCCCCCCACACACACATTTATACACAGCACACTCTGCACTCTCACACATCACACTCTGCACTCTCTCACACATCACACACAGCACTCTCACACACATCACACATCACACTCTCACTATCACACTCAGCACTCTCACACACATCATACACAGCACTCTCACACTCAGCACTCTCACACACATCATACACAGCACTCTCACACACACTCTCACACACATCACACAGCACTCTCACACTCAGCACTCTCACACACATCACACTCAGCACTCTCACACACATCATACACAGCACTCACACACATCACACTCTGCACTCTCACACACATCATACACAGCACTCACACACATCACACTCTGCACTCTCACACACATCACACTCTGCACTCTCACACATAACACACACAGCACTCTCACACACAACAAACACAGCACTCTCACACACAACACACACGGCACTCTCACACAGCACTCTCACATACATACACAGCACTATCACACACAACACTCTCACACATCACTCTCAAACACATAACACTCAGCACTCGCACTCACAACACTCTCACACACATCATACACAGCACCCACACACACAGCACCCTCACACAAATCAATCACATACAGCACCCACACATACAGCACCCTCACACACACAACACCCTCACACAGCACCCACACCTCACACACAGGATCCATCACACACACATACTGCACCCCTCACATACACACACAGCCCCCCGATACACTGCATCACACACATACACAATACTTCCAAACATATTTATATAATATATATACACATATAAATATACACACAGCACCCCTCACACACACACACACACACAGCACCCCTAAACACATTTCATTCCAGACACACACTAGATCCTCTACCCAACTCTGGATCATCTACACACATACACACACTAGATCCCTATATACACTCTGAATCCATTATATACGCACGCTCAATAGATCTCCTATACATATTCTGGGTCCTTCAAACACACACACACTCTGAATCCCCTATACGCACACTAGATTCCTTGTAAGCAAACACATACTACATTCCCTGAACACACACTCTCTACAAACACTACATCACCTACACACACACACACTATAGCCTGTATACACACTTTCTACATCCCCTAAACACACATTCTCTAAAGCCCCTAGCCACATATGCATTACATTACACCACAAACACAACACGACTAAAACCGACCTTATTACACAATACCACACCACGACCAGCTCACTCTGCACACACGCAATACCCCAAGCAGGCTCCAAACACATGCACAATACTCTTTCCTGGCCCTTTTGTCTCCTGGTATCGATTTATAGAGACACCAGAGACAAGTTGCAAGGAAACACAGTGCAAGCATGTTATTAACCCCTTAAGGACCAAACTTCTGGAATAAAAGGGAATCATGACATGTCACACATGTCACGTGTCCTTAAGGGGTTAAATTTGCTTGCACTGTGCAGAACAAATACAGGGCTTTTTTCTCATGCTAGAGCTCTTCAGCAGAGCTCTGTGCATGGTCTGCCCTGGAAGAGCATTGAACCAACATGCTCACTTTGAGAGGGGGCGTGTTTGTCATGAGTGATGACAAAACACACCCTCTCTGCCCCGCCCCCTTCTTAGTGGGCCGCTGTGATAAAAAAATGCCCGGGCCGAATTTTTTTCCCAGTCCGGCCCTGGGTACAAGGCCTGACTAGTGTTTATACATAGCATAAATTGTATAAAATATGTGAATACTGTACTGGTAGCTTCATACATTGTCTACTTCCTCACGTGTACTTACTGTACAATGTTTAAAATGTAGGGCAGACATGTAGGAATTTAAAATCTGTGATATGTGAACATTTGTGTGACAGTAAAGCCGAGGTTAAAGATACCCCTGTGGCTATGAAATTCTCTTTCTTGTAATAAACGTAACCTGAATTTTATTTTTTTATGTTTTAGGGAATACAGCGGATTATTATGCTGAAGAGAGTAAGGGATATACTAGCAAAATTGCATGATCAAGAGGTCAAGTGGATTCTGTTTGAAAAGTAGGAAGCCCGTTGGACTGAACTAATAATTTGATGTAAGTTGATTGTTCTCTAATTGATGAGGTTTTTGATTTTTTTTTAAATGATTTAAATATATTATTTAAGTATATATAGCTTTAATGTGATCTGACAGTTATCGTAAACATCTGCTAGATTCAGAATGTATATATTTTTGCAAGACCTGACAGCATTTTTACAGTATTTTATTAGATTAAAATTCATAGTTTTCTGTTTGTAGCCTCAGCTATGCAATATGTTGGCATCTTTTAATTTGACAGGTATATAATTTAATTAGTTTAAGGTATTTTTAGTCGTTATGCATGGTTTGTCTAAACAGTATAATTAAGACCTATGTAGCGATGCCCTATTCATACGCCTTTTATGATGCCATGTGAAGCTATAATTAGAATGTACATAGGAATGACTTGCAAGTTTGTCGTTTACTGTATTACATACACAATATAGTTAAGCTCAGGTTTCCTATAATTAAATTAGTAATATGTGCCGCTTTCAGAAATATGGAACATGGGTTTAGTGGTCAATCTGCCTTACCCTTTCACAGTAAAGCCTTAAACAGTAAATTGCATTATTTGCAAGATCCCCAACAGTAACATTGTGGGTGCCACCATTATCCTAACTGCTCTTTTTCAGGTCCTGGCGCTTTTGCTACCAGGAATCCACATCAGCACTGTACTCTCGCGCATGTGTGAGAGAACAGCATCGAGATTTTGGAGGTTCCCCAGTGAGACATCAGAACCCTCCATAGAAGAGCTTGAATTCCCTACAGACATCACTTGTGATGGCTGGGATATATGACAAGGCTTGGCGGAGGTAGCTCTGCCCAGTTTTAAGCTTTGTCAGGTATAGGAAAAATACTGAGACAAAGTACTTTGTTTCTGTATATCTTTCGATTGGGTTGGAATATCAGTGAAATTACAACACAGTCAATCTGAGTATCTCCTAAACCCTACCTTTATGAAACACTCATTTTGCAGGAAAGAGGGTGGGGTGATTGTGCCGCTTTAAGTGAGTTTTACCATAAATATATTTGTGGGATGTACCTCAATCAGTTAAATGGAACCTGGGGAATTAAGACGCTTTTAGGATTTTATTTACACTTGTGACAAAGTGCTAACAGTCTTAGAAAACATGTTAGGTGGTTTCTTGTATATATTCTGATCATTATTAAACAAAAACATCTCCTATTGGTGTGTGTTTGCTACTTTTTCATTGTACTTTTCAATTTTAAAGTATTCAGTTTAATCTATAGTGTTTTTCCTGTTGACATTTGTCTTTTGAAATCTTTGCATTTTTGTGAAGCTCATATGATTTTTGTTTTTTAGTCGATCTCAAATAAAACCATATTATGTTATGTTACCTAATTGTCAAGTGCTCCCATACTTGTGTTGACCATTATTAGTTATTATGGGATCTAAACAAGCCTCTGTTCTGGTTTGTGCATCTTGTGATTAAGGTGTTTTTTGTTTTTTTAATGTGTTAAAACCGTTTCCACTAGTTGAACTACTTGTCCTGTCCCGTTCAGTGTCTAGATAACTATAATCTCAGATGATTAAAGACTTACTCAGAGGTGCAGCCTTGTCAGTTGATCTTTGTCTTCAGTATAAATGTTTCATGATTTTTAGCATACTCCTCCAATTAATGTACTAGAACTCTTGCATCTCATATGCAAATTCCGTCCCATAATGCTTCAAAATTTTCATTCATATTAACTACACTCATTAACTTTATACTAAGCTTTAATCTAGGTTTGACATATAAATATACACCATGATAACTGGCACTGCATCCAGTCTTGGATGTTTCTGAAGAATAAATCATGGCCTGATTTGCTCTATAGAGCAATTTGGATTCTTCTGTTGGAGAAGATCAGATGCAGGAGAGATTGATGTGGAGTATTTCCCCCCCACCCCCCCAACACCTTGAGTTAAGCCACAGCTACAAGTAATATTTCAGAAAATTCTGCTGTTTTAGATAAAGAACACTTGGAGCACCAGCACAACTTAAAAACAAAAGCTGACATCAGTTATTTATTTGAAAATCTCATTTTCTTTAATGTTATCTTTTTTTAAACCTGTATACTGACTTTTTACGTTATCTTGGGTGACAGTGAGAATGCTGTTACCAAATAGGAAATTAGCCAACAATTAGCTTTACTTAAACAACAACAAAAAAAACTCCAGTATGGGATCATTTGTGAAAAATGTGTTTTTATTTTTGTTTTTTGTTGCCAACAATGGTACTTTTAACGAACATTGTAGAAATGAAATTGTAGAAATTTAACACATAGTAGAAACAAGCACGTTTATAAATGGTTCATTAATCATGTGGCAAACACTGGGAGATGATATTGTCATGGCAACACATATCTTACCTGGTCTTTGCTAGAGTCTGAGTGAAACTCATTATAATGTGTGAAATAATTAGAGATTACTGCCATACACTGTATGTCTTATAACACAGAGCCATCTTTAATTCAGGGCAAATATATTTCTAATTTGCTTTACACGCAGGGGCGGACTGATAATTCACCGGCCCCCTGGGCAATAAGAGATCAAGGGTCTCTCCGTTCCCTGCCCACATACAAGCACCACACACACGCAAGCACTGCCCACATGAACAGCCTTGACATTGACATACACTCACTGAAACACATCCACACTGACATACACTCTCTTACTGACACGCACTCACTGAAAAACACACAAACTCTCACTGAAACACACAGTTACTGACATACACACAGTCAAACTCACTGACCGCACGTGTGAAACGTAGACTCATAGGCACTATTGTTACAGTGTCTGGCAGCTTGTGCATGCCTTGCAATCTCTTACATCGGGCTATTAGGCTGTAATGTAAGAAATCCAGTCAGTCTTTAACATTAAGTCCATATTGCTAAAGAGCAAATGGCAGTCTGCTCCCCATGATCTCACTGCTTGGTGACTGCAGGCAGGCCCCATGCAAAAGCAGCCCTCCGGGAAAAAGCTCAGCTTCCCATTGGGCCAGTCTGACCCTGGAGGTGCATGGCGGACCCCACGTAATTAGTTAAACCATTCTAAAACAGTTTTACTACTTGTAATAAGAGCGTGCCAACCGGCACCAAAACCACTTCAACATGCTGTCTGTATCTAATCTAAGGGTTTTTCCTGCCAACATATATAATATACAGAATTCTTTAAAGGACAGAAAGGGATTTCATTTAGCATCCTATATCTATACCTCACACAACATTATGCGTGAATAAAATGTTAAAAATGGGGGGGGGGGGGAATTATGCAACTAGTTAAAAATAACTCAACATAGATTCAAATATCAATCCTGATTGTCAAATATCTAACTCTATATCAACCTCCCCACACACACACACTAACACTATACCAGCCATACCCCTTACCCAATGCCTTATTGAAACCTGGCTTTCACTTACTGAGTTTCCATTGAGTTTCCATGGTTTACGTACTGGTTTACGTACTTAATTATTGTTACATGTAAAGTAATATATACACTGCACATGGGATTGTGACAATACTAATTTTTATCTGATAGCAAAAATCATAATAAGAAATGGAAATACTTTATGTTAATACATTAATAGAACCTCCGCTGCCAGAGTGAATGACAGAGCTTTTAGCGACAAGACTATATTGGAATATACAAAGTAATAAACTCAATACCAGTGTTATGCATGTTTGTTGCTAATGTGTCATTCTATTGAAGCACTGTGCACCTTCTGTAAATGTGTCCCTCAAATTCAGCACTATGTGTCTTTACTAAAAATGTTTCTCCAAAAGTACATCCAGATCCTGACACCTTCTGTGTCTGATGACATATGCTGCCAGACTATCCTTCAAAGGAGTGAGGGATAAAGATTGCTTAGCTGGCCACTATTCTTGTAGACTCAGCCAGGAATCCACCTCTTTTCCCTGAAGACCTGAATGCTGACTCCATAGGTGTATCTCTTTTGTGATCTAAATTCTATCACTGAAGAGATAACAGTGGTATTTAAGGTGCATAACTAATTGATAAGTTTAAGCATGCTAGAATGTACATTTGCCAAATCCCCACTTGCTAGTGGATCACAGGCCTGCAGTAGACCATCTACCTCTATCATGGCTCCAAAAATGGGTTTCCAGTGTCAGGTAAGTACATCAATTGCATAGGTAATTAGCTATTATTAATATTGTAATTACATAGTCCCTAATACTTCCAATTCACCTTCCTTATTAAAAATAGGTATCAAGCAGGAGGTTATTGGTGACCATCTGGATGAGTCTTATACATATAGTTGGATAAAAGAGTGTAGCAGAGCTCCTGTACTCTCAGTAGGTACCTCCACCTATTTGATACCTAGTCGCTTGACGGTACCCTGGAGCGCTTCAACATCAGTTGCCGAGGCTTGACTGGGCTCTCTCACTATAGCTCCTATATACACATGCACACACACTATTCAGCACCTATACGCACACACTACAATCTCTACAATCACTACACTCTCTCTCTCTCAAGCACCTAGATGCACACAATCTCTACAGCCCCTAAGACACACACTTTACAGTCTGTGGACACGCATGCATGCGACAGTCCCTAGCCAGACATAGTACACTACAAACAGACCCCCTCACACACACTACAGCGCATTTGCCTTTACACACACCTAATTCCACCAGCAGCCTTCAAACACCACAGACAGTCTCCCCACACATGCACAACACCTTTTACTTGTCCTGTCCAATTTTTGTATCCCACTTATGGGGACACCAGAGACAATTCACCAGTAAATGCAGTTCAAGCATATCATAAAATTTGCTGGTGCAATTTCCTTGAAGGAGCGCATGTGTCATTGGTGATGAAATAACATGCTCCCTCTTTGTCCCCGTCCCCTCCTTTGCGCTGCTCAGCCTTTAATTGCCAGGGCTGAGTTTTTTTTCTGCTTCCATAGTATTGAGACCATCATGAGTGCAATATAATATCTTCCAAGTGGCTAAAGTCTACACCTATGTGCAGTGTATGGCCAGAATGTGATGGTAAGTCAATAGCTTTGATTTTCAACACTGGTGCTTTGGGCACAGAAACAGGACTATTTCAGAGAGTATCAGTTTTTGTCTTAAAGATGTGTTTGTAAAATTCCTGTCTTGAAAGAATCCTAGGAGTAGTAATTAACCACTTTGGAAGACTTGCCAATGCTGCCTCGTCTAATGAGATACCCCACCCATTGGCAAGGATACCTGATTCCAAAATGGAGGTTAATGTTTTTAATGCTTCTTCCTACAGCATGTCAAATTATACACAGTAGGTTATTTGATTTTTTTTCTCCCTCAGTCTTCTCAAATGTTGAATTATCTTATTTGTAGAATAATGAAGCTTAGCACATCTTTTTAACAGTCAGGTATCAGAGTACCTTTGTCATAAGACTATCATTAAGTTTCATTTTATGCTTTATTTTTGGGACATGCTAATAATAATGTCTGTAAGTGTTTTGCAAATTAACAAATAATGCTGAAGGTAATAAAGTATAATACTTTACAGTGTTTATTATGTGAGAAACTACAGTTGTTTTAGTGTATATTTATAATTTTACATGAATCTGTAAACATAAGGTTATATTTAGTCTTAATGGTTTGGCAACTTGTGTGAAATGTAATGCAATGTCAGACTTTCTACATCTTTTGGTTACAAAAATATAGGTATATTCTAAGTACACTAGATAAGGCGATGCTGGGGAATGAATTGCAGAGATTTAGGAAGAGTTCTAATTTGGATAGTTTACCATCTCTGCTAAAGTCTCATTTGGTCTACTTTGCCAAGTGCTGTACTTAAAGCATGCCATTATGGATTAAATTATATTTTATATATCTGGGGTTCTTTAAAGTGGGTTAACAACTTCAATGTCAACAAAATGTATTGTTTCACAGTTCACATGTGCTTCCTTGTTAGAGTGGGCATAGCAAGAATTCATTTTTTCCTACAATAAGGAAAAGGAGGAAAAAAGCTTCTCTTACTGGACCAAATAAACCCTTGGAGAACCAATGACTGTCTGTAAGTTAAATGAATTCTTTTTTTTTTCTTTCTGGGGTTTTTATTCCAAAGTAGCACATTGATTTATGACTGCGGGGTTGCAGAGAACAGCCAAATCTCAATTGTCAAGGCAATACATTTTGACATAGGGTCTTTGGTGGCCAGAGTTTGATAAGATCAAAATGTAATTTGTGGTCCTTAGGGATGTACCCTTTTAGGATTGATACCAGATTGGTTTATATTTTTAGTTTGCGTTTGTCAAATTCTTTTAGCAAGTTTATGCTGTTTACAGTTTTGCACAAGTTGCAGAATATTCATGGAAGTACTCATTTATTTTTTTTGTATTTCAGTTTTCCTTTTATTATGCGCCTTGTATATTAATGATTATAGCGTCCCGCCACTTGTATTTATTTACATTTATTATATTTTCTTCCTTGCACCAGAACTCCCTACCCACGTGTCATGCCCAGGAAGAATAATTTATTGTTGCACTATAGAAATATTGTTACTACTGTGATGAGCGTAGTGTATACGTGAGATGATAACTTGTTTGAGGCAGTGTGAATAGTTACAACACTTGAACGGTAAACCATGAACAGCATTATAAATAAGGTCCCTTCCAACTCAGTCAACATCCCTTTGTGATACTTTACCCCAAAAGACATGTATTTGTATCTACCTCACTCCACACATTTGTGATGTTATTGCTTAGCAGACCTTGGGTCCATTGATATACTAATTGCCAATTAGCAGTCGGGAGACAATTTTCTGTTAAGTGTCATAACCAGAAAACAATAATAATAACCCAAGATTAATAATTGTGCCTCTTGTTCTACATGTTCAGAACTAGGAGAGTATGCCCTACAAAAGAAGTCCAAACAACTTAAACATTTTCAGAACGCTGGGGAAGTTCATAATTTTCGGTCACCACCAGGTCATATATGATTTATTTTTTCCTTTGGCAATCTTTATTTAAATTTTTAAATTTTTAACAGGAAATAAGTAATACAAAGGAAAAGTAACATCTCCTTAATAGGCAAACAGGTCACGCTGTTGGTGCGATCTAAGCATTAGGATACACTGCACACAATAATATCGAGATGATCTCATTACATTAGATGCTTGCAAGTGTAGTTTATGCATATGATTGACACAATGCTCTTCTCCCTGATGTGCTTGTTGCCTTTCAGACTGACAGGCGATTATTTTCAAGGAGGTCTATGAGTAAAACAGTAGCAAGATACAGAGATGAAAAAGGAGAAGTGAAGACACGAGAGAAGTAAGGCAGAGAAAAAAAGAGTGTTTCCCGCTAGGGTTGTGATGGGTGTTTCAGGAGATATAAATACTTCCTTCCTGTATCTCCTGAAACATGGATGCTATATTAGTGTATAGCATCCATGTTTCAGGAGATACAGGAAGGGAGTACACACCCCAACAGGAAACACGTGCAATAGAGAATAAACCATAGAGTTAGTAGCATGTAAACCAAACATAACATCCATAACATCTCCCTCTTTTAGTATTAATAAATCAACATTGTGAAACACTGTCCTTGTAATAACATTCTAAAGGTTAAGTCTCTTAGGTGGTTGTGAATGTCTGCCACTACGAGTGAAGACTGGCCCAGGTTGTGCAAATAGTCTTTTAGCCCTCTCTGAGGTTACTGGACTCTTCCCACCACTTACTGGCATGCTTTGCACTTGACTGCTGTCAGGTCCTTCTTGCTCAGGACTATCATTAGTACTAGTCTGTGGTATCACTTCTGCACACTCTTCACTGCCGACATGTGAGTGTGTCCTTGAAATACCTGGTGTGTCTGGCTTGTCAACTGGATATTGAAAATCGGGCTTCTCAGCCACTCGCAGATCCACACGATTGTGTCGCTAGAGAGTTTTTTCAATATCCACAAGATAAGAGCATGGTGCAACCTTTTGCAGACAGGTTCCCATTCTCCAGTGACCCGTTCGATCTCCAGGAAGCGGTTTCATACAGATTTGTTCCCCAATATTCAGTTCAGGTAAATCCCTAGCAGATGAGTCATATCTAGCCTTGAACACTTGCCTTTTAAGTCGTACCTCTTCAGGTACACCTTGTATCACAGAGGGTTCAAGTAGCTTGTTGGCTACTGGTAATGAGGTCTTTAATCTCCTTGACATCAGTCTTTGTGCCTGACTACTATCCATACCCTCTGTTGGAGTGTTTCTCCAATGCAAGATGGCTTTCCATGTGTCTTTACCATCACTTTTGGCTTTTTTGCATAAATTCTTCACTATTTTCACAGCAGATTTAGCTTTGCCAATAGCTTGTGGATGATGTGGTGGATGACTCCCATTCAGTGGCAAATTCCCTGAACTGTAAGCTTGCAAACTGAGAACCATTATCAGAAATCACTTTAGTTGGTTGGCCATGACGTGCAAATTGCACCTTGCATCAATTGATTGTAGTTTCCGTGGAGAGGTCAGGAAGCAGTTCAATTTCCCAGAAGTCTGAGTAATGATGGACTAACAGCAGGTACTCTTTTCCAGCATATTTGAATAAGTCCATGCTGACAATCTGCCAAGGATGTGTAGGTATCTCATGTGACATCATGGTTTCTTTTTGTTGCGAGTGTGCATATTCATTGCAACTGGGACAATTGCTGACAAAGTCTTTGATTTCACCTTGCATGTTGGGCCAGTAAAGAGTATCACGAGCTTGTCTGTAGCAAGCCTCACCTCCAATGTGACTTGAGTATATGCACGATAACATCTCTGCTCTTAGTGACTTCAGCACTATGACCCTTGGACCTTTGTACAAGATACCATTTTGTATGCTGATCTCATCTCTGAAGGACCAATATTCCTTCACAATTGCAGGTGCTGCATCCTTTTCATCTGGCCACCCCATCAGAACTATAGACTTCAGTGCTTGCAAAGTTGCATAATTTTCTGTGACTTCTGTGAGCTGATGTAGCCGCTGATCTGTGACATTAAGTTAGTCTGCTTGATTGACTTCGGCAAATCAAGCGTTTTATTTCCTCCAATGCCTGGTCATGCTTGGGAAGCCAATGCCAAACTGCATCTTTATCTAGAAGCCTTCTCAATGGCTCACACACCTCAAACAAATGTGGCATGAATTTTGCTAGGTATGTGACAAAGCCTATAAAACGCTGCACTGCTTTGGTGTCACCAGGCTGTAGCATGTCCACAAGTCTCTAATCTTATCTAGGTCAGCTTTCAAGTCTTGTTGAGACAGGATATGTCCATGGAAGCAGACTTCTTGTACCTTGAATTGTAATTTCTTTACGCTGAGTCTCAGCATTACCTGCTTGCAGCGATCCAATAATGCTACTAGCTTCTCATCATGGTCATGCTCAGCTTCCTCATCTGTATTACCACAGCCAATTATAAGAATGTCATCTCCTATTGGTTCAATACCGTGGAGCCCACTTAACAGTTCATGTTGCTTTCGCTGATATACTTCTGGGGCTACGGAGACTCCAAACGGCAGCTTGAGCCATCTCTTTTGGCCCCAGGGAGTCCAGAAAGTGGTCATGTAGCTACTCTTTTCATCCAGTTTGCACTGTAGAAAGGCATCTCTTGCATCAACAAGTGTAAAATGCCATGCTTTGGGCAGTTTGTGCAAAACATCAAGTGTTGGCATTATGTGGTGTGACCTTCTCAGGGCCATGTTAAGAAACTTCGGATCAATGCAAATTCTAATCTTTTCAGGCTTTTTACTTACTACCATGTTGCTTATCCAGTCAGTTGGCTCTGATACTGATATAAGATGTCCGTCAGCTTCATACTTATCCAGTTGTGCTTTTACTTGTGGCTTAATGGCTATAGGCACATGGCGTGGGGCACATGTACTGGTGGAATGGTAGGATCCAGTTCAAAATGAACCACTTCTGGAACAGATACTACTGGGCCAGTAAACACATCATTATAGACATTGAGGATTTGCAGTTTTGTCGGTGGCCTAGTCAAGGGCGTTGCAAGCTGATTATCAATATTGTGCAGCTCCGCAGGAATTGTATATTGCATCAGTCCCAGGTGCTCACATGTTGAACCAGACAATAGCGGTTTCTGATTGGCTTCAACAATCTCAAATTCAAGTTTGTGTATATTTTCACGAATGCTGCACTCTGTTTGGAAAATTCCCAATGATTCCATTAGTTCCCCTGAATATAGCTTCAGCTTGGTGCTGCTGGGCTGAAGTGGTGCCCAAGGTGCCAATTTCATCTTGTCTTTCAAACTCATGGCATCACATGTTGCACCAGAATCCAGCTGGCAGGGTTGGCATATATTATTCAGTCTGAGATTTACAAACCATTTTTTGCCCTTAGACTTTACAGCACCAATACATTCCTTTGAGTAAATCACATCATTGCTAAGGAGTGCATCCTCAGAATCAGACATGTCTTCAGTTGTGTTTAGCTTCCTTGCTTCCTTTCTTCTTGACAGACATACTCCAGCAAAATGCCTACCACATGATCTACAGGTTTTTCCATATGCAGGACACTGTTCAGGTGCGGGGGCCAGGGGGAGGACATTAGGTCCCCCCCTTATTAGTATTTAGGGCCCCCACCCACCCAGTATTTAGGGCCCCCACCCACCAGGGGTGGGGGCCAGGGGGAGGACATTAGGTCTCCCACCTTATTTTAATTTAGGGCCCCCACCCGCCGCTCAGGGGTGAGGGCCGGGGGGAGGACAATAGGTCCCCCCCCCCCATAATTTTACTTTAGGGCCCCCACCCGCCGCTCAGAGGTGGGGGCCGGGGGGGATAGGACAATAGGTCCACTCCCCCTTATTCTAATTTAGGGCCCCCACCCACTGCTCACGGGTGGGGGCTGGGGGCAGGACAATAGGTCCCCCCCATTATTTTACTTTAGGGCCCCCACCCGCCGCTCAGGGGTGGGGGCCGGGGGGGGGAGGACAATAGGTCCCCCCCTTATTCTAATTTAGGGCCCCCACCCACTGCTCATGGGTGGGGGCTGGGGGGAGGACAATAGGTCCCCCCCTTATTTTACTGTAGGGCTCCCACCCGCCGTTCAGGGGTGGGGGCCAGGGGGGGCAATAGCTCCCCCTTCAGGTTAGAAGCCCACACTCGCGCTGCACAGGTGGGGGCTCGGGAGGGGGGTACTTTTTTTATTTTTTAAAGTGAGCAGCCACAGGCTGCTCACTGTTTACTAGACATGCCCCTACTCGCGGTATAGCGAGTAGGTGCATAATTTACTAATAGTAAGTAATCTTTACTTTTAGTAGATAGCTCCCTAATACCGTAGGAATTAGGGAATAATCTACTTATTCATTCCTGTCATTACATTGACTGGCTATGTAGCTTACATTTTATATGAATGTATGTTACTTGATTGTTGTAAGTGTTGCAAATGCTTACAGCTGAATCCTGGCTATGTTTGTATACTTTTTTTTTTTTTGTATACTTTTTTAAAATTGTATACAGTGTAATGTTCTTCATTCTTCCACTGGGTGAGTATATTAGTTCTTGGGCAATATTGTGCTTCGGAACTTCGACACTTCGGTAATTTCGGAACTTCGGGACTTCGGCAATTCATCTATTCGGACCGAAACGAATTGCACATGTCTAGTGGTTTTCTTACTTCCAATGCTTAGCTTGCAGGACAATAGTAGCTGTAATTGTTACAGCAGGCACAATCACTTCCAAAAAGTCTCTCACTCCAAGACTTGCAAGCTCCTATCATCAAGTGTGTGAGTACAGACCAGGTTCAGATACTTCTGAAACCATGTTTCAGGAGATATAAATAAAGACACTGCCAGGTATAAGTGTATAGCAGCCATGTTTCAGGAGATACAGGAAGGAAATACACACCCCAACAGGAAACACGTGCAATAGAGAATAAACGATAGAGTTAGTTGCATGTAAACCAAACATAACATCCATAACAATGGGTTCCCCCCGTCTCCACCCGCATGGTCAGCCTCACCATTAGTGGTGCAGATATGATACAGCCATATACTCCAATTCTCCTCATAATGCGTGAGTCGACCTTTTTAGCAAAGCTGTGCTTACCTCATATCCACGGATCTCTTTGACCTTCTCGAGCGAAGCCCTGTGGGTAGGAGAGTCTGGCCATTTCCACAGAGTAGCAATCAAAGATCTTGTTGCTGTTAGCAGGTGTTTTTACAATGACTTGTATTTGGAAATCGGAAGTGTGGTATGGCTCAAAATAATTTCTGTGGGATGAAAGCTGATGCCCTCATCTGCTGCAGCCACTCTGGTGTCATGTACTTTCCTTCAGTATGTGGCCAGAGTTGGGCATTCCCAGAGTATATGAATCAGTAAAGCTCCAGGGCTGCCACATCTCTAGCAAGTGTTAGGAACATCGGGAAGAAACCTATGGAGCTTTTGTGGTGTGTCATACCACTGCGTGAGGATCTTGTAGTTAATTTCTTGGAACCTCGGGCTCTGAGATACCAAATGAGTTAGCGCAGTCATCTTCAGCCACTCCTGGTCTGAGACGTTCATCTGTAGTGCCTCTTCCCACAGTGCCCAAAATCTGAACGGTTGGTCCGCGGTAATGAGTATCTGGTAGAGGGTAGATATGGTACGGTGCAGTGGCATCCCTGTGGAGCAAATCCCCTCGAATTGTAGGAGTAGTCTGTGTAGGGACTTCAGGTGGGAGATCGTAGCATAGTGTTTTATTGTTGGAATTTCAAGCATTCCAGTGCAGTGGGAGGTCTATCCAGAAACAGTGCCTGCAGGGGGAGCATGATTCCTGCTTGGCAGAGAGTCGACAGTCGAGGTATGAAACTCCCCCAAGAAATGCCAGTTCTTTGCTGCACTGACCCACATGGAACACTGGGTTGTCTGTCAATGGGTACATTGAGCCCTCACAGAGGATAGGAAGAGACAAAATCTAAGTCGGTGCCACATCTTCAATGAGTTACAAAGAGTTGTTGATGGATGATCTCCCTAGAGGCTCCTTCCTCCAGCCAGAGTGCTGTGGGGATGCCCTCCGAAGAGGCTGCAACTTCTAGAGTGGTCCATATTAATTCCAAGTTGGGAATATGACATTCCACTGTGCTACTCGATAGTAGCCTAAGAACAAGGGTACACCCAGGCTGCCTTCCCCTTTAAGCTGTGTAATGTGCTTCATACAAAGTCTAGGTCTGCGTCCCTTCCATATGAAATGTACCAACACCAGGTTTAGTGAGGAAAAAAGGTTCTGGGCAGGTGTATTGGTATGGTATGGTCTGGAACAAGTATAACATCCTGGGGAGAAGATTCATTTTAGCACTGTTAATCCATGATAGATTGGGGAGCGTCCAGGCCTTAATGTCTGCTTGAAACGTGTTGAGAGTTGATTGGAAGTTAAGGTGGTAAAGGCACGTAAGGTCTCGGCGGACCCCTATTCCTAGATATTTGAGTCTGGGCACCACATAAAATCAAACTTCAATTTGTTATGATCAGCCTCCCATCTTGGCAGGGAGATATTTAATATTTCAGGCTTCGGATCTATGTTAAGTTGAGCTTAAAATTGCATAAGGCGCCGTATGTTTACAAGTCATATAAGATGTCTATGAAATGGATTAATTGTGATCATTCCACAGATGTAAATATTATGTTTGTGCCAGGCACAAGATTGCAAGAGATTAGTTTTTTTGTTTTGTTTTTAAATTCCTTTAGAGGTGTAATCAACTAATCAACATAGACTTCCTACAGTTATGCCTTCTTTCTGCCCTATACCTCCTTCTCAGCTGACTTGGAAATATGAGATGGAGGAAATGGTATAAAGTCCGTTGTCATGTATTTTTATTATCCATGCACTATGACTATTTTTGTTCATAATAAATATTCCTTTATAAATTTTTGCCTTTAAAGGATCTTGTTACCCGAAAAAAACCCACATAATGGGTAATTTTGCTGGCTTGCATATCTGTGTTTTTGCTTGGGAAACCAAAGCACCTTTATAAATTCCATCTGTGACGGCAGCTTTTGCCATTAGAGTTAAGTGTGGGTGGTGTTAAAGGGATCCTGTAGTGCCAAGAAAACAAACCCGTTTTCCTGGCACTATAGGCTCCTAGAGTGCCCCCCTCCTGTGCGCATTAGACCTCCCCATAGGAAAGCATTATTCAATGCTTTCCTATGGGGAAAATCTGACGCTGGAGGTCTGTAAGGACGTCCAGAGTCAGAAAATGGGCCAAAAGTCGGTTGGGACTGTTTTACATTGCAGCTCTAAGTGCAAAAGGGTCACTGCACCCAGACTTTTTCAACTAGCTGTAGTGGCCTGGGTGCCTACAGTGTCCCTTTAAGTATTTATTTATCATTATTTTCGTTCTAGTGCAGACAAATAGTGATTTTTAACCCTTTCACCTCCAAGTTGCCTGCACAATAGGCACCATCAATTTATTCTCCTCTGTTCATAATGTCTGCTGTTTGCCCTTCTGTATGATTCTTTTAGCTGATCGATTGTGGGTAAACTAGCTTAACAACTAAAATTTATTTTAAGTTAGCTCTGCCCATTGACAAAGATTGCCAAAGATCACACTCCTCATAAAAAGAAAGTTGCCCTTACTTTTTCTTATATATAACAAAAAAAGGTGAATGTAAAGGCAAGTTCCTGCAGTTTCCATGCTGACATTTTTTGACTACTGTTTAAATCTTTGCAGATTAGACAGGTTAGTACTGGATCTAAAATAGTCCTAGCTTCTACATAGTTTCACCTACATTCTTGTACATATCTAAGTTAAGACAAGCAAAACATAAGTACATGGTGGCTTTGCAAGATGACATCTAAACAGTTGTAACATATTTTAATATTGTAATTATTTATATTATTATATTTTATCTTTATCCCTTTTAGCAGAGGCCCTAGAGATATTCACTGTAAATTTAGTGGATATAATCATAGCTCGTGCTTAAACAATTCCTTGATCAAACATCTACTCTCACCGTATCCCATGCCCCTTCGTGCATTCTACTCAGTAGTGTGGTGGAGTTCCTTTTCCTGCAATATAAAAAATTAACTATATTGTCACAGTAATGACTAGTAGTATTAATAGGAGGGTGTTTTAAAAAAACATGTATTTTTCATCATCAGTTTTCCAGTATCGTCCCTATTTTTTTCATGATGATTGGAGATGCTGCCAAAAAGAAACTAATTATGAAAAGATTTTGGGTCATTTTTGAAAAATAGACCCCTCATTATCTGCCGTAACAGGATTTTTGATATAACCCATGCACCTTTGATCCTGTATACCCTACAGGACAGACCTGCCTAATGTCCTCTTTTCTATTGCTGACATTGGTTAACAGCATCAGAGTTTGAAGCTGAATCTCTTTATAGTGGGTATGGTGTCCCAAATACGTTTATGTATAGGCATATGTTGTTGAACAAGACTTAAAGACATAACGTATAAAGATTTATTAGGTCCAGGATTGAGTACATGAAGTTAAGTGGCCAGGGTAAATTCTGGATGTAGAGTCTAGCTCCCCTCCTACCGGAATCTTCACTAGCCACCACTGATTATACAGTTTCTCATTGGCACCATGCCCGCTGCATATAATCTATATATTTTGGCCTGTTTTTAGGCATACTGATGGCAGAGGTTTTGGCATAAATGATGGAGATATCCCATCGATTAACAATTGGCTTGGAGATGATACGTTCTTATTGATTTTTTTCATTTTGAGGGGTAACTGTTGGAATCAGTTTAGGAAAACCATCACTGTTAATAATAATTCATTTTATTAACTTATTAGCTGATATCAGTACTCTTTACATTCAGTCAGTACTGCCATAATGATTGATCTGGAATGCAGATAAATATTTCCACACTTACCATAATTGCCTTGTCCTGATCATTCACCATGGGAGCTATACATTCCTTCTCTACTTTTTAAAGTGGATCTGTCACTTTTAGGGATCTGTGCATCTTATGCACAGACCCCCAAAATGGAGAGAGCGAATGTGAGTCCAGTGACTGCGGGGTACACAGGAGGTGAGTTTTACTTACGGGGTCCTCTATAGACACTTTCTGAATCTCACAGCCTTCATATGTGATGGCTGCAGGGATTGGACAAAAGTTGGCGGTGGACAACTTTTGACAACCTCAAGCTTTACCATAAAACAAAGTGCCTACTTTGCTCTATGGTATCTTTGGATTGCGTTATTTCAATGAAATTCCAAAGCAGTCTGGTTTAGTATTTCATACAGATGATATGTTTTAAAAATACTGAAAAGTGACAGATCTGCTTTAAAGGATGTTCTGAAAGCTTTGATACACTGTCTCACAGGGTGGGTAGGATCTATTTATCGGTATACATGTTTAACCACTTAAGGACACATGATGGAAATATTCCGTCATGATTCCCTTTTATTCCAGAAGTTGTGTCCTTAAGGGGTTAAAAGTTTTGTTTCCTCTCACTCATCTTTGAAGGGAGGTGCAAACCCATTTGTCAATGCTGATATCTATGTTGATAGATCAAGAAAAGAAAATTATGGTAAGCATGGAAACAATGTTTCCTGTTTTCATTTACATACATACATTTTACGGATAATGAATAATGCTTTTAAAATGTATTGATGCACTGATTCATTTTATGTAATATACATTTGTATTAATGTTTTATACATGAGCAAACAGACACTTGAAATTGCAGATAAATTATAAAAGCTAGAGCCAAGGTTGGAAATTCAACAATTGTTGGCCAATTACAATGTTAGTGAATGCAGCAGTGAACAATAGGTCTCCTATATAACCCAAATGATCAGATATACATCCCAAAATAAATGAAAGAAGAGATAACCATTTAAAAAAAGGAAAATTGGGAATCCAATTCACAGCTGCAAACATTTTTTTAAATTTTTTTTATAATTCTTTATTTTCAGTGCAATAACAGTGGTACAGACATCTTCGTATATGGCACAACAGCATAGGATTGAGTCAGAACAGTGAACATGTCAAAACAGTGACTTGGGTAAGACATATAATGCACAATTTTTTTTATATGGTGGGCTGGTTAGTTGTATTGAGTTTGCCTTTGTTAGTAATGGTAAATGCTAGGCTATAAATGGCGATGCGGTGGTTTATCACCTTAATGGTGGCGTGGTGACGGTCTTGGGTTTTCTGCTTATAAGCCACCGGTCACACAGCTGCAAACATTTAAATACAGACAAGGTTAATAAGTAAACAGCAACATCCAAATTGCGAAAAGGATGGGGAGCAATGTATCACGATCACACCTTTTGATATATGCATGATGTTGTGTTGACTTGACTTTTGTATTGTCTCTTTCTGGATGGGGATCTAGAGGGACTCAGGGGAGGGGAAAGAGGTGGAGGGATCCCCGTTATGCAGATCTATATAATATTATTACCAAGGTCAAAACTGAGGCAGAGCCCAAGGCTACACACAAGCACGGAGCCCGTACTGAACTTTGGGGTAAATTGCAAATGTCTGTTATTTTATACATCCACCGTTGATTCTTATGATATTATAATATGCTCACATCTCAGTTCCTGGTACTACCTGAGCAGTCCTTTTCTATCTCTGTACTTATTAAAAATCTTCCAATAAAAACAAATTTACAAAAATATAAGTCAACAGCAACTTGAAATGTATAGGAACTACAGTATCAATCAGGTCAGGATTTAATGTAGTGCTTATGGTGTCTGTAGCCTGTTCTTGCAGACTTTTCAGTATAAATGGTGCTTTTTCAGTCAATCAGGTGGCCGCTAGAGGTGCTTCCTATTGGAAAGTATTGGATTGGCTGAGATCATCAAGATTTGTGATCTATGCCATGGAGTCCAGAAAGTGGTGAGAACGGCGCGGGAGAAGAGGCAAGAAAAATTAACTTTTCAGCATGATCAGAAGGGGGTCAGACACTTAAAATGCCACATCAGGACTTTAGTGTTAGGAATACAGGTTTGTATTCTAGACACTATAGTGTTCCTTTAAGTTTTCCATACTGACACATTATTAACTAATGATATTTATTTACAAAATGTAGAAAAAGGTGGAGCTCAAATGAACGTCTGCTTAAATATCTTGCCATGTTTCAGTAGCCATTCGTTAATATCGGAAACTTCCCTATTGGCACAGGGTGGAAGCAGGAATTTTTAATATATGTGCTAGGCAGACATTGATGTAGGGGAAGCAGCCAGTCATACTTTGTGACTGGGCATCCTCCTCCGTAACTAAATATTAATTTACTATATTATTTTAGACATACCAGGGAACTGAACATTTCCTGACGTGTTACTTGAGATAGCCCATAGCACTTTCCTTGTATACTAGAGTCTGTTAGATACTAATATTATCATTATTAAGATGATTGGAGTATGGTGACCATAATTATTCATTCATTTGCCTAACAGATAAAAGAATGGATGAGGAAAACGGGAAGTAGTTTTTAACCCATTTATTTTATTAAACACCCAGTCAGTGGATCCAAAATAATGCTCAGGGCAGTGTATATAACGTGTAATAAACAAAAAAAATAATAACCGTATTACATGTAATATAACGCCTATCTCAATCCATAAGGTTCCGAGGAAGTAGTAAGGTGTCAGAACGGTCTTTGAACAAGGGGAGGGAACAAATGCTGTAGGTCCCCCTAGGTTTGAAGGTAATCTGGGAGATCACTGATTTATTTTTATTTTTTTTTAAATTTAAAGGGAGGACTACCTATCATGGTTTTAAAATGCATGTATATTTTTAACTGGACAGCTGTGCAAGCCAAGAAATTAGAAGCATCATTTTTGATAATCTGATTTAAAAGTGGCATAGCTTTCTATAATGAGTCAGATCAAGCTGGTGCTTTGTGAATAGCTGCTTTGCTTTACTGAATAGCAGGTTGGGTACTTTTTGTTCAGCTAACTTGACTATAGTGATTAGCTGACCGGCAAATTTTACACACGTCACTAACGCTTAAACAAAATGGTCTCAATAACCTTTTTAATAGACCCCCTAAATAACTTTTTTTTCCCCAGCAGAAATATACCATTGGATTTCATCTTAATTATTCCATTTTTGTTACTTTGCCCCAGAGTTGTTTTTGCAAATGGTTGCTAATGTATTTGTGTAATGAGGACTCCCTCTAGTGTTTATTTACTAAATGTGTAATATTGTTAAATTATTAAAAAAAAGTTTGCATTAATGTATTTAATTGTGATATTTGCGTTGTTTTGTACATGCCTATATAAATGAAATATGTGTATATACAAAAATGGCTGAATATAGTAAGCACATGTGTCTTACATTAGATATGTGTAGTGTTAAAGAGTTACTCCAAGCACCATGACTACTTCACTAACTTGAAGTGATCATGGTACCTGGAGTCTGTAAATACAGCGTTTCACTATGAAACATTGTGAATACAGAGTTTAACACCCTCTGGGACATCATTAGCCATCATTGGGACATCATTAGCCAACCGGAAAAAGAGTTAGGGACACTCCATGCACCCAGACTTCTGCCCATTGGAGTGGTCTGGGTGCCAACTCACACTACTCTTAAAGGACCACTATAGTGCCAGGAAAACATACTCGTTTTCCTGGCACTATAGTGCCCTGAGGGTGCCCCCACCCTCAGGGTCCCCCTCCCACCCGGCTCTGGAAGGGGGAAAGGGGTTAAAACTTACCTTTTTCCAGCACTGGGCGGAAACCTCTCCTCCTCCGATCCTCCTTTTCTCCTCCCATGCGGCTGAATGCGCACGCGTGGCAAGAGCTGCGCGCGCATTCAGCCGGTCACATAGGAAAGCACTCATAATGCTTTCCTATGGACGCTGGCGTGCTCTCACTGTGAAAATCACAGTGAAAAGCACGCAAGCGCCTCTAGTGGCTGTCAATGAGACAGCCACTAGAGGAAATAGGGGAAGGCTTAACCCATTCACAAACATAGCAGTTTCTCTGAAACTGCTATGTTTATGAAAAAATGGGTTAACCCTAGCTGGACCTGGCACACAGACCACTTCATTAAGCTGAAGTGGTCTGGGTGCCTAGAGTGGTCCTTTAACCCTTTTATAAACTGCAATAATTACCTTGCAGGGTTAACTTCACCTCTAGTGGCTGTCTACTAGATAGCCACTAGAGGGCACTTCCGTGTCTATAGCACGGGTTTTCTGTGCTATAGCATCGCTGGACGTCCTCACGCTGTGTGTGGACCTCCAGCGTCGCTCAATTCCCCATAGGAAAGCATTGAAAAGCATGCGCATTAGTTCTCACTGGCCGGTGGGCGGGGATCAGTCTCGCCCACCGGACGACGTAATGCAGAGGAGGAGTGGCGGTGGAGGAAGAAGCAGTGACGTGGGACTGATTGTTTTCCTGGCACTGGAGTTTCCCTTTAATAGGTGGCCAAAGTGAATATTGTGCAAATTTGGCATCTGATTCCAGCCAATGGTGGCATGGAACCCCCTCCATGCTGCCCATGTCCTACCCTCAGCTTGCCCTCCCTGACATACCCACGTCTTCGGCAAAGGTGGGAGTATGGTCAGCCAGAGAGAGTAGTTCTAACACAGGTAAGTTTTCTCTTTATTTTTGTTTGTTTGGGGAATGCGGACCGCCAGAGCAAGGGTTACTCCAACCAAAACCAGTGTTTATAAAAACACTGGCTTTGGATGGAGTAACCTTTTATGGCTATATCTATTTTTGCAAACCTAAAAGTACAGTAAATAAACAAATGGTCTGGTTACATATCCTAAATATACTTTGACTATTAACTACATAGATGTACCACTATTTTCCTGGAGAATGTTGGCATATGAGCCACAGGAGACGTTGGCTTGCCCTCACGGGGCACTCAGGGCCGGTGCAAGGATTTTTGCCGCCCTAGGCCCCCCCCCAGGACATCGCAATGCCCCACCCATATAATCTGCCATATGAACTACTGCCAGTGCTGCACACAGTGTGTGTTTACATTAAAAAGCCTGCAGGGACATACTATAGACACCAGAACAACTTTATTAAGCTGCAGTGGTTCTGGGGACTATAGTGTCCATTTAATGTGAGGTAAATTAGAGATAAGTGTAACTAATAATATACTAGATTGCCTACTTACAATCAGATGAGGAAGGTGATGGGCTCTGGCTGCAGTCTGGCTCCACTGGTCTGGTGTAGAACAGGATCTCTGGAGGCTGTTTGTAACTGTGGTCACAAAATTCAATGTTCTGGGAGAACGGGAAGCAGCTCCATTTTTGGGGGCCTCTTACATAGCTCAAGGTCTGGGCCCCAGGGCCTGAAGGTGAGTATGCCCATAAAGCCCACCCATAAGTCCATCTACATGTTCCACCCATGAGTCCGCTCACAGGGAGTAGAGTGTGTAGGGGATGTGTTATGTGTTACTGTAGAGGATCTAATGTGTGTTCTTATGGAATGTAGTGTATAGGGATACCAGTTTGTGTAGGTGATGCAGTGTGTTTGTGTGTAGTGGAAGCAGTGTGTTTTTGTGTAAGGGATAGAAAGCAGTGAGTGTTTGTGTATAAGGGATGTATTGTGTGTTTCTTGTTGTGTGTAAGGGATGCATTGTGTGAATCTGTGTTTGTATGCATAATGGATGCAAAGTGTGTTTCTGTGTATGAAAGGGATGCAGTTTGTGTGTCTGTAAGGGGTGCGTTGAGTGTGTGTAAGAGATGCATTGTGTTTCTGTGTGTGTGTAAGAGAAGCAGTGTGTGTTTGCATGTGTGTGTAAGGGATGCCTTGTTTGTTTCTGTGTATATGTGCAAAGGATGCATTGTCTTTATGTGTAAGGGTTGCATTGTGTGTTTCTCTGTGTGTAAGGGAAGCATGTTGTGTTTCTGTGTGTATAGGGATGCATTGTGTGTGTGTGTGTGCGTGGTGTGAAAGAGCTCCCTGTCCTGCCCCCTGTCCTATAGAGCTCTCCCTTCCATTCCTTAGAGATCTCCCCTGCCCCTTAGTGGTCTCTCCTCTCCCCCCCACCTCCCTTAGTGGTCTCCTTTTCTCCCCGACTTTCCATTAGTGGTCTACCCTCCTCCCTCCACCCCCCTCTTTTAGCGGTCTCTCCTCACACCCCTCCCCTAGTGGTCTCTCCACCGCCCCCCCTCCTTTAGTGGTCTCTCCCTCCCCTACGTTCTCATCTCCCATGCCCCATGTTCTCCTCTTATTCCCCCCTCCCCGTGTTCTCCTCTTCTTCTCCCCCCGTCCCTGTAATCTCTTTTTCTCCCCACCTGTAATCTTCTCTTCTTCTCCCCCCTCCCTGTAATCTTCTCCCCTCCCCCCTGTAATCTTCTTCTTCCTCCCTCCCTAAAATTCTCTTTCTTCCTCCTCCAATCTTCCACTCTCCCTCCCTGTAATCTTCTCCCTCCCTCTGTAACCTTCTCCACTCCCTCCCTCTCTGTACCTCTCCTCCCTCCCTGCAACTTTCTCCCTCCCTGTAATCTTCTCCCCTATACCTTCTTTCCTCCCTCCTCCCTGTACCTTCTCCCCTCTATAATCTCCTCCCTCCCTCTCCTGTAATCTTCTCCCCTCCTATAATCTCCTCTATAATCTTCTCTTTCCCTCCCCTATAATCTCCTCCCCCTATCCCCTATAATCTTCTTCCCATAATCTTTCCCTCCCCTATAATCTTCCCTCCCTATAATCTTCTCCCCCTATAATCTCCCTTCCCCCTATAATCTTCCCCTACACCTCCCTCCTCTTACAATCTTCTCCTCCCTCCCCTATAATCATCTCGTCACCTCCCCTGCCCTTCTGTAGCGTGGCCGAGCTGCTTTCCGGTCCGCGACCCGGCGGGACTGACAGGAAGTGCACACTGAGTGTGCACTTCCTGTCAGTCCGGCCGGGTCGCGGACCGGAAAGGAGCTCGGCCACGCTACAGGGAAGGGGAGGCAGTGCAGCAGGTGCTAGCCTAGTTCGCCTTATAGGAAGCGCCGGCCCTGGGGGCACTGATATGTGTGGTCTAGTAGAGTGAAGCCAGAGGTCAGAGCAAATAAAGCAGGTAGAGAATGGAGGCGAGGATGGGGGAGAAAAATATGTGAACCCCTGCATACCTTGGTTGTATGGTGTTTTTATGTGTAAAGTATTTTACGTACCCAGAGTGCCTTTAATGTCCTGAGTGTCCTAGAGTGTTATTATTGGCATTTATACATCTACAACTTATTCCGCAGTGCTTTACAATAATTTTAATAGGGGAATTAAGCAACAAATGAGGCAACCTATTATATATTTTGACAACAGTAGATTGATAAGGACACTGCTCAAACAAGTTCACAATCTAGAAGAGGTGGGATATCATAACACAACAGGAAGGCCAGCATGAGGGTAGCAACTACGTAACATAGTTGGAAAATGTCAGAATTGGAATGTGAGAGTGACGGGGAGGGTGGAGCCACTAGGAAGTTTGGGGCAGTAACCCTGAAGGCCACAGGTTATTCTGAAGTGATGGGTTTTAAAGGGGCCCTGTTACCCCCCTCCATCCAAACTGAATATTTCATAAAGATACAAGCTTTATGAAATACTCACATTGACAGTGTTGAAGTTTCATTGAAATTCCAACCCAAAAATATACAAAGACAAAGAATGTACTGCTTTGTTTTAGTATTTTTCCTACACTTTACAAAAAGTGGAGATAACTTCTATCAAGCCTTGTCAAGGGGAAAATAGCTCTGCCCCTGGATGATCCCTTTTGGTTTCACATTATCTTCAATATAGACTTCAGTGTTGTACTCTCGTGCATGCATGAGAGTACAACGCTGACATCGGCCCCTGGCAGCTTAATCTCCAGGAACTAATGAGAATTGACATGATGTAGATGACGGCAGCCACAAGGGAAAGGTTCGGGTAAGTATAACTCACCTTTTCCTACACCCATTGACCACCGCACTGCCAGTGGAGAAGTCCCTTTCAGGGGTCTTTGCAAATTATGACAGAGCCGGTTTAAGGGTCTCTTTAAGGGATTGAAGACTAAGACTTTGGAGAGTCTGATGGGACAAGGCAGGCTGTTCCATAGCAATAGAATTGCCCGTGAAAAATCCTGTAAGCACGACCTGCAAACACTATTTGTATGAGCAGCGGAATGTCACTGGCAAAGCGGAATGACTGAGAAGGGATGTATTTATAAATTAGTGCAGAAGTGTAGCATGGGTTAAAGATAATGAGAGCTTTGTAGGCAAGATTTCAATTCAATTCTGTATACTAATATTTTGAATTGAATCCCATAATACACAGGAAGCCAATGTAATGATTGACAGAGGGGTAACTTGGGAGAGAAGCGACAGGAGAGAAAAATATGCCTGTTAGCAGCATTCATTATGGACTGTAAAAAGGCAGTATGGTTTCTTGAGAGACCAATTAGGAGAAAATTACAATAATCAATGGGAGAACATAGTCACATAGTAATCCAGGTTGAAAAAAAGTGTCCTTCATGTTCAACCTTTAAAATACATCTTTTTATGATGGTGTTCCAAAAGAAGACGAAAAAAACAACAATTTGAAGCGATTGCCAATTATGCCTCAAAATTGGAAGAACATTCCTTCTTGACTTCATGATGGCAATCAGCTTTCTCCTACGATTAACAATCAGTGTACATACAAATCAATTATATCCTTGAATATAATTTCCAAAAAAACATCTAGACCTTTTAAAAAAAATATATCTACAGAATCTGACAAGACAAAATCTTTGGTTAGAGAATTCCACATCCTTATTGTTCTTAATCCTTTCCTCTGTTGTATTTGTCTGCTGTAAGCAAAAACACCTTTCTTCCTAAAGACTAGATAGATAACATTTTTGTCTGTTGTATATTCCTGCTAAAGAACAAGTTAGCACATAATGACTGTAATGACTGTGTGTATATTTGTATAGTGCTATCATATTCCCCCGAGACAAGCACATTAAGCCCACGGACACACCATGTTGGCCCACAGGTCTGCCTTATTTCTCAGTCACCCTATCTATGCTAGGCCGAAAAGCTACTGTAAACGTGTCTCACGAATAGAATGTCCAGTTATGCATTAACCCGAATCTAACATTCACCAACGAGACAAAAAGCAATTATTGACACTGCATAATTCATAAAAGTTTTACAGCATATTCTTTAAGTCTGTGTTTACAATGCTTTGTTACTTTTATTACTGATCCGTTTAACTTGTTAGTACAACTATGATACACCTAATTAATATAAAATGAGGCTGACACTCATAGGAGATGTTACAGTGTGTTACCAAGCTCCCAATCTGTACAAAAATGTGAATTCTCTATTCTTTATTATGTACCCCATTTCATGAATAAAAAGTAGAGGGGGAAGAGTCTGCGCTTAATAACGGAAAAGCTGCAACCCTCAGAGGGAGTCCCTCAGAAACCCTTTGAGATAGACAAATAAATAGAGGAGTTGAGGGCTGCGCTGTTGGATAATATACCAGAAGTCAATAAATATAAGACATGTATTTACAAATACTAAAAACTGGTGGATTGTTTCAAGTTAAAATATATATGAAAGTAAAAATGAATATGGTAATAAAATTAGAATAGAATCAGGATTTAGAACTCACATTTGGTGGAGCTCTCTGCAGGAGACAGGGGTAATGAAAATACGTAAAAATTTGAACTTTTATTAGTAAGGGAAGAAAATATTGATTGTGTAACATGAGTCAGGGCAGATGGTTAGAAAACTTAAATTTCTCCCCAATTTCTTAAATAAAATAGAAAAGATCGTCATATCACACATTCTAATCTCAGCCACCACACTATTGCCACGATATTGGAAAACCTCACAGATACCATCAAAGTCTGAGATGTTGTCATTCATCAGTGAAAATAAGAGTTACGAACTCGCAATCAGACTACCATCCCTTTTACATACAAAATTGAGTGAACTTTATAATAAAATAATTGGGAACGCACGGTAAACAAAAAAGGTTAAAAACAAAGAAAAAAGGTTTATTATAAAGATTTTATTATACTTTACTGGAGCCAAATTTTTTTCCTTATATATATATATATATATTTATTTATTTTCATTGCTAATACTTCGATTTGATCAAGTCAATAGGATATAAACCCTTTGAAGTTGTTACAAACATTTCATGTATACTATGAGATACCAAAAGGTATTATCGTAGAAACATTACCACAAATAATCAAAACATTCTCATATCATAATGTAAACAATAAGGGTTCTAACTCTCTCTCTATCCCCCCATCACCTCCTTTCCTGTTCCTCTTTTCCCTTGTACTAATGTTTCATAAATACATTTTTCTTTAGCCCCCCCATAAAAGGTTAATTGGGACATATAAACAAAGTAATATTATAATGCTGTAATTATATTATTGTTGTCCTTACTTTTGATCATTTTATCTATGTAAATGTTATATATATTTAAATATCCTTTGTAATAATGATAATATAATGCATATATTGTTATAAAATAGAAAACTTTTCAATAAAAAATATTTGAAAAGAAAACTGCAAATCAATATCTGTCATGACAGGTCCACTTTATATGTATGTATTTAAATGTATTGAATATTTTAGTGTGCATGGTTTATATTAAATTATATTCTTTCTTAAGAACCATTATATTTAATTATGCTAAACTCTGCAAATTAAATGTAATTATATATTATATTTTGATTCACACAAGTAAAATCTGACACAAATCAAGATATACGTACAGCTGCTTTCTTAAACCACTTCTAATTACCCAATGCTAAAATTTACATTTAAATCTTGCTCTTCAACTTCTCATCAAATAACGTTTGGCTGTATCGTTGGTTATAATTTTGGTTGGGGTTATTGAACGTAAAGGTAGTCATTTTCTCATTGCAGTGAAATCATTGAAAGTAGAGACTCACTGAGTAAACAAACTTTGTTTAAGAAGTAAAAGGAAGGTGTTCTGATCATTCATGGTAAGTGGAGGGTCCACCAAGTAAACATAGAAGAATCCTGACTCAGGGTTATTCATACAGGGCAATAAAGGGGTTACATATACAAAATATATAAATATAGATAATTATATCAATAGGTCCTGATGAAAGTTTACATTTTTAAACTGAAACATTAATGCTGCAATAGAAGTTAAGTTTTAACAACCAACTGCAAGTCCCATGAGTGTTGACCATCTATGGATTTTTGTATGCTGACATACTGAAGGGTACAGCACCGGGCAAATGTACTTTGACTCCCCTGAGTGCAAGTAGATTGTGGAATTTTGTGTACGTATATACATAATTTTAATTTAATTTTATTTATGTATTTTACGTCTTTATTGGTCACTTCTCACATGATCAATGAATAAAGTCCATATTTAGTCCCTGTTCCCTAATCATCAGTCATTTTGTCCCCATTAATCATCTCTTTTTTTTTGCCACCACAAATGGAACTCCGAATCATAAAGCAAACCAAACCGTTCGCCATTGTCTGTTTCGTAATTTGTCCATTTAGCATTTCGGGGTTCTGGAATTTGAAAGAACTGACTATTGCCCTAAATTCAGATGAATCGCAATTTGATGAATTCAGACGAATCACAATTTATAGGCACAAATTTACACACACAACTATCATTAAATCAAAAATTGAGAAAAATTGCTATAGGTGTTAGGTACAAAAACCCAACCCTATTGCCAGAAAAGGGGACTGTATGGGTAATCATTAAGGGCCATAACCCCTGATGAGTTTCAATAAACAAACCAAATGGAGATCCAACTCCAAAAAGATGGAGTCAGATCTCCAGAGATTGCCACTAGTATAAAAGCATTTATATTAAAAATACAATAGTGATACAATTAGAGATAATTTGATATAGTGTAAAAATATAATAAATAACGTGAAAAAAATTAAAAGTGAATAAATGTGAATTGAAATAGGAGGTAATATCTATAGAGTACTAAGCTCAACATCATACATTTGACAACGTTACTCTGTATACAAATAAATGTTGGATTAAAGTTTATATCACAATTTAACAGAGGATATGTCTTTAAGGATAACAGCAACTTCTGCTATTGAGACACAATAGATATTGAGCTACCTGGGCTTAGATACTTGTAGTTATATTGGCACACTAGGAGGTCTCCTGAATAAACTAAAGATCTTGGCACCTGTTGCCCTCAGTTGTGGTATATTCCAAATGACTAAAGTGGTTATAGTACCAATCCCACTCTCTTTTATTGGAAACCTAACAGCACAGGATGGAATCTCTATAAAGAGTACTAAGTTTGATATCATGCATATGACAAATTACTCTATATGTTAATGAATTTTAGATTAAAGTTTATATCACAATTTAACAGAGGATATGTCTTTAACCCCTTACGGACCAAACTTCTGGAATAAAAAGGAATCATGACATGTCACACATGTCATTTGTCCTTAAGGGGTTAAAGGATCACTATAGTGTCAGGAAAACAAACTTGTTTTCCTGACCCTATAAAATCCTTAGGTCCCCCCCTCCATCAGGGCCCCCCTCCCGCTGGGCTGAATTAAAAACACCCATAGGAAAGCATTTCTCAATGCTTTCCTATTGACGTTCTGCGTGCTCAATGTGATTTTCGCATTGAGCGTCGGGGAAGCACCTTTAGCGGCTGTCAGGAAGAAAGCCACTAGAGGCTGGATTAACCCTGCAATGTAAACATAGCAGTTTCACTGAAACTGCTATGTTTATAGCTGCAGGGTTAAAACCTGGGGGACCTGGCACCCAGACCACTTCATTGAGCTGATGTGGTCTGGGTGACTATAGAGGTACTTTAAGGATAACAGCAACTCCTTATATCGAGACACATTAGATATGGAGCATCTGTGCTTAGATACTTATGTTTATATTAGCACACTAGGGGGTCTCCTGAGTAAACAACAGATTAAACAGCACCTGGTCCTAAGTTGTGGTATATTCCAAAAAACTAAAGTGGTTATAGTACCAATCCCACTCTCCATTTGAAACCTAACAGCACAAGCTATCTATACCAAAAAATAGTTCATTCTTAGTAATTGGCTTTTAGATTTCTCTGGTATTGATTAGACCCCAATTATAGTGCAAATAGTTAATTCCTTGCCACTAGCAACAAGTGGCACTTACACAATGTGATACAAATCAACACAACAGTAATAGAGCAAATTAATTAATATCAATATTAAATTGATTAATATCAAAGTACACTTAGAATTAAGTTATATATATGTGGGTATATATATATATATATATATATATATATATATATATATATATACACTTTCTCTAAAGTCTCTGCATTAATTAATGTTAATATAAAAAAAAGTATGCACTTATCATCTGATCAACAAGGTAGATATAAAAGAAAATCAGATTTAGTGAACAATTACAATATTATATACATATATAATGCTAGTACAATGTGAGATTAAATTTGAAGTTCTATATATCTCATTTTATATATTTATTTGAATAAAATACTATTTAAATATAGTCCATTTCCCCACCTTTGATCAATTCTCAGCATAGATGTATTGTCTGTAGCACAACAACTAGAGCAATGGGGAAAAGCAGGAGAAGCCTCGTAATGTTGGTTCTACTATTTAAGCATAGGAACTAAATTACCCCATAGAAGCTGTAAGATTTAATTGTGGCTTGCTGGTGGAAAAATATAAACATACCATAAGGCAGCGTCTCACATCATTCACTTTATGTTGCTGATTTGGGTCTTGGATACAGTACGTCTGAAAAATTTAACAGACTAGTGAAATTACAAAGTAATACAAGAAGCGTACACATGGACTACAAGTAGTATGACATGAGAATAAAGTTGTTTCCCACAGAATATATTACCCATCTTTATTAGTATCTTTGGATTTTTTTTTTTTTAATAGTTTACTTTAGTATGCATCTCAGATACTCGCTTGTTTTGTCTATATGTTCTGAACTAGTCCTTTTTAATGGTCCATGGAACAACTCAAATAGTTCAAGAATTTGTTTATGTGGATTAGCCTGTAAATTATTCTCCAACCTTTTTCGAGATGTTGTTAGGCTGTTATGGACAGGGAACTGTGTTTTAATTTTGCGTGAGATTAGACGTTTTTTTGTCATCAGAAGAATTCACAGTTTATGAAAAGAGAACTACTGGGCCTCACAATCACCCAACGCATTAAAATGTCATCAATGTAGCTCTTACGATAAGTCAGTGTTTAATCAAAGTATGAACATAGACTGATCCATGCACATGTTGGCATTTGTGAGAGCGACATTAGAACACATTGATGTCTCCTTGATCTGTAAGTAGAATGTTTGTTTTATTCCTTACATAAAGCCTCTGTCTGGGTAAAGGACAAGAAAACCAGGATATATATATATATATATATATATATATATATATATATATTGTGATAAAGTGAAGGCAGATAGGCCTTTTAACCCCAGGGGAAGTACGTGTAGTTTGTGTGTTGCACAACACAAAGCTTTGTTTAGTTATGGGCCCCTGGGGTGGAGCATTTGGAGAGAAGGGTGGGCCAATGCTCCACTCCACAGTTTAGTGGTTTTCTGGGGAGACATAGATCCAAGCCAGGGTTTTTTGGACCGTCTCCAACCCACTGCTCAGCTGCAGTTAATGAGCTGTTGCAGTGGGAATAAACCCCTCCCTGCTAGGCAGGTAAAAGAGAGGGATTGCTGGCTTCCTCCCAGGTAGGAGAGAGGCTGTTCTCTCCAGATAGAGAGTCAAGGAGACTAGGCACTGGGAGTGCAGAAAGGAAGCAGTCAAGGCTGGCTTGGAGCACTGGGAGTGCAGGAGGAAGCAGTCAAGGCTGGCTTGGAGCACTAGGAGTGCAGAAAGGAAAGCAGTCAGGGCAAGGCTGGCTTGGAGCACTGGGAGTGCATGAGGAAGCAGTCAAGGCTGGCTTGGAGCACTGGGAGTGCAGAAAGGAAAGCAGTCAGGGCAAGGCTGGCTTGGAGCACTGGGAGTGCAGAAAGGAAAGCAACAGGCTAGCTAGCAGAGTGTTGCTATCTAATAAGATTGGTGCAATATGTTTTTGTTAGTTTAACCCTGATAGAGAGGGATATACAAAGTGAGTCAGTGCTCAGACGAGCTAGGTTTTTGTTTAAAGGGAAACCTGTTATATTTATGTTTTCATTTGCTGCTGCCTCACATGTAAACTTACAAATAAAGTGCCTGGAATGAAGTTGCATTCAAAGACTGTGCATGTTTTTGCCCTAGAGGACCGTGCTACCTGCAGACAAAGATCACTATATATATATATATATGGTTGGATTTGGATTTGATCATACAGTGTAAATACAGTTGCTGGAATTTTATTTATGAGATATACTTAAAACATTACAAGTCAGTTATTTGATTTTTGTTTTAGCTTGCAATTTTAAATCTGAAATTGTTTAAATATTCTATGACTAGCAGGAAAACCTGTTATTGGTATGTTGGTACCTTGTAGGAACACAAATGTGGACAAAATGCTATCCATGTGTGTAGTCGATGGCTTTATGATAACATTTGTGCATGCAGCAGTTGGACTGCCTTGGGGAGAGGGTGAGCTTATGGGATCCACAGAGAAATTTGGAAAATATAAAAAACTAGAGAGATTGAAAATTGAGAAAATAAGCACATAATATATTAATGGTCTGAAATTTAGTCTACAGGTTCTGAATTGGATTAGCTATAAGTTCCCCATATACAATGATCTACTAAAACAAGAGCCTCCCCAGTTGGTTTAATAATTATGAAAGTGCCACCCCTTAATTATTGAATTAGCTTTCTATTATTGTAAAGTTGGGATTTTTTTCTTATCATTCCTATAAATCTTTGTTCTTTTGTGTATGGGTATCTTTCTTTTAAATAGATCGATATATGTTTCAGCTTCGTGATAACCACAAGTGGGAATAACGTAACATGTAGATGTTAACTAATTACTTGCGTGGGTTCATGTCATGGGAATATATTTCTTGTATAGATAAGGTTGTGTGAATTGCAAATCTGTTTATACTTGAACAAAAACATGAAAAAAACTATTTAAACTTAGTTAACAGAAACATTTGTAACAAGCTTCACCATAATATGCAAATTCTACCCTTAAAATGTGGATAAAGGACAAACCTATGTTACCATCTGGTTTCTTTCCATAATTCAGTAAAGTGGCCGAGGGGTGCATGGGAATGTGAGCTATACTTATCTGAACCTGTCACTCGCATTCACCACCCTGTTCTTCCTACCAGCCCTCTTCAGCTCCTGGCTTCAGCTGCCAGGAGTCGGCATCAGTGTTGTACTCTAGGGCATGCACAAGAATACAACACCAAGGTCTATGGAGGATCCCACGAGACCCACCATAAACAGATCCCTTTTCTTCTCAACTGTCACTACTGATGGCAGAGAGGCTTGACAAGGCTTCATAAAAGGTAGCACTACCTTTTGTCAAGTGTAGCAAAAATACCAAGACAAAATAGTCTCTACTTTCAATGATATATCCAGTACTCTCCTAGATAGGTATCTATATCTACTTGGCTAGGAATGCATGTTAAGACTTCTACTGTACCTGTATGTCATAATTATAATGCTGCTTGGTGTTTTGTGTTTGCAGGAGAAACTGTCTCTAAAATAGACAATGCAGAAGAGTATAAACACCCATACTCCATTGTTGAGCCTTATTCCTTTGTTGCTGATAGTGGATTTTTTTAAAACCATATGTGAATTCTGATTCATATGTAGGAAGTCTCCCTTGTGTATTTTTTGTTTCTTTAAAAAAAAAAAAAAAAAAAAAAAATTCAAATCCTCTAGTTCATCAAGGTGATTCTTTAATATTGGCAATAACAGCATTTATTGCCTTTACAAATGTATATATAGTTGATGTTGAAGTATCCAATTAAATTGGATGTGTAATGTATAATTTAACTAAATGCACATCTTTAGCCATTTTCTATTACTACAATGTTCTGATAGTGATTTAGTCACAGTCTAAGGGAATTAAGGAGAGAGCTGCTGGTCTAGAATAGAGCTGGCGCGGCCTCATTAAGACGTCCGGCAGCCAGTGGGAGTACTGTAAGTCTCCCTTCCCAATTCCCAGCAGCTTTTCTGCGCTCTTCTCCTTCACCATCACACTCAAGTTTCACACCTGCACTCAAGTTCAGCCCCCAGCCTCAAGCAGCTGATCTTACCTGTAGGAAGAGGCCAGAAAATGGCGACTTCACCTCCCAGTGCTCCCACAGCCTTCAGTGCCAGGTAGGCTTCAAATACTCAGCAGATAGTGATTACCTTCTTTATGCTTTATGCCCTATATAAATACTGTATTTATGCTTATGTAAATCTTGATAAAGACCTCCGGGTCGAAATGTTGATCATTTAAAAACAACACAACTTTATTTTCTTGGAAAATCCATTGAGTGCTCTCTTTATTCCTATTGGAAATATATATACACACCTTTTTCTTGTCCTGATGAAAGCTCCATGAGGGGGCTGAAACGTTGACTTTTATATGGATTAAATAAAAGTTTAAATTTTATTTGAAAACTATCACAAAGACCTTGGAGTGCGGTCCTTTCTACTATATATATATACATACATACACACACACACTTCAATGATAATGTAAAATATAACTTTACTTTATGTCTTGCTACTATAGATAATTGAGGCACATTATAGGGCTGGCATCCATTTTTTTTCCAGGGCTATTTTGTATTCCCAGTCCAGTCCTTAACATAAAACAAATTCAGGAGTCTATCTGTTATGGCATCAGAGACAGGAGTCATAGTTTTACAGAGTTTTATACTGGACCCACTACAAGATCTGTATGTTAGCATCTTGTCTAGTGTAATGCAGGTGCAAGAACAAAGTGATTGACACTATCTTACCGTGAGCATCTGTGAAATTGACTTTAGAAACTGAGAATAGTTTAGCAATCTATTATTACATCACCAATAACAAACAATGAATGACATTGATGCTAGGAGCTCATGAATTATCAGGGGAGAGAGGAGATAATGATGGAGAAAGACCGCAGATCAGTAAGAACAGCTATAAAGACAAAGATCGGTTATATCACCAAGGCACAGGTTAAAGTAATACTAGGAGTCATTTTCAGAGGACAGAGAGATACAGTGTGTCAAAGACAAGATAAAATTGCAGTGCTTCTTCAGAATTATCGTTACACAAAATGAATAATTAAGTGCCAATAAATTATATAGCACTATATCACAACAAGGTGTTTTTCTATTAGTTGTTGGAAATAAAACAGCATAAGATGAAATATAATTAATGCTTGTAATTGTGAAAAACAAAATTACTAGCAGCACTTAATGTTAATAAGTGTGTGTTTTTAGCAGCTTTGGATCATCCTTAGCGGCACTTATGTTAGTGCCCAACTAGATAATTACTGTCATAAAATGAAACCCCTAATAGGGTACACGTGGGGTGGGTGTCCGGACTGTATCATTGATGTGTAATACAATAGCAAATACAAAGACAAAATTTAGCACTGCACTGATACTGCCACTACTCCTGGGTGGCAACAATGGCTACAGTATAGAACAACTTTTGTTTTTATCAACTTTTGTTTTTTCTTTTATGCATTATTGGCATTCTGTTCAGCGTACTACGACTGTGCAAACCTATGTGACGCATCGGTCTGGTCCTCTTTAAACCTCTGTAGCTTTAGGATCAGTGCGGTTCCTGACTTGGCAAGCATTCTGGTGCCTGGCATGTGCGTTCCTTGACCCAGCTTGTATTTTGTTTACAATTTGGCTTCACCCTAATGACTTATTACTCTTTTGGGTACAGTTTCTAGTCATTAGTGCAGATACTTCTTATTTATTACTAAGCATTAAAAGAACACTTTTATGTTGGGAAAACAAACTTGTATTCCTAATGCTATAGAGTTCCCCTACCTAACTAGGTGCTCACTCCCCTGCAGGGGTTTAAAAAGTAAGATGTATTTACCCTACATCCCATGCTTTGCTGCTCTAGTTGTCGCACTGCCTCTTTGGCTGAGATTATCAATGTTGATGATCTCAGCCAATCTAATACAGGTAGTGACAGTAAAAAAAAACACTGCCTTTAATGTTCCAAAGAAATGCTGAATAAATCCAAACAGTATGAAAGATCAGCATTTATTAGTTGGGTTCAGACCAATTTGAACCAGTTTTTTGTGAAGTCAAACCTCCCAACATACATGCTTCCAAATCACATAATCGCTTAAAAAAAACAACAAAGAGACAAAGATCCCTATCAGAATAAAAATAAATAAAAAATTGCTGACAAAATGATGATTCTTTGGAATAGAATTCCTTGCCAAAGGTGGATGTGCCATTGCCACAATTAGCAAAAAAAGTACCACTCTGTCAATTGTGAGTCTCTATGACCCAATGGACAAAAACGCAGAGACATTTTGCAGAAGAGTTTTTCAAGCATCAGCAAGTCATGCCAAAGCCCTAATTTCTAAAATATCAGTATCAGGGCACAGAATGTCTGGATTCAGAGTCTGGAGGAATGATTGTTGGGAGAATCCTCACGAGATCCCTTTATTTATTAAGAAAGATTAAGCTGTCTAATGATTTTTGATGATATAACAGTGGAAGGTGGACGTTATCAGCGAAAAGTCTGTACTCTGTAGCAAGAAGGGCGATTTGGCTTAAGAGCTGGTCTGCGGACATAACCTCTAAGAATGCATTATGTGAATTACCCTTTGAGATAGGGAAATTGTTTGGCTCTCCTTTAGATGAATCAATAAAACAGATGTCAGATACTAAGAAGGCGCTACCTAGATAGTAAATCGTCTAAATAGAACAAGAGATATTTTTCAAGGCCTCAGATTTCAGCATATATCAGAGCATACAGTGAGGGAAAAAGGTATTTGATCCCCTGCTGATTTTGAACGTTTGCCCACTGACAAAGAAATGCTCAGTCTATAATTTTAATGGTTGGTGTACTTTAACAGTGGGAGACAGAATAACAAAAAAAGAATCCAGAAAAACGTATGTCAAAAAAGCTATGAATTGATTTGCATGTCAATGAGTGAAATAAGTATTTGACCCATTCGGCTTAATACTTTGTAGCAAATCCCTTGTTGGCAATAGAGGTCAGACGTTTCTTGTAGTTGGCCACCAGGTTTGCACACATCTCAGAAGGGATTTTGTCCCACTCCTCTTTGCAGACCCTCTCCAAGTCACTAAGGTTTCGAGGCTGATATTTGGCAATTCGAGCCTTCAGCTCACTCCACAGATTTTATACGGGATTAAGGTCTGAAGACTGGCTAGGCCACGCCAGGACCTTAATGTGCTTCTTCTTGAGCCACTCCTTTGTTGCCTTGGCTATGTGTTTTTGTTCATTGTCATGCTGGAATACCCATCCATGACCCATTTTCAATGCCCAGGCTGAGGGAAGGAGGTTCTCACCCACAATTTGACGGTACATGGCCCTGTCCATCATCCCTTTGATGCGGTGCAGTTGTCCTGTCCCCTTAGCAGAAAAACTTGAATGCTGTGAATGTTTACATGGTGTGTTCAGTAAAAACATGGCAACATTTTCATTCTTCAATTCCCGGTGGGCCGCGGCACCTATGGGGCTGGAAATATTTATTGCGGCCACATGTCGGAGAGACAAGGGGATGGGGGGACAAAGAGAGGGGTAATAGAGAGACACCAGGGAAAGGGGGGGGACAAAGAGACAGAGGGGTAATAGAGAGAAATAGGGATGGGGGACAAAGAGAGGGGTAATAGAGAGACAAAGGAGAAGGAGGGACACAGAGAGGGGTAATAGAGAGACACAGGAGAAGGGGGGACACAGAGACAGATGGGGTAATAGAGAGACACAAGGGAAGGGGGACACAGAGACAGATGGGGTAATAGAAAGACACAGCGGATGGGGGTACAAAGAGAGACACGGAGGAGATGGGAAAGAGAGACACAGGGAGAGAGAAGATAAAGAGACACACAGAAGGTTTGTTGGGGGGACAAAGAGACATACAGTAGGGAAGGGGAACAAAGTGACACAAGATTTGTGGGAGGCAACGCTGGGCTGAGGGAAAAGACAGAGAGTGGCTGGGAGAAGAGAAAGAGGCACACAGAGTCTGGAGTTAGAAAGAGACACACAGATGAGATTTGGAAGGGGAGAAAGAGACAAAGTGGCTGGGACTAAGAACAACACAAAAGGGGCTGGGGGAAAGAGAAATACAGAGGCTGGAGAAGGATAAAAAGAAACACACAGGGACTGCGATGAGGTAAAAGATGCACAAGTGTCGCTGTAAGAGAAAAAAAGGAGACCATTGGAGACAAGATACACTAAACGAAGTAAAGGTAATAGACGTAAATTGATGTGATCCTGACAGTAATACACATATATATAAATATATATATATATATGCGCATGTGTATATTGATGTGTGTATTAGTAACATATAATTATGCCTATAATATTTACACATATAGTAATATACATTTATATATGCATAATACACATATAAATGTCATTAATATATATAAATATATATATATATATATATATATATATATATATATATATATATATAATGAGCACGTATTGGCCCAGTCTTGTTCCTAGTTGCATACTCATGCACAATAACATATTCAAAGTGAAGAGCACACCCATAGAACTTCAAAATAAACAAGATCACATTTTTTTTAGTTGTGCAACTGCAGACATTCAGCATTTCAGTACCAGTACCATTACTAAAATGTCCATAGTAGGCCAAATTAGTTGTACTGAAACATTGATTACATGCAAATGTACGTTTACTTAAAATAAAGGCGCTCTTTTGTTTATTTTGAAGCCCTATATGCGTTCTTTCGTTGAAGTAAGAGTTTTCAATTTCAAGTTATTTTTTCACCCTCTATATCAGCACACTATGCTGGCGCGACGCATTATTGGGCTGGTATAGAATTTTTTTCCAGGGCTGCTTTTAGTTCCCTGTCCGGCCCTGGAACTCAGTGTCAGGTCTTAAGACCGTACGCACGCAATGCTAGCAGTACCTCCTTAATATGTTGACATTCATGTATTGCCAGGCAATCCAGTGGTCACCAGCTCTTGTTATATATGTAGCTCCTGTTTTCTTTCTTGTCCTGCAAATGATCTACGACACACGCTTATGCTATTTCGAGGCAGCATGTCCTCTCACTATCTAGCATGTTACACAGTATTCTACTTAATTACTAGCCTGTCTCTTACACCTCATGTTAGAACAGAAACACAGTTGGATATGATTATTTTGATTATTTTGTTTGTTGATACGCCTGTTTGTAATTTGCTATTACTCGTGTACTTTAAAAAAAAAAGAAATGCAGCATACCATGATGACGCTAAACGACATATTGTTACTCTTTCTCTAAAGCCATGTGATAATGCTGGAATGTACATTTAACACTGCATGCAATAATAAAGAATTGAAAAGTGCCGTAATCCTGACATTTTATGTTCCAGCTACATTTTACCATTACCATGAATGCTCTCATAAAATGTCTCTGCAAATCTGTTTACCTTAATTCTAAAAAGTGCTTCAACCTATTATTATTGTCATGTATACTCTCATGGACTGTCTTCACAAACTGCTGGTTATATTAAGCACTGCAAAAATAAATCTTAATAAAAAAAAATAAAAAAAACCTCCACCAAGTGGGAACAAGGCTCATTCCACTAGAGCCATGGTGGCTTTGTTAGTGGAAATGGTACATGAGGATTAGTTTAGCAGACATATTAAATTTACATTTTGGCATCGTGGTCTATGTGATTATTTGGTATTACTGAAGAGGAACCAAGTTTTATTGGGAAGATGTGGGTTCGGATTTGCATGTCAGTATCCTTAAATAGTTTGAGTTTAAACCTTGCCTCATAGAGTTATTTTTCCTCTCATTCACATATTCATAATATCTAGGAAGGTTGTGAGTACAATCCCTGCATTGTGATTATTTTTTTTATTCAGTCATTCTTTATTTTTATTTTTTTAATTTAACAATTTCTATTGTTTTCTTTTTTGTTTTGTTGCATGAATAAGAAGTGTATAAGAGGTGAAACATTATTAATCAGTTACGCATGAACAATTGTGTACCAGTGAAGGTAAACAAATGTCATGGTTTAATTATTACTTTTAATACATGCTCATTGTAGTTCTGATACGTTTAAACATTGTTAGAATTTAAACACTTAAACATTGAAAGAATTAAAAATTCTTAGGGGATTAGAAAAAAAAGGGGGTGGGGGGTCGTGAATAGCCGACAAGCAGGGGTGATGGGTGAGGGAGTGGTGGCAATAGCTTTACAAAGTAGTAGTTCATAGAACTACATGTGTACCTATATTGGTTTCTACCTAGATATGTCCACATCTAGGGAATGATGCCAGTTAATACAATTTCTTCCATCTAGGTCTAGCTTAAGCACAACCTGGCTCACCTTTAGTTAGGAAAGTGTTTCCACAGAGTCCAGGCATCCAGAGTGCTAATTTGTGACCAGGAGGTGTTGAGGCAGTTTGATCAGAAACATAAACAGCAAGCATACCTCTGGGGTGTAGTCCAGGGGGAATTTTATCACTGATGTTACAACACCAGTCACCATTTTTCTGTATTGGTGAATGCGTGGGCACTTCCACAAAGTGTGGAGCATTGTCCCTATCCCTGATTGACACCTCCAGCAATTATTTGGGTAACCTGGTACCAGATGAAAGAGCCTGATTGGGACCAAATACCATCTTTTTTTTTTTATTATTATTCAAAGTTTATTAGTTTAGTAAAAGTAAATAACAGACGGTGAAAATGAAAAATGACCATCGGTGAGACATTGGACACCAACTAAAAGCCCACTTAAGGTGTGAAAATTCCTGGCCCTGTAACCCCACCCTACCCCATCTCAGGCTGTATCCCCCCTCATAGAGGCATGCACGTCTGGTCTTTATATAATCATGTAGGAGTGTGTTGAGAGCACGATAGTTAACCCGAACATCAGGTAACATGTCTTCGAAGCAGATTGACGTCAGTAGAAGTCACCTTTTATTCAAGAGTAGAAGTGTTTTAGATCGGCCAAAAAGAGGCTCTTTCCAACAGGGGGAAGTAGTGATTAATGCCATTGATTATCGAAGAACCTTGAGTAGGGAGAGAGGGGAAAATGGCAGAGAGAAAGAGGGCCATGGTCAGGAGGGGTATGAGGTCCAACACATCATTGATTACCTTTTTTCTCATGGCTCCTTCAGTATTTAGTCCATTGGAAGGATTACGGTCCTGAGGAGCGCATCTGTGTTCCTGCCTCCGATATTCACGCCCACAGATATGCTTGTGATTTCCATGCTCGGTTTCCTTCTCCCACTTCTGGTTTCCGCCCAGTGTTGGTTCCTGCAGGATAGCATTCTGTCTTACCCCCTCTCAGCTCATGCCACTCCGATCATCACACCTCAACCTTCCTCTCATGGCACATCCCGATATTCGGACAACATCACAGGTGCACACGCATGCAGATTTTTTGAGGTGATAGTAGCCTAAATTACCCTAACCTACTTAGTTCCCTAGCCTATCACCACACACCTATTTATACCTTTCCTTGACAGCACTTCCTTGCCCTGTTGTGGTCTTTGTAGCCCAAGAGTGTGTTCTGTATTGTTGGTTTTCTGGTATCTGGCTCTGCTTTGTATTTCGATTTTCTTTTATTCTGGTATCCTTGGTCCTTGGCTTTGTACTACTGTTTATTCTCCCGTCTCCAACCCTCACCTTTGCCTCTCTGAATATTCTCTAACCTTTACCATACACTTATATATGTTAATTCTGGCCACTCTAAGGCCTGGTAATACGTCTTTGTGTATAGGGTTATTGCTCCATATCTTGCTAGTTAATGCATCAGTCTTTTACAGGTTTGCCTTGATTGAAGGCGCTGCCGACTCTAAAGCCAGCACATAAAGAAGCAGGGACCGAGGGAATCCCTGTCTGATACCATTTAATATATGGAATTGATCATAGACAAATCCAGCATTAACAATTCTAGCAGAGGGTTTGTGATAGAGCCTGGACGACTGACAAATCTTGGGGGGAACCATATTAGCGCAGTGTCAGGATGAAACAGTGGCCCAACATGCAGAATTAAGTCAAACACAGAAAAATAACAAACAGTAAAAGACGTATTATCGGTTTTAACATATAAGAAAAACCAGTAACGAGCCAAGGTCAGGAATACAGAAAGAAACAAATACGAAATGAACAAAGCCAAAGGGTCAGGGATACCTGAAATATGGAAAGTCAAGATCAATAACCAAATATACAGTAGCAGGAACACGCTCTTGGATAACCAACACAGGATGGAAACCACCGCAGGGCACTGAACTGCTGCAGGTTTGGGTTTAAATAACCCTGTAAACTTGCTACTTGTTAAACTTGGTCCCATGACCACAGAACGTGTGTGCACAGCAAAAACATGGTGCCGCATGCACGCTCACGTCACTAGTGATGTCATCTTGGGCGGCGCTATCATATAGCGCCATCTTGCATTGGCCAACACCCTTCCTAACGCTGGACCTGGCTTGCTGTCACAGGAGCTGTGTGGAGGGAGGGGCGCTAGAGGCACAGTAAGTGCCATGGGTGGAGTTCCGGAGACCGGGACCCCTGTATGCATGTTGATGATGATAGGAGTCACAGTGTGGAAACTGACGATCAGGGCCTGGTGCTGGGTAACACACGCCCCCGGGCCGAAGACACATGGCACTCAAGCGATGGGAACCCAGGAGGTGCAAGGGTAGAATCGCAGCACGGAGGCTCAAACGACCAGATGGTCAGAGCAGGCATGCAGGAGAAACAGGGCAGACCCTAAACCGAACGTGGATCGAGGAGGTTTCCCCCCACAGCCCGAAGGACTGGCTACCATATATTATAGCACCATCTCTCCCTGTGGTGTAGGCTAAACACTCATGCGGACTATCACAATGCCAATCACCCTGGTTTAATGCAAGTAATTGATATGTCATACTGTCAACCCTAGAGGGTTTTAGGGCATCGCTGTAAACTGATACATATAGACATCTTAGACTTGAAAGAGGAATGTTTGTCTTAATCGCAGATTACCCTAGCAACGGCTGTTATATTGAAATCTAGAGGGGAGGCAGAGGACTAACTGAGCCTATGCTACTTGCACACACACACAGTGGTATTCTCACCAGGGCAACACATAGACAGTTGAGCCATAAGGTAATTAAACAGTGCATGTGTGATTGGTTGACATGTTAGCTAAGCCGTAACGACCCTTCTACCTTATAATTTACTCTCACTTCAGGACAGCTAGCCCTCTGATGCCCAAAGCAGGGCACACCGGAAAAGCCTGCAACACTAGCATAACTTACTTCTACTAATCGGTACGGTAATCAGACAGGTGCCTAGCTTGTTATTTCTAACATAATGTTAGACCCTGCAGAACTAGCAAAAATTAAGGCATGTCGTACTTAGCAGAGTGTACCATTGATCTCAAGTGCAGAACGTCTACCACGTATGCGACTCCAGGCTCAATTGCCCTTACCAAACGTAACTAAGCTACATCTACCTGCTTAAAGAAGCATGATAATATACTGTTGAAATGTAAAAAAAAAAAGAGGCTGTTATTCACAGGAGCCACAGCAATGATACTGCTATCTTTATGTTTTGCATACCATGTGATTTATGTGCATGTACTCCTTGTTTTATTTTCTGTATCGTTTTACCATATGCCTCAATAAAAACAAATATTGAATATAAAACAAGACAAGAGATACAAGGCAAAACAAGAGGAGAAATAACTAGTACCCTATATGTAATAAACATTTGAGATTTAGACATACATAAATGGCCAAGATGTATGCAGCCCACCACTGCGCCAAAGTACTCCAATTACGGTGGGTCCTAACTGCCTAGATATGCATGACTAAAAGTACAATAATAAAACACACACAGTAGTTACCTGCAAGGAAAGGAGCAGAGGAAATGAAACCACTGCCTGCAGGAACAGACTGAAACACAAAGGATTAATGGCAACGGAACAGGTGTGGCAACAAATAAACATTTAAAGGAATCCAAGAAACTGGGAATTTCAGTACCTGAATAAAGGAATGAACCCAGAAAATCCAGCATAAAGAAAACCAGACGTAGAATAGAAAACCAGAAAAAAACAAGAAAAATTAAACCAGAAATGCTAAAAGAGTACTGGATACCAGAAGCCATTGTCAGAAATGATCCTCAGCCAGGAACAGGATGTGACAGTGAGTAACCTCTCCCTCCTTTAGTGTGACCACACCAATCAGATGCGGTCACATCGCAGTGGCGATCGGGAACCGTGACATGCAGGATCGCTTCAAGGAATAACCAGTTGAAGCGGTCAAACACGTTCTCATTAAAAAAGAAAAAAACAGTCAAACACTTTCTCATTGTCTAGTGATAGCAGAAAGCCCTGTCCATGTGTTTGCTTCAGACTGTAAATTAAATCTATGACTTTTCAAGTGTTGTCTGGCCCTTGTCTCCCCAAAACAAAGTCCACTTGATCGTTATGGATAATCATTGGGAGATATTGCCCAACCTGGGGGGCATAGATTTTTGGAAATAACTTTGCATCTCTGTTTAGGAGTGATATTGTCTGAAAATGTTTGCATTGAGTGGGAGGTTTCCCTGATTTGGGGAGGGTCACCACATGAGCCACTAATACATCCTGAGGCAGTTCCCTACCTCGAGTCACATAGTTAAAGAGGGAAGCTAAGTGTGGGGCTAGTATGTGATAAAATTGTTTATAGTAAGCTTTGGTGAGGCTGTAAGGCCCGGAGCTTTATTTGATGGGAGGGACTTGATTGCTTTTATTACTTCCTCAGGATCCAATGGGGCTTCCAGCATCCCCTCTTGTTCTGGAATCAGTCTGGGCAGTTGAGGGGTATGCCTCTCTCTTTTTAATTTATACAATTGTGCATATTTTTCTGTGAAAGTATTACTAATGTTTTTTTGAGTGGTCACCTTCTCTCCCTTAGCAGTCTTGATATATGGGAATTTATGATTGGCCTGCCTCTCTTTCAACCATTGCACCAACAGTTTACTTGCTCTGTTGCCTTGGACATAATGTGTGGCTTTCAGTTTTTACAAAGAGAATCCCACTTTTATCAGATTATAATCATTAATCTGTTTCGCGATACTCAGAATTTGCTCCTTTAGAGAGGGACGCGAAGACAATCGATTTAGTTTGTTTAGGTCATATAACTTTTTTGTGTCCTGCATTTCATGGTATTGCCTTTTTAATCTTGAGGCTCTCTGTATAAGTAAGCCTTGTATCACCGGCTTGTATAAGATGGGTGGTGACATGTCTGAGCTCCATTAGTTTTCAAATATTGCTGCATTGGTTTCTCCAGCTCCACAGTAAATGTAGGTTAGAGTAAGAGTTAGTATGTCTGTGGCATGGTTTGACAAAGACTAGCTTGGAGGAAAGACGAGACAGGGGGAATATGATAGAAACATTTAAATATATAAAGGGAATCAACACAGTAAAGGAGGAGACTATATTTAAAAGAAGAAAAACTACCACAACAAGAGGACATAGTCTTAAATTAGAGGGACAAAGGTTTAAAAATAATATCAGGAAGTATTACTTTACTGAGAGGGTAGTGGATGCATGGAATAGCCTTCCAGCTGAAGTGGTAGAGGTTAACACAGTAAAGGAGTTTAAGCATGCGTGGGATAGGCATAATGCTATCCTAACTATAAGATAAGGCTAGGGACTAATGAAAGTATTTAGAAAATTGGGCAGACTAGATGGGCCGAATGGTTCTTATCTGCCATCACATTCTATGTTTCTATGTTTCTATGTTCTATGTTTCTATGCTCCTATGGTCCAAATGTGTGCTGTATATGAGAAAATTTACTATTTGTAAGAGTTATGAACGTGAGAGAAATATGTATAACTCTATCTCTTGGGTGGTGAACTCACCAAATGTTCACATATAATTACAGAACCCCGTTGAACTGTGTATCATGTTAGTATTTTGTGTAACAAAAATCCTGTCTTCAGTATTTGGAGAGTATAGGATGACCATTGTGTAAACCTCATTGTTTATAGTGCATACTAAAGTAATGTTTGTGCCCTTTTAATCCACAAATTCAGTATCTGGCTATGTGCCGTAAATGACACATGCCTACTAATGAGAACTGAAACTCCCTTAGACTTATAACCTGCAATTGGATGAAATTGAAAGGTTGATTCTATGGGTCTCAGAAAGGGTATCGACTTAAAATGCATTTTCTTGCAGGCAAACTATTTCTGGGTCTACCTTTTTTAAGTTTTGGAATAGGGAGTATCTTTTCAGTGGGGTGTTTATTCCCCGTACATAATGTGTTTAGATTTTCATATTAGTCAATCTTAATGCAAATCTTTTATCTGGAGAGATAATCCTTATTTTTCTCCTCTTGGGCACAAGAGGCAGATATGTAGCGTGTGCCCAGAAATCTAAAATGTACCCAACCTTTACTCAGAAGTGAACAACTCGTGTACCTAGGAAGGTGGCAAGGATCAGAGTTTTGGACCAGAAAATGTGTATTAGGGTGGCTCTGTCAGTTCAACAGAGACATGCCACCAACAAAAATAATACAATGGGGGGTAGAAAAACTAGGGAGGATAAGTCTCATGCAGTCAGTTGAGCTAAGTAGGGGTAGGGGTTTCTAGACAATGGTAACACAGAAATAAATACACTATACAGTGGGCGTTGTGCTTAAAAAAGGCAAATTTGGGGAGTTGCTATTGGCAACCACGATGGGACTGCTATGGTAAGTGTTAATCTGGACCAACTAAGACATCATTGGGACTAAAATACTGTTGTAATCAAAATTATTTACCCCCAGGTTTATTGTCAAAGTTTACAGACTTTCAGCTGTTTACAATGAACAAATCAAACAAAAGCAATTGAAATAGCTCAACACAATGAATGATTCAAGTGATGTCCCCACATTCAACTGAAAATGCAAATTATAATGACTTCTCCCTTCATGGCAAGCATCTTTAGTACTTCGTAGAGCACCCTTTTGCTGTTATGACCTGCTGCAAATGAAATGCATAGCCAGACACCAACTACTGACAGCATTACTGAGTAATCGAAGCCCATTGCTCAATAGCAATGGCCTCCAGTTAAGTGTTAATTTTGTCGACTAACAATTTTAGTCAGTTTTTAGTCGACTAATACTAGACTGAAGCTAAAAAATTCAGATGACTAAAATACGACTAAATCTAAAATGTTTTTTTAGTCAAAAGACTACGACTAAAACTAAATTAAAATTTGCTTCCAAAATTAACATCGCTCCAGTTCACTATTGTTCTTTAGTTTGCGTATTGCAACCACCTCTTCAAATCCCACCAGAGATGGGATTTTGACAGTGATGGCCACTGTAGAATTTTCCAGGACTTCTTCTGTAATTAAGCCTTGATGTAATTTAAGGTATGTTTGGAATCATTGTCTTGTTGGCAAGTCCAATGACAACCAAACTTCAGCCTACACACAGATGGCATGACGTTTTCTTGCATTCCACACACTGCAGATTTCCAGTGTCAGAGGATGCAAAGTAGACATGTGCAATGTTAATGCGGATACATTTCGGGCAATTCGGATACTTCCGAATGTCCGATTAGCTGAATTGCCGAATTTCGGAATGCCGAACTGCGGAAGTCCTGAAGCGCCGAATGTCCAAATAGCCGAAGTACCGAATTTCGGATTTGCCGAACCGAACTGCCAAAGTCCTGAAGCGCTGAATGTCCGAATAGCCGAAATGCCTAATTTTGGATTTGCCGAATATGCACACACTAATCCATGCAGACACACTGACCAGTGTAGACACACATATACAGACACATTGACCCATGTATGGCACACACATTGACCCATACACATTGCCTATAGGGAGCGCTGGCCCTGGTTGGACATTGGGATTTGGAGGAGTTATGGGGAGGACAAGCAGATATGTGAGAAGAATGTTTGGGGTGAAATAAGTGGTGAAGGAACTGTACAGATTGAATTACTTGGTGGTGGTCATGGGTGGAATGAAAAGGTATACTTTTTGAAAAAGAGAAAAACGAAGAGTCAGAATGAGACTGCACTTCCTAGAGGATAAATTATTTATATGCCTATTGGTTAAAGGACCACTATAGTGCCAGGAAAACATACTCGTTTTCCTGGCACTATAGTGCCCTGAGGGTGCCCCCACCCTCAGGGCCCCCCTCCTGCCGGGCTCTAGGGGGTGGAAGGGATTAAACGGACCTCTTTCTCCATCGCCGGGCAGGGAACTCTCCTCCTCTCTGCCTCCTTGGCTGAATGCGCATGCGCGGCAGGAGCCGCGCACGCATTCAGCCAGTCCATAGGAAAACATTCACAATGCTTTCCTATGGATGCTGGTGTCTTCTCACTGTGAAAATCACAGTGAGAAGTGCGGAAGCCCTCTAGCGCCTGTCAATGAGACAGCCACTAGAGGCTGGATTAACCCCATTATAAACATAGCAGTTTCTCTAGAAAAAGGATTAATCCTAGCTGGAGCTGGCACACAGACTACTTCATTAAGCTGAAGTGGTCTGGGTGCCTATAGTGGTCCTTTAATTGATTGATTCAATTTTTTTTTTTTCCTGACGCAAAAGGAGCAGCTAACCCAAGTTCTGTCTGTAGATTTTATTTATTGCTTTCAATGACTTGTAAGTGAGATGCCTATATATATTTCTAATAATCAAACGTCTTAGGGAGGAAAATGTGCTGTGTAAATGTGAACATTCTCAAGCCTCATTTAATTCTAGCCACCCAAAGGCTCTTTGTCCCATTGTTCAAAAGCTTAGGAAAAAAAAGCCATGTAATGTGAATTTAAAAAAAAAGTATTATACTTGTGGGTGACAACTTTGCCCTTTTCATGTTAAAAAAAAAAAAATATTAAAGAATAGCAGTATTCATCCTGCACATGTTATTTTATCTGCTTGTCAGATGATTCAGCTTCCACTGTGTGTGATTTGAGGAAATGATACAGCACAGTACCAATATTCTATTATCTTTAGTCTTGTAGTTTCAAAGAAGCAGTTATTTATCTGCATAGTGTATGTGATGAGTCAGCTAACTAAATCTACAATTGAAATCTCTAAAATGATTACACTGAAGTAAATTGTGACTTAAAGAAACAGTCCACAGTGGATTCGACATACATTATATATTGTATTAATGCATTTAAAATGCATTGGAAAAAAACAAGAATCCTTCTTTCTGGATGTCACTTTTTGGAGTTTTTCCAAGATATCTAATCCAACTCGATTTTCCTTACTGAAAAAAAAATATATATTTCAGCCAATGCCAACTGCTAAACTTGTCCATGCATACTTTTTTTGGGGAGTGTTAGTATTTATTGCATATTCATGGTCACCAATTTATTATAGGAGTCACTGTATTGCTATTCACTTTTTCACGTGGCCCTAAGTGCCTTTCATTTATTGGTGAGAGTTTCCTATTGCAGAATATGCAAAGTGATATTACTATTATAAAATTGCACATATATCATACATGATATTCATTAATATTCTAATGACTGGTGATGAGCGATTGACAATTTTGAATCAAACAAATCCGGCCAATTTGATATTTTTTTCTGCACCACTTTTAACATTATAAAATCAGTGAAAAGAAAACTCTGTACTTTGCTCAAACCTGCTGAAAAGTATTTGTAGACAATTGAAAAACTGTCCCCGTTATCTATTAGCATCAACAATATACTTGGCTTTCTGCAGCCTTCAAGCTTCAACCTGTGATATCGTAAATAAAGAAAATGCAAAGGAACCATTTTCAAGCATGCCGTTGTGAGATTAGTGACTAAGTCATGAGCTGGGCCTGGATTTAAGATGATAACATTTTCTGACTTCAGTAGCATTATAATGATAATGATGTTTTTGTTTATCTCAAATTATTCCAAAACTTGTTTTCTTTTTTTCTTTTTGACTTGTTTAACCCCTTAAGGACCAAACTTCTGGAATAAAGGGGAATCATAACATGTCACACATGTCATGTGTCCTTAAGGGGTTAAAATAAAAGAAATCTATGCAATGTTAACACTGACTAAAACACGGTAATGTTAAGTTAAATGATTCTCACCATAAATGCCAATATATATAAAAAAATTCTATCTTTCCACAAAACATTTAATACGGTGAGACTTAAAGGGACTCTAAAGACATCAAAACAACTTTAGCTTAATGCAGGGGTAGGTAACCTTTTAGCAGCACTGCACCGAAATAAGATTGTGATGTCCCGTAGCATGTCAATTCTATTTTTTTAAATTGAGGTGTGTATGTTGCCGTATTGTGCTTGTGTTATTTACACTGCAGTTGCTTTGTATTGTTGTATTTGTGAGCATATGAGCTATTATATTGTATATGTTCATGAGTAGTTGGTGGTATCGTGTATGATACCTATGAATGTGGGCTGCGTATGGGGGCTGCTTGTGGAATTGTGTGTATGGATGGAAATGTCACATTGTGTGTTTTGATAGTGTGTGTATGTGAGGGGCTGTTTAGGGTATTGCATGTGAGAGGCTGCGTGTGTGGTTGTGTGCATGTGTGTGGATTGTTAGTGGTGTTGAGTTTGATTGTGTGTGGACTGTTCGTATTATTTGTATGGGGGAGGGTTATTCTGCAGCTCTGTGTATATCTAGCAGTGTGTGTGGCTTACCTGGGTTCCAGTAGGGACCAGGCTGCCCAGGTAGAGCTCAAGGAAAGGAGATGCGATAGCAGCGGCGGGCTGCTCTACACCAGTGTGGATTCACATTCACAAGTGCTGGGAGGAAGTGATCTGAGATCACGCACTCTACGTGCTGCAATGTATAAATTGAGAACTGTCCTTCACCACCTTTTCGTATTAGCAGAAATCTGAAGTTTCACTGGGACTCCTGATAGGCCAGACCCTGTTTGGCTCCAGCAGCTTTGAGTGCCGTGCAAAGACACCTCGAGTGCCGTGCGTGGCACACGTGCCATAGGTTGCCTACCCCTGGCTTAATGAATCAGTTTTAGTGTATAGATCACGCCCTTGCAGCTTCACTGCTCAATTCTTGTCGATTTAGATGTTAATCACTTTTGTTTCTGCCCATGCAACTCTAGGCACACCGCCCTTGCTGTAACTCACGCTGCCTGAGTGAAAAAAATGGTTTCATTTTCAAACATATATTAACTTTCTTCAGAAGTTTTTATCTCCTGCTCTGTAAATGTAACTTTAATCACATACAGTAGGCTCATGCAGGCTTTAGAGGGGTAGTAACAGAGCAGGAATAAGACATTGCAAATTAAACAGAATGTGCATAAGGAAGTTTAAACAATAGATCTCTCTTTACAGGAAGTGTTAAGAAGGCTATGTAAGTCATATACAGGGAGGTGTGACTAGGGCTGCATAAACAAAATAATTTATTTCCTAAATGGCAGATAATTGAGCAGTGAGACTTCAGGGGCATGATCTATACACCAAATGTAATGTAGTGTCAGGAATTTACATTTGTATTCCTGACACTATAGTGTTTTGCTTTGTTTTTTTTAATTTATGTAATTATTGGTATTTAGAGAGAGATAAGTAGCTCTCTAATGTGATGGAATAAATTGACTCTGGTATTACAAGCCGATGTCTCACATGTGCTCTTTATGGCAGCACTGAGACTGGCGTTGCTCACTTAGTGACACCTTGCATTTGGTCTCACTAAATATCGAATAGATGCCAAAACAGACTTTTCTCCAAATGTAGCAAATACCAAATGGTGTTGTAGTTGTTATGGTTTCATATAGAGCAATTTCATTTTGGTCATAACCTTTTGCTATTTAGTATTGCAG